>CM058047.1:8965406-9502770 GCA_030169165.1 Centaurea solstitialis | reverse complement strand
TGAATATATATTGCCATAAAATGTGAAACATGGCCCATAGAAAAATTTATTTAAGATTAAGCTTATGAAGGATTGAAGTTTGAATACTTTTACAGATTACTTGATCATTTAGTTCAAGGCGTTTTTGGTCAGGCTTGAGTCGTTGTCTTTTTGCTTTAGTGATGGATGGCATCACAAATATATACAAAATGATATACCATGGCCTTTTGTGAATGGTATAGTTCTGTAGTTGTGATTAATGAGACTAGACAATGTGTTCATGCAAATCAGGAAATTTGGGAAACTACTATGGAATCTAAACCAATCAATTAAATCCGAATAAGAGGAATCAACGGTGTCTGTTTGTATAGTGTTATTAGGGAAGCAGAAAATGTGGTAGCGTATAGTTAAGAGTGAATACATGAAGGAATTGCCTAAACTTACAACTTGATGTTTGCATACTTGTAGCCACATTTGCAATTTGTCATGACTATATTTCAAGCACCATAGCATTGTGACATAAATTTGCAATCTTTCATATTTGTCATTGTTTTTAACAATGTACTTAGCTATGTTTTTCCACCTTTCCACATTACTATATAGCGCGCATTCCTTTTAAACTTTCGGTTAGATTAACTATGTCGGGTGTGTTCTCTTACTATGCAACAGTCTCAATCGCCCACAATGGTGGATTCTCTTGATACCGATAAGAACATCGAGATATGGAAAATCAAAAAACTTATTAAGGCATTGGAAGCTGCTCGTGGCAATGGTACTAGCATGATTTCTCTCATTATGCCTCCACGTGATCAAGTATCTCGAGTTACAAAAATGCTTGGAGATGAGTTCGGAACTGCTTCAAACATAAAGAGCAGAGTAAACCGACAATCGGTTTTGGGTGCAATTACGTCTGCCCAGCAGAGGCTTAAGCTCTACAATAAGGTCCCTCCAAACGGGCTCGTGTTGTACACCGGAACCATTGTAACCGAAGACGGAAAGGAAAAAAAGGTAACCATCGATTTCGAACCCTTCCGACCCATTAACGCATCCCTATATCTTTGTGATAACAAGTTCCACACGGAAGCCCTGAATGAACTGTTGGAGTCCGACGACAAGTTCGGTTTCATAGTTATGGACGGAAATGGGACCTTATTTGGAACATTGAGTGGAAACACCGGGAGGTGCTTCACAAGTTTAGCGTCGATCTCCCGAAAAAGCACGGAAGAGGAGGGCAATCTGCGTTACGGTTTGCCCGTTTGCGAATGGAGAAAGACACAACTACGTGAGGAAAACCGCTGAGCTGGCGACACAGTTCTACATCAATCCTTCAACCAGCCAGCCGAACGTTTCAGGACTCATACTTGCGGGGTCCGCAGACTTCAAAACCGAGCTTAGCCAATCTGATATGTTCGACCCACGACTCCAGGCGAAAATCTTGAATGTTGTTGATGTGTCTTATGGAGGTGAAAACGGGTTCAATCAGGCGATAGAGTTGTCTGCTGAGATTCTTGCCAATGTGAAGTTTATACAAGAAAAGCGGTTGATCGGAAAATACTTTGAGGAAATAAGTCAGGATACCGGGAAATATGTTTTTGGTGTGGATGACACATTAAAGGCACTTGAGATGGGTGCAGTTGATATACTCATAGTCTGGGAAAACTTTGATATCAACAGGTATATTTTGAAGAATACCACAACAGGTGAAGTGATTATTAAGCACTTGAATAAGGAGCAAGAGGGTAATCAGAAAAACTTTAGGGATTCAGCCACAAATGTGGAACTAGAAGTTCAAGAAAAGATGTCTTTGCTTGAGTGGTTTGCTAATGAATACAGAAAGTTTGGTTGCACACTTGAGTTTGTGACCAATAAGTCACAAGAGGGATCTCAGTTTTGCAGAGGTTTTGGTGGGATCGGGGGAATCCTTCGTTATCAGCTTGATATGCGAACGTTTGATGAGCTTTCTGACGACGAGGTTGATGGAGATTCTGAATAGCAATCAATCATACTTTGCATGCTGGTGCAGTCGAATGCGGAAAAAAGGGTGCACCGGGCGCGGGTTGTCGCGCGTGCTGCTATGTTTCCTATGTTGTTTTCAGTTTGCGGAACTCGTGTTGAGGTATGTATTTGGACATCCATTCACTTTTTTTGAAATGAGTCATGATACTGGTTTAGTTATTTCATCTCAAAAGCACAATTATACAAATAGATTTTTAAAGTATAAATTATTTATATATGGCGAAAGAAACTTACACATACTCGCATTTGGTGATGTTTGAACTCTTAACCTCCGTTGGGATATGCAAGGCGAATTCTCCTTTGGTTATACAGATATAGCTGTGCATGGCTGGTAATTTCAAGGGTGGACTAGAGTTTCATGGGGGAGTGATGGATACTGTAATCGAACACATGCTATATATAGAGAGAGTCAGGTTCAAACGAGAACAATATTTATTTTAAAGAACAGGCTGATTTTGTGAAAAAAGCCACGCGGGCGACAAGCTCGCATGAATCATATATGATCTTGTACAAGAATCACATATGATTTTCTTAGTCGCATGTTCTTTTAAATAGTTATTATTCTCGTTTCCACCTTAGATGTGACATCTCAAACGTTTGGCTACCAAGTATACATATGAGATTGCATGAAAATGCAAACTCTTATTTCGTATAAACTATATCTTGTTCTGAATATTAGACATAAAATGAATGTTTCAAAAGTCTGTTTCATTTAATAATAATAGTAATCAAATCAAAGTACGTTGCCAATTCATACATTTGAATTCTAACATGCTTATTTGTGTGCAGCCGCTGAAGAAAAATTTATCTGAAACGAAAACTGCAATCCCATTTGTCTTTTGGAACTACATGGAGAGCCATACTGGATTCGGGTTAGCTCCATTCGGAACCGTTGATCTAAACGAAGCCCGAGGAGCCACCTTTTAGTGGCTCTCTAAAAGCTCTTATTTAAGAAGCTTCACTTCACATGCCTTTAGCTAATAATAATGTAGTCTAGTATGATGGTTAAGGTTTTCGTGTTTTGCCAAATAATAAATTCGCTATATCCCGATATCATGTAGACCATTTAAACATGAAAGTTGTTCGTTATGGTGATCTTGTAATGTCATGTTGTTATGAGTCGATGATGTCGTGTGGACTGTATTGATCATGTCTTTTTGATCTTTTAATATAAACCGTGCGCTCTTTCAGTGTACAAGTTTAAGCTCAGTCTTCTTGAGCCCTAGCCTAGTTAGGATCCGTATCGACTTCTA
Organism: Centaurea solstitialis; assembly: GCA_030169165.1. Lineage (NCBI taxonomy): Eukaryota > Viridiplantae > Streptophyta > Magnoliopsida > Asterales > Asteraceae > Centaurea > Centaurea solstitialis. The sequence continues at coordinate 9,499,522 of CM058047.1, read as the reverse complement.
AATGTAGACGGTCTCAACCCATTTTAGAGCATCCACGATGGAGGCTTTTTATGAGCTTATTGAAAAGCTTTTTGGCCGGCTCACCTTCGTGAAAAAAAAACTCTAATACCTAGAAAAGGTACTTTTTGTTTGTAACGTGTTCCGCCCTTGTTCTACTTAGACCTTGTTTTACTAAGTTCTACTGCATCTTTGTTCTACTTAGTTTTGCGTATTCCACATAGGTGCATGCCAAACATGGGACAAACCATTTTGTTATGTCTTGTCCCATCCTGTTCTATATACCAAACACACCATTAGTAAAAGGAAAAGGAAATGAAAAAAATAGGATGAATTTTTCTTCTTAAACGTTAGAAAAAAGGGAAAGAAAAAAGCGAAAATTTTATTTAGAAAAATTAAAATACTTATAAGTCACACACACATATAGAGAGAGGGGATGGGAAAGTTCAAATGTTTTGGTTGTGAACATGAGGACGAATCTCAACTACTTATCCAGTCAATAAAGACGGCTTCGACCGGATCCCTCCTTTTAATAATCTTCATCCTTCCATGAATCGCGTCAATCCTCCATGATTGCGTCACCGTAATCGAAGATACGTTGCTATGCATAAAAGATCTTCATCTTTTTCTTTATTTCCTCTCAATACATTTCTTTTTTTCCCCACCTTCATTTTCTTTTATTTGATTTTTTTCCTTACAAAATTTAAGAACACAAAGTTAGGGATAAAAAGTAAATAAAATTAAAACTATGGTGACACATAAAGTAAAATTTGAAGACTAAAAAATGATTTTAAACACAAAAATCCTACTTCACCTAAAACTAAAAAAAACATACAATTATTAAATATCAAATCATTACAAGATTATTACTTATTACATTAAAAACAAAGAATATATATATATATAAAAAGTGTATGTATATATATAACATACAGAAGACATGTAACTGAGCTCTACTCAACAAGTCACGAGACTTGAACTTGATTCGTCCAAGACTCTTTTCAAACGGATGATGGGCTGCCAAGGTATCTTCCAAACCTTCTTCTTCTTCTTCACTCTTTCCAACAAATCTTAAAATTAGGGTTTTTTTGTCAAACATGATTTGATCGAAAGGACGTCAAACCTAGAATTTTATAAAAAGATTGTTTCAATTTTGTCTCTTCATCTTCTTTTCTTCTAGTTTTTGTGCATGTTTCAGTTCTTGTAGCATATAATATAATATAAAGCTGTTGTGTGTGGAATTTGTGTATAAAAGACCTGCTACTTAAAGGTGTTCTGTTTGTCTGTTGGAATTGGAAATTTGGAGGGTGTAGAAATGGGAATTGAGTAAAGGTATGCATGATTTTTAGTTCATTTGGTTAGTCAGAGCTCACAATTTTGGTTGAATTTTGTAAGAACCCTAAGGTTGTGAACAGCATTATCTTTGAAAGTTATGATTTTTAGTGGAAAGTGATGTTTTTAAGCAGAATTCCAAAGTTTCGATTTTTAGAGGTTTTTGGTCGATTTCTAAGGGAAAATTTCAAGTTTTTTTTTTGGTTGGTTTCTGTCTTTCTGAGGGATTCTTTTAGTTTTTTTGGTTGATTTCGAGAGATTTTTTTTCTTTGTTTTTCTTGTATTTTGGTTGATTTTTGGGGGACATTTTTGGTTCTTTGTTTTTTGGTTACAAGAATTAGATCTTCAAGTAAACAACTTGGTTATTGGTATTTGATTTCGGTTTCTATTCCTAGTAACCGCCTACTAGGTTCACCTAAGCGAAAAGTAGAAAAGATTAAACAATTTCGTGTCCTATGAATAACTTCAATCAACAATCAAACAACCCAAAGTTAAAGCCGAAAACTTGAAGCCAATTAATTGAAAAACCGCTATGTATCAGAAAACATAATTGAAACCAAATTATGAACCAAACGTAGTCTAGGGTTCATCACATCATAGTGAGTTACAAGAGATCTAGCACTTAGACATGCTAGATAAGATCAAAGTTAAAAGGAAAACGCAAACTTGAACACATCTTGAAGACAAAGTGCTCAAACGTGAAGATTTGACCTTGAAAACCTTTGGACATAGACATGATGGCTCGCGATGCAAGCTAGGTTGAGTTTTGCTGACTTTTTGCTTTTTGTTCCAATTTGATCCTCTTCGCCTTTTACGGCTTCTTCGACGCCATGACTGTAATTACAATAAACGCACTAAATCAATGCAGTACACCCCAAAACTAACTAATTTCAAGCATAAAATCAAGATATTGGCAGGTGAAACATGTATAAACACGGCAATATCCCTGCTCTATTATCATGGAATTTTTGTGTTTTAAATTTTCATTTCAAGAAAATTTACATGGAAACCTTCAGTTGAGTATTGGATTTTAGAACTGAGATTGATCAAAGTTGTAAAGGTCATTAGTTTTGATTGCCCGAGTTTCATTGGCTGCCCAGTTCTAGAATAAAACATATATTGAACAAATCTTATAATCAGACCTTGTTGTCTTGGATCGTTTTTCCTTTTAATTTAGTTGTGTCTCTTAATGTTCTTTCCCTAATTATTATATTTTATTTTGATTTGATGAAATCTAGGGACCATGGACGTAGATTTATCAGCGGAAGTTGGACCAACGAAGAGACGTTCAAGCGTTGTTTGGACTATTTGGTTGGTCCATTGCTACCTTTGAAGCATAGTAAAATTGCAAAGGGAGTACCATCGAACCCCAACAGAAGTCTGTTGCCAAACAGGTAAAAGTGTCGTCTTCCTTTTTGGCACTCAAGTATTGATATTTCTTTTTGGTCTTGCTCAACCTCTGTTCGCTTATCTATTAATGAATCATCGAATGGTTCATAAACTTCTGTTGATTCAATACTGTTTCTTCTATTTTTCATGATTTATTCTGTATAATATAAATCCCGATTTTTCTCATAATTATTACTCTAATTCTTTCAAGCAGCAGCCCTCTATGGCATGCTGGCATCAAATTATAAGGCAGCATGTGCAGGGGAGCCTTGTTGCGAGCTCATAAAAAACTAAAGAGATTGCATAGCAACTTGTTTAGGGCTGCATTAGAGTTACTTGATGAGGAAATGAAGCAGTATTAGGCATGATCAAAAAAACTTTAGGATTTCGGAAGAGTACGAAGCGAAAACGTGAATATATAAGGTGGTCAAAACATGTGAAGTAGCTTATTTTAGTATCGGGTGTTGTATGCCCACGAGGTGCAAGTCGAGTGTGGATGCAGTCGAATAATGATAGGCTCACATTTCATTTATTAAAATTTCAACAGAGTTTGGATACTGCTTGGATGTGAATGAGGGGCAGTTCAAATTTGGCTATGGTGTGGGTGAGATTCAACTTGGCTATTATTATATTATTTCAGTTTCTGGCTTCAAGACTTCAAATGCTTCCAACTCCAAAAAGCAAACATATGTTTCAAACACTTGGCACCTTATATAATTGCATTGTATAAAAATTAAAACCAAATATAAAATATTCACATTTGGACTTTGGATAACTTTGGTTTGACATTTTCTTTTTCCATTTCTATCCTATCTTTTTTGTTATATTACTACTCTTTAACAGTCTGTTTTTTCTGCTGTATGTCTCCTCTGCGTGTTTCTGCTTTATTTTTCCTCCCTTTTTCAATATATTTCTTGTTTGCTTTTTATTTGTTTATCAATATTCATAGGCTTGTTTTTATGTGTGATTTAAAGAGAGTTTAATCAAGTACTTTGATTGATTATTCTTGTACGAGTTTAGATTATTTGATGATGGGATTTAAGTTATTTTGACTACTTTATGTACACCAGCACATGCACAAGTTTATCATACATGTATATATATTCTACATATAGAGGGAGGTTCAGGGGAAAACTTAAAAAAAATAAAAATTGAGGAACCCCCTGGTAGCCCTTGCCCTTCATCTGGACGGTATGCACTTCTGCATACAAGTAAATTAATTTGTTTTTTGTTTTTATGCACGTCTGCATTTTGCACATGTGAATGTTACAAATTACTCGTATACACAAGTGCGTACCGTCCAGATAAAGGCATACCAGGGTGTTCCCTCATAATATCATTTTTTTGAGGTTTTCCCCTAAATCTGACCCTATATATATGTATATATAATGTGAATGTATATTCATATTTGTGCCACATATAAGTTTGAGAATCTTTCAAAATGCCGATTCATGCACCCAATACCTAATTGCTTCTGCATTTTGTCTGATTTCAGGTTCATGCTGCTGCAGTACTTTACAATTACTATCATATAAAGCACCACCGAGAACGAGAGTTTCTAAAGTTTGACCAGTTTTGTAACATGGCAATAATGTTCAAACCGAGTATATTACTACATATGAAACACAGGCGTCAATCCGATAGCCGCACTTTAGACGACCCTGAAAATCAGCTTTCGCTAACAGAAAAGGCAATTATGGATGCATGCACATATCCGAGACTTTGCTGGATGCTTCGGCTAATATCTCGAGTACGGTAAAAGGATGGCCGATAACCAAAGTGGCGGTCCTGTTGGTGGACTCCAAGAGAGAGAACTGCTTCCTACAGTTCGACAATGGAGTATGGTCGGTCATCGAAAAGGATCTTTCTTCCGAAGCGAATGGAGTCGGGAGTGAAAGTAAAACAAACAAGAAAAGAAGAACGTTATATATGAAAGGCGATGATGCTGAAGGGGAAGCTGGGCTTCGGCAGCTTGCATTTTCTGCTGTCAAGAAAGTTACAGGTACATGTATTGCTATTAGCTATTATGAACTAGAGCAAGCAACATGGTTCCTACACAAAATTGCTTAAAGGGATAAAGAGTAAATTACATATTTGGTCCCTATCGTTTACACTATATTGAACTGTTGGTCCCTATTTTGAAATAATTATGGAAAAGGTTCTTGTGGTTTACATTATATTGCACTGTTGGTCCTTGTGGTTTACACTATATTGCACTGTTGGTCCCTGTGGTTTACACTATACTGCATTATTGGTCCCTATGCTTAACAGATTGATTTCACACAGAGTTAGGGTTAGGGACCAATAGTGCAATCTAATGTAAACCACAGGTACCTTTTCCATAATTATTTTCAAAATAGGGACCAACAGTGCAATATAGTGTAAACCACAGGGACCAAATATGTAATTTACTCAAGGGATAATTATTACTAGATTAAATTACCGTTTTGGTCCCTCTGCTGATTTCTTTTTGGTTTTCGTCCCTACAGTTTGTTTATTCCAATTTTGTCATCTTGATTTGCCATATTGCTCTATTTTGGTCCCTCCCTCTAAAGCTTTTAACTTCCATCCGTTTATCCCCAATTTTCATTTTAAAAATGATAAAAGACCAATATGCACCTAACTCAAAGGATGGATGTCAAAAGCTGTTAGACAAGCTGGCAAAACTGGAACAAACTGTAGGGACAAAAACCAAGAAAATCGACAAAACGCAGGACCTAAACTGTAATTTACTCGTTATCGTTCCTCACCATCAACTATGTTCCTTTAGCTCATATCCCTTACTAATATAACTTCGGTATGATAACAACCATTGTTGTCTTTTAATTGAACTTCATTGATGCTTGGATATGATTTTTACACTGAAACAGGAATCAAGACCGGTGAGCTTACGGTTTTGGAAGCCCATGTAGTTTATTCTTTGAGTCGAGCAATGACTGCTACTCGTTTTTACATTGTACAAAGCTCCCAATCAATCAACGAGGAGAGTTTGGTTCCTATTCAAGATGCTATTTGTAGGTTAGTACTAGTTTGTACATTCATTTATGAAGCCTTAAGGCCATAGTATGCTATTTTAAGAATTTAATATGTAATGATAATAAATGAGCATCCCCTTTGAATCCTGTTATAAATGAATTTGCATCTTATGGTATGTAAGTAGCTGAATCGTGTTTTAAAGATGGCAATAAGATATTTGCACAGATTCACACACACACATCACTAGTTATAGTCATTAGATGCCTAGAGGAAAGTCCAAATGTGAACTCAGCTTTCATTGTGAACATGAGGACCAACAAAATTGCCCCACGTGGCAATCTGAATCAGCACCTAAGCTTTATTCAATATGAATATCATGCAGAGTGAATAAAGTTTTTATTCAGACCGAATAAGCTTTTATTCGGTCTGAATAAAGCATGAATATTCAAACTGAATTTTGCCACGTGGTGCGATACTAGTGGTCCTCACGTTCACAATGAAAGATGAGTTCACATTTGAACCTGACCCTAGGTGCCTATTGTAAGTTTGTAGGGTTCCAACTCAGAACCAATTGGCGATGAATGGAGTAGCCCAGGACCATTATAAGCACATTACAAGTTCATTTTGTGTCCAATGTGGGACATTGCTCAACAGCCCCCTCACGTGTGGCGTTCTTTTAGCCTAACACATGGATACTTTGGGTTATATGGAGTCCGTGCGGCTTTTTTTTGACCAACCACGGGTGAACCTTGCTCTGATACCATGTAAGTTTGTAGGGTTCCAACTCAGAACCAATTGGCGATGAATGGAGTAGCCCAGGACCCTTATAAGCACATAACAAGTTCATTTTGTGTCCAATGTGGGACATTGCTCAACACCTATTGGCTTAAGTTATGACACATCAAATTTAAAACCTTTTGAAATTGTACTTGGGTCTGATGGCACATTTATCTTACTAAAGCCATTAGCGTGATCATTATATGTGGATGTGGATTTTTGGCATTGGGATTAGAGACCTCGTTCATATTTTCCATTACAAGTACTCCCTCCGTCCCAAGATAAGTGTCCGCATTTCTATTTTAGTTTGTCCCCCAAAAAGTGGCTCTTTCAAATAGTATTGCCTACTTTTTCAGTTCTACCTATTATTATGATATTGAGAAATTCATTATTCTCTCTATATCAAGAGTAAAGTTGTCATTTAGTTGATTAAAAAATGTAACGATTACACATCTCTAAAGCTTTGGACATTTATTTTAGGATAGAGGTAGTATATCTTTTGGGTATCCATGGTCATGTCATCCAACGGCTATCTGAAATAAGCATACACAAATATTCTTTGGATGGAAATGTCTATGAAGATTTCTGCATTTTCTAACATAGCATGGCTGTATTACTGGTGTGTAGCTTACAGGGCCCTGTGGTAACGAAGAGTTCAGGCAGTTGGGTAATCACTCCTGTTGTTGAGTACTATCATCTTCTTCCATATGCTGAGAAAATATCAGAGTGGTTCTCAAGGTAACTTAGTTTTGTCTTAATACACAAATCCATGCTACAATTGCTTCTGACCAGTTATAATTTCTATCTATGCTTGAGGTATTTTGTAGTGTCTGTTAGCCACATGAGTATGACTGATGAACACCGTACTAATTTGAGTAAGATAGGAACTGTGTTAGACATCAATTGAATGATTACAACAGGGTTTCTCGGCTTTTGAGATGCTCAGGGTGCGTTTGGTTCATTCAGTTTTCAAAAGTTTTCCAACAAAGTGAAAATTTTCTGTTTTCAAATTTCTATGTAAATTAGAAAACTGATTTTTGTAGTTTTCCAAAATTTTCTAAATGCGTTTCCTAATTTTCTAAAATGGAAAATGAGAACTCCTAACATTTCAACCAAACGCGTTTTCTAAAAAACTGAACATGAAAACTCAACTCCATTTTCTGAAAACGTTTTCTAGGAAAATGAAAACAGTTTTCCGCAACCAAACGCACCCTCAGTTTTCTCCCATGGATTTTGCCTTTTGCCAAAAACAAACACAGAAACTAATTGATTCTATTCCCTCTTTTCAGCCCTTATTTACATTGCTGTATGCTATTAACTGCCTTTCTCACTCCGCATATCCTACTTGTCTTTTTTTGACCTAGCCTACGACTATTTGCCCTATCCTACCTTCGAATATTTTACCTAGGGTGTAACAGTCACTTAGTAAGGACCATGGAGTTTTTCTACAAGTGCAATGTACAAGGAGAGCATCATCCGGTACACAATAACCACTAAAGATAAGGCCGATTTTTTGAGTCACAATAATTCACATAAATTGCTAAACTTTTTCTAGGTAAGACATGCTATTGCTTTTCAATCAAGTAGGAGGCTTCTTTTCTGATAAAACATCAAACGAAGTGATAAGTATCAAGATTATAATGCAAGGGGTAAAAACTCAAGTTAAAATGAGAATCATAAAGCTCTATATCTATATGTCAAGTGACCTCCAAGAAAAGATTATTATCCAATTCCAACCCATTTGTAAATGTTCGGACCATTTAAATATCTAACTTTATCAGAATCAAATAGCAACCACATTACTGTTGTTAAGGATATAATATCCGGCACATAGATTCGAATCGGATTCGGATCTGCATTCCTTGATTTTTACAAGTGGGTAGAGAAGCTTCTTTTGGTGTTGGTCTTATACCATGACTTCACAATTTGTCTCTTTATTTGCTCTTATTCAATTATCGGATGCATGTGCACTGTTGATTATGGATGATAGTGTGTAGTTTCATATATGAAAAAAAGTAAATTGATAGTGTTCAATCATATATGCTATTTAAGGGAAATAATGCATTATAGTCATGTGAACAAACACATAAACATGTGTGTATTATGAAGATATATTTGATGATTTGTAGATATTGGAATTTTGAGATTGAGAAACTAATATTTTCTTGTATTCCTATGTAAAGATCAATTACTTGTTTCTATACTTGTATGAAGAAATTTTACCTACAATTTGTGAAACTAGGGAACTATTTATATATCAATTTTGATACTTCTACATTTACCTATTACACCATATACGTCTAAACCGCCCTCAAGCGGGGGAGTATTTGTCAATCATTGCCAACTTGGAGCAAGTATATTTATATTTAGGTTGTTGAAGTGCTTTAGTTAAGATGTTTACAGTTTCCTTACGTGATGGAATATATACTAGATCAATGGTTTTTTTCTTCCACCTTCTAACTTATGAAAATAGATCTAAATTCAATAAATCTTGTACTACTTTGGAACCTGCTAGGAAGGCGTCACATGATGTAGTCACTTCTCACTCAATAGAATTCCCAGTTGACAAAGAAGTCATGGAAACAAAAAGTTCTAATGGCAGCAAGATAGCGACATCTTATGGTGATGGTTTGAAGCAGGAAGATATGAATGGAGCAAGTGAAGCAAGTGATGAGAGCATTGATAGGCCCATGGTTTCCTTGCAAAAAGGAAAACAAAATACTAAGTTTCATGCACAGCTCAAGGTTTATCGTCATGAAAAGAGGACTACTACAACAAATGCTTTGAGCAACAAGGTGAATTATCTTCGTTTTGTCATTATAATTTTAGTTTGATGTTGTGGTCTCCCTTTTAAATATTATTCTAGTACACTTGTTAAAAGACATGCAAATGATCTGGGTAAAAACACAAAAATGCCCCTCACTTAACAAACAAAAATAAAGTTAGTGATAGGGACTCTTTTCAAAGTAAACTACAAACTGTAGCGACCATTCTTGTACTTCTTTGCTTTTTAGGGACCACTTTTAAAAGATGTGTAAACCACATGGAGACAAAAATTGTAGTTTACTTTTAAAATTATTTATTTATATAACATAAAGTTTTTGGCTGTTTCTAGGGAGGGCTGAAGGACTTGAAGAACATGTCAACCATTAATGAATGCAAAAAGGAAAGCATTGATGGTGAAAAGAAAACCTGCATTGAATCACCTCATAAAAATACGACACCAACAGTGGATCGTGCTCTGGCCTCCGTTCAGCAGAATGCCGAGTCTCTTGATGACTTCCATAACGCGGTGAACGCAAAGCGATCTGAATTATCAGAGGCTGCCCTTCGAGCTCTTTTGAAGAAAAGAGAGAAACTGGTATGCTACTATGCTCCATTGTTAACTGCTTTCATATTTTGTTCTTGGACTCTGAATATGTGAAATAATATCATGCATTCACATTGTCTCACAAACCGAATGTGGCAGTTGAGTGCAAAATTGTAAAATCATAGAAAATTGTATAAAGATTTGATACGTCTTATTTGATGACTCGTTTAACGAATATTATCTCGAGGGACTTAAGGAGTGCAAAAATGAAAAACCAGGGGTCACAAATCAATTTTTTTGGTTTTGGAACCGAAGGAGTAAAATATATATGAACCACATGGACGAAATTTGTAATTTATTCTTTAAAGAAGTATAAATTATCTTAAATGTAATTCAATTTTTAATTAAATAAATTATATCAAAAAGAAAATTAAGAGAGACAGAATAGAAAGAAGTATGAAATAAGATTGAGAGTTTGAGTTCTCGGCCCAGTATCAAGATGTATTGATCTGCATGCACGAGCACACTTCTAGTTATACAATTTGCATAAATAACCGCATTGTAATACTTACCGAACACTACATCAATAATGTTGTTGACCCTCACTTTTCAGGACTCGGGCTTTACCTTACTTCCATGCTATTTCTTAATTCTTATTACTTATGGGCTTGGTATTTATCAAGGCCTTATTTTGGTTCTGATATTGATGCCGTTTATTTCTTTGCAGTGTAATCAACAACGAGATATAGAAGCCGAGTTGGCTTTGTGTGATAAGAAGATTCAAACAATCATGCATTGTGGTATGTCTTTTCCTTGGTGCTTTTGTTATTTCCCTTAGATATGATAAAGGTATTTGACAAATACTAATGCTAGCAGTGTAGACAATGGATACACATAATAGCTTACTTTCGCCTTTTAAATTGCACGTAACAGATTATACCCACTGCCCCATTCATTCCAGCTGAACCCAAAAGCCAACTAACCAAATGACCCTACTACTTTGAAAACTGCTACTCCTGATTGTTAGAAACGATTTTAGCACTTACCAAATAGTGAATATTTTTGCAATTTACCCGGCAATTGCTACTGTGTATCACATCAGCGATAGACCTAAAATAAAGGATCTTTTTTTTTAATATGTTAAAATTTTAGAGTAAATTACATATTTGGTCCCTGTGGTTTACACTATATTGCACTGTTGGTCCCTATGCTAATATGCTTAACAGAATGATTTCACTCGGAGTTAGGGACTTAGGGTTAGGGACTAACAGTGCAATATAATGTAAACCATAGGGACCTTTTCCATAACTATTTCAAAATAAGGACCAACAGTGCAATATAGTGTAAACCATAAGGACGAAATGTGTTATTTACTCTAAATTTTTTAAAACCGTCCCAGAAATTTGATTGTGATTCCTATGCATTGTGTGGTTCATGAAACTCATGCTCCATCAAAGGCAAGTTGCGGAAGTTGTGCTCCTTTCACGTTGATGGTGGTGACCATTTATCTTGTGATAGGCATTGGTGATTGCTTGGATTTAAAGCTAGAGGCTGTTATTGATTGTTGCAATGAAATCTGCCAGCAAAATGAGAATAGCGACCTTTATGTTGGTAAATGCTTGCCATTTTCAGGAAAGAGCTTGTCTGAAGCCCAACTCACGTTACGAAATGCATGCCAGGTAAGTGTTGCGTTTTTTTTTTTCCTACTTTTGTTATCACTTGTGTTTTAGAATACTTGAATTTCGAGGGATTTTTCAAGTTTATTGGTTGATTTTGGAGGGATTTCTTTTCGGTCTTTTTGGTTGATTCCCCTTGTATTCTTTAATATGCTAGAGAACCCTCAAAGTTTAGCGTGTGCATATCTCATACCCCAAAAAAGGTTCTAGTTTCGAGAATTGGTTGAGTGGGACCCTTCCTGTCTCTACCCTTTGGGGTAGATGCATAGAGGTATATGGTTTGTGTACAATTAAGTATGTCTAAAACTATGTGCCAATTTCACTGTGGACATTTATTTTGGGTGCTACATTATGAGATGCAATCATCTTCTCTTTATGCTGCTTGTGGTAGTCGTCTTAAGGTTCACAAACACGATCCAAACCAACATGTATTTATTTTATTTCACTCGTAGACAATAATGTCATAGAGCTGTTGCGCATGCATTCTATTTTATGTTCCATAAACATCGTAACAAATTGAGTCTTTTCTTGCCAGGAACTGGATGATATTTGTCGATCAAATAATTGGATGTTGCCGACATATAGTACGTCATGTTCCAATGGTAAGATATGCCTTTCCTTACACCACATATTTCTGAATCAATGGCAGCACTTATCCATTAATTTTCATAAAGTCCATGACCCTTTTCTAATTTATGATCAACTAAGGGCTGTTTACCAAACGCTTACCTGAAAGAGGCATCAATCTTGCTTCCCTCATCGTCTACCTCTTCTTGGCCATCTCAAAATTGTTTAAGGCTTACTATAAGAGTCTTTTTCCCACTGTAGCTTGTAAGCCTCATGGTCTTACCCGATAAGAGGCAATAAGTTTTTTGTTACCGTGTAAGAGGCAGTAGGGGATGCTTATTTTTTTTAAATACCTCTTAAATCCTCTTAAGTTTGAAAATTAAGAGGTTTGTAGACTTAAGACGTTATTTATTAATAAAAAAAACGTCTGAAAACCTTTTACCATACTTTGAAGTTGTAACAGGTGCACTATCCACCTCTTATTTTTTAGATGTGAAATCAAACTTCAGACCTCTTAAAAAACAAACAGCACCGAAGTGTTTAATTTAGTGAACAACCTGTAATTATCATGTTTCTACAATTTCTGAATTCAAGAATTGTTTGTTGTGTAGGAGGGTTTGTAGCAAGTATAACTGTAAAAGGAACTGATTTCGAGTGCTCGGATGTGAGTGGCATACAAGAAAGTATTCGTGAAGCTAGAAACTTGGCTGCAACACAAATGATTGCGAAATTGCAGCAAATGGCCATTCAGCATACTATTGCTCTACATTAGTTTAAACTGTCTTTAACTAGGTGTACCTATGACTGTGAGTGTTAAACGCTTGTATTTCTAAGTACCCCTTCAAACATGCAGAAACCGCGGGTTATATGCGTAGTTTAACAATAGTCATCCGCTATGCCAAATGTTTGTCGAGTTTCAAATTTGGTCATTAATGATCGAAGATGATGATCATCTAAAAGTTGTGTTATTTTCAACAGACTTATTGCCTATGTAGTATGTGTTGTTAGTAGTTTTTTCGGCGAACCCAGATAAGAAGCATTGGGAAGCAGTTAATATCTACATGGTACTTCCAAATTGGGTAAAACTTTTGGAAGCAGTTATTTTTCAACACTAATTCTGATATGACAGAAAATACGGACAATGAGTTTCACTTCTGGATATTTAATGACCTTTGCAAGGGAAGCTATGTCATGGCAATCAAGGTTGCAAATTCAAGTGTGTTGCTTTGTCTACCACTGAGACTGAGCATATATAACAATAGAAGCGTGAGAAAAACTATTGTAGCTGAAATGATTCATGCAAGAGCTTGGCCGTACGCAACAACGCTACGTGGTTCTTGTGATAATCAAAGTGTGATTCCCCTTGCTAAGAATTTTATGTTCCATAAAAGAACGAAACATATCGACGTGTGGTATCACTGGATTAGAGATGCTCTTGAAGATATGATGTTTGACGTTAATAAAGTTCATATCGATGAGATGGTTTCGATATGTGGAGAGAGGCTTTGGCAATGGCAAGTGAAAAGCTGAAGATATGTTGCTCGATTGTCGGAATGACGAATTCTTCCTCACATTTGAAGAGTTTCATGATTAATAATGCTCCAAATTTCAAGCATTGAGGCAAGTTTCATATTATAATGCTCTAAATTTCAAGCATTGAGGCAAATGCACTGCAAAAGATGGTAAAGATGGTAAAAGTTAGGTCTTTTGTTATTGAGGATAAGGCTTTGGCATTTACATATGTGTATAAGGTAATATTTATTAAAGCAAATGGGAAAATAAAGATTTTAGGTAAAAATTTTGTAATATCGCATTTCACAAAATGTAATTCTAACGGAGTCTTAACCAAAATAAGCAGAAGCTTTGTCAAAACGTGAAACAATTTTACCAAAACATAATTTGTCATTATCAAAGAAGGTGTCATAAAATCTCCAATTTGCCAAAACATAATTCAGTAAACACATGCATAATTACTGCTCAAAGTATCAATCCAAAAACAGTAGTCTTTTCCAATTCATAAAATGAAACATCATGTGATTGAGCTGCTTGACCTTCGAAGCTTCACACGTTGGCTTTTCCTTTACTATTAGAAGATGTATCTGTCACTGAAAAGATTAAACACAATGGTAAGCTTTACAGCTTAGTGAGCACATATCTAATACCATATACACCCATGCATACATAACCATCAATACATAGTAATTACAAAGCACATAACTTAACCGTTTTTCCTTACGGCTCAGTACCGTCAAGGAATCAATGACACTAGTACCAAGCCTCTTAATCCGTAATCTCTTCCCTAGAGGTATTTCTACCTTCATAGGTATTATCATAACCGTTCATATACAAGCTTTACACATAACCACACATGCATAAAAATTACACATACACAACCATATAAGGTACACATAAAGTACTAACCTGCTATCGGACTAGTATCACACACGTACTCGTGCACACAAAAGCTCAAAAAGGGTCACCTATAACATTCACGTGCATAGCATATCAACACATAACCCAACATAGGTTCAAAAGTCTAATCCGACCCCTTTTACCGAAATGGCATAGCTACACTATCCTGAATTCTACCAAACTTCACCAAACATCATGTTTCATCATCCCTTAGGGTGGTATAAACAAGAAAACCCCAAACAAACGCGATTGCATAAAGTGTAAAAAACCATCCAGAGCAATTGGCGGGTTATCTGCGGGTTCTTACCCGCCGACTACCCGCGGATTCCCGTAGGTTGCTTCCATCACGTGGGTTACGACTGAAAATCAAGGGTTTCATCCCCCAACTCCAATTTCGATGATTTTAGACTAAATACACACTTATACGTCATTCCCAAACATTATTTAACCAACAATAACATCTATTCTACTCAAATTACATTCAATTGATGATCCACCGATGATCATTCCATAACCTAACCCTAGCCATGCCCTTAACTCCACGATACATCAAACAATGGTTTAAAACATATACCTTTCAATCGAAATTAACGTGATAACATTTTCTCATATGCCAATTGCTCGAACTTCGATGCCTCTTCCTCCAAAATCGTTTCTCCTCTTTTGCTCCCACAAACCATTCATTGGGAAGGAAGGGAAAAGAGTTTTATTTCTTTATTATACATGCTAAGTCTAACCTTTAACTTAATTAGTTAATATATATATATATATATATGTATATATATATTTAACTGTGGAAACGGGGCAGTACAATTTTGCTTCAACAACTAGCTATAATGTATGCTAAAATAGGAAAAGGAAGGTCTTTGGCCTGGTGGTAGGGAGTTTTCCCTATGATGGGGAGGTCTCGGGTTCGAGCCTTCCTTGAGGGTTTCTTCCTTGGGGTTAGTCTCCTCTAGGGATTATTCCTTTGGAGCAGGTGTTAGTAGCCCTACCGAATTAATTAGGGGGTGTAGTGGAGTGGATTCGAACTTGGGGCCCGGATCACTTGTTCGCAAGATCAACCGGGTTCGAATCTTGTGCCTCTACCGCTGAGGCGAAGCCGTTAAAAATATATATATATATATATATATATATAGAATCTCTATATTTGAAGAGATGATAAAACTCTATATGTAAGAGAGATAAATAACATTTTTTAATTATTTTTCATCAATAGTAGACATTTAATTAATGTTTTAGAAAGAAAATTAATGTTTCATTAAAAATTTTGAATATTTTAATAATATAATTAATGATGAAATTGGTAAAATAGAATAGCTATTGAAGTTAGATGCAAATCTTTTAGAAATTTTAATTTTTGATATTCTATTTAAAAAAAAATTATAGCATATTAAAAATGATATTGCTATTGCTTTGCTACCCCGCTACACTTAAATATGATAAATAAGGTGGATAGTAACAATATTGAATCGACATTTAAGAAAATTTATTGTTTATTTATCAAGTTAAGGTGGATAGTAACATTGAATAGACATTTAAAAAAATTTATTGTAGTGTTATAAAGTTTGACGTACATCCTTCTAGAACATGTTTTAACCTCATTTTATCGGTCAAAAAAGTTGTACTTTGTTGGGGTTTTCCATGATTTACCAAAATTAATGTATTTAATCGATTTTAAAAATAATAAAATTTATTTATCCAAGATACTTATACAAATAAGTTGTTAGCTATTAGGCCATCCACTGTCGACCCACTGCAACCCAATGGTTTCAGCTGCCACATCAGCGCCACATCAGCTTTCCACAAACTACCCAAAACTACCCAATTCATCCACTGTCGACCCACTGCAACACACTCCATCAAAATTCATTTTAATTAAAACAATTCTAATATTAAAATAATTTATTTTAATTACAATAATTAAAATTAAAATTAAAATTTAAACAATATTTATATAATTTAATTTTTATATTTATATAATTTAAACAATATTTATATAATTTAAACAAAATTTAAACAATATATATATGTATATGAGCAACACGTGCCCCCACCTACCCCCACTCCTTCTTCTTCTTCTTTTCCTCTTCTTCTTCCTTTTTCCGGCAGCACCATCGTCACCATCTTCTTCACCCTTTTACTTCTTCACTTTTATTTTATTAATAAAGAAAACAAAAAAGAGAAAGAGGAGAGAGATAGAGAGAAAGAGAGAAAGAAGAGAGAGAAAGTGGGTAGGGGGTGGGGGTGGTTTGGTCTCGGCTTGGGAGAACCGAAATCTTCCTACCCGAAGGAGGCCGCGGCGGTGTTCACCTCCAAACCCGTCGGCTTGGCCTAAGCCGAAGGCAAACCGAAGGGAAACCGAAGACCACAGTGCATGGCCTTAATCAAAATGTTGGTGATTCTGGGTTTCCTATTTTCTATATCAAAACATTATTAGCCTCGTAGGTAACATATCTAGAAGGGACAGCATATGACATCTTTTTCTATCTGAATTGGATTCATAAGGTGAGTATGTGAAAATACCCTAACCATGGGTCGGCTTTTAGGTCGGTTCATGATCGCAAGGATTAGTCGGATGCCCGTATAGATTCCAAATACCTTGTTGATTTCGTATTGAAACGTGTACGTGAGTTATTTGAACTGAAATGTGCAACTTCCTACCTACAAAGGCAACAAATCTAATGCTTATAAACCTTCAAATGAACTTAAAATCAAGATGAACATGTTATTATAATACCCTACTATATAATTACTTCACTTTAATTCCCATAATTATTATGAGAAAGGTTCATGCGAGAAACATAACTTTTAAAAAAAACGTGATGACGAATCTGAGTGACTCATCCAGTCAATAAAGACGGCTTTGACCGGGTCCCTTTATTTAATAATCTCCACCATCTCATGAATCGCGTCAATCCTCGGTGATCCCGTCCATTGTAACCGAAGATGTGTGGCTGAGATTCGTTCTCACGTTTTCTTAAATTGACATGGTTCTCGTATCAACCCACCTCCAGATATTATTGACATATATACAACTTAATGTCGTCTCTTCTTCAACTTCACAGGCAACCCATTTTTCATACCCAGAAGAAGAGACAAAGTATACGGCGGATCCACCATCTTTTCCGGCCTACCACCGCCGTCAACCACCACAACCTCAAACTCACACATGATCGCCACCACCACACACTTCATCTGCATGTAAGCCATTTCTTTCCCTAAACACATCCGAAACCCGCCATGAAAAACCGGATACTTAAACTGATCTACCGCCCGGTACACCCCGTTTTCATCCAGCCATCTTTCCGGCTTAAACTCTCCGCAATCCGACCCCCATAATCTCTCCATTCTCCCCATCGCGTACGCCGAGTAATCCGCAAACCACCCTTTGCCCACGAACGTCCCATCCGGTAAAACGTCGTCGTTTACGGTTAATCTCGAGTTGATTGGCACGGGCGGGAAGAGTCGCATGGATTCCGATAAAGCGGCGTGAGGTAGTTTAGGTTCTTTAAGTCGTCGAAGGTTAGGTTTAACGGGTCGGTTCGAGAAAACTCTTGGTGGATCAAGTGTTGTGAACGAGGATGGCCGGCTAACAACCAGAAGAACCAAGTGAGTGCGGTTGCGGTTGAGTCTTTACCCGCGAGTACGAAACTGATGATGATGTCTCTCAAGAACTTCCGCCTTTCTTGATCGTTGACGAAACCCATATCCGAACTGGAAACCATGAATCTGGAGAGTAGATCTTCGTGGGTTTTGGAGTCGGTTTGTGTTTCTTTCGATTCGATGACGCCCATGGCGAATTCGTCGATGGTTTCGATTGATTTCTTGTATTCTCTCTCGCTCCCGATGTTGAAAAACCTCTTGAGCTTCCACACGACCGGTAGTGGCGACAAGAACCGGCTGAAGGCGTGGTCCACCGCGGCTTCGAAGGCCGTGACGAATGATATGTTTTTCGAGTGATTTGAATTCGATGATCTTAAAAAGCCTGGGTCAACATCAAAGCATGTTTAGCCCAGTGACAGGGTAACAACATCATGGGGCCATTTGATGGTATCAGGGATACCATCCAGGTTCAAATCCCGTGTAGAGCATGTGGCGTATCCAAATCATGTCCCCTGTCATATACACTACTAAAAGAATTGTGTATTACTGACGGCTGATACCAAATGCTAAAAGCAGTCGAACATTTCCGACTGCTTTTTGATGGTTTAAGCCTTTAAGATTGTTTTTTTATTTAATTTTTTAATGTTGTTGGAAAATCGTAAAAAAAAAAAAACAGTCGGAAAGCAAGCGGTAAAACCGTCGGTAGCATTTATCGACCAGGTTTTCGACTTTTTTGACCGTCGGTAATACCTTTCTTTTAGTAGTGACAGTGGTACCCTTAGTGGTACCCTTGTGTGCCCCAAACGTGTGTATTTACTTGCAGTTAAAAAGAACCTGGATCAACACCAAAGGCCACGTTACATATGTTATCGAACCCGAATTTTCGAAGAACTTGTTGGAGGTCTAGTGTTTCTCCGGAGTCGGCCGCGGCTGCAAGATGAGGGATTAACGATTCGTTGATTAGGGTTTGGACAGTTTCCGAGATGAAGCTTCTAAGGGACTTGGTGTTGAACTCGTAGCTAGCGATCTTGCGTTGGGAGGACCAGAGGTGGCCGTCCGAGTTGAAGATGCCGTCGCCGAGGAGGTGGTGGAGGACGTCGGTGTAACGACGGCCCTTGATGTAGTTCGGGAAGTTGGAGCGGAGGAGGTGGTGGACGTTGGCGGGGTCCGCGGTGCAGACGCCGCGAGAGAGGCCGAGGAAGCCGTCGACTCGGAGGGTGAGAGAAGGGGTGGCGGAGAGCATGTCGGTGACCCAATCGTGGAAGCGGTGGCGGTTGCGGAGGAAGCCGATGATGTTTCCGATGAGCGGGTAGGATTGGGACATGGTGTTTCGACGAGAGAGCGGCGTCGGCTGCGGTGGCGGTGGCGGTGGCGGTGGAGGAAGAAGGTGGAGATGGAGAGTATGGGTAGAGATATGATGATGAGGAGGGGAGGAGGAAAGCCATAGATGGAGTCACCAACCATGTTTGGTAGTTGAGGATAATGAAAAGGAAAGAGAAGTGAAGTGAGTTTGTGGCTAAGAAAAAGCAAACAGATTGTATAGAAAGGCATTACAATGAGTGACTTAGGGTTTCGGTTACACCAAGCTGTTTCTGTAAGACTGATGAGACCAACACTTTTTACATAAAATTTCACAGCAAAATACTGTGAAGGTTAAACTTTTTTGAACATTCATCATGTAAAAACATACTAAAAAATACAATCGCGAAAAAAAATCTTAAAAAAGGTAAAAAACGAAACATTCACAGCTCAAAAATTGTGAAGGTATAACAAATAAATAATTCGAACCTTCACAGCAAAAATGGTGTGAAGGTAAAAAAAAAAAGCGTACCTTCACCTCAAAAAAATCGTGAACGTGACATTTACAGTGTTTTTACGATGAATGTTCGATTTTTTTAACCTTCACAGTGTTTTGTTGTAAAGTTTCATGTAAAAAGTGTTAGCCTCACCAATCTTACGAAACAATTTGGTGTCACCTGTACCTAAAGTCTTTGTATTGATTGATAAGATACTATACCAACATTGTAAAAGTAAATTTAGGATTTTATTTAAATTTACTTCTTTATCAATTAAATCTTGATGGACTAAAGCTATCATTATTCAGATTGAATGTTTATAGAGAATTGTAAGCCAATAACTAAATCAGAATTTGGCATGAAGTTGTCCAAGAATGAAAGAGGAGAAAAAGTAGATCAAACCCATTTCAAGAGATTGGTATTGGAAGCTTGTGCTACTTAACTTGTACAAGGCAGAACATCTTGTATGCACTTGGACTTGTTAGTTGTTACTTGAAGTTGCCAACAACCATCCATTTCCAAGCTGCCAAGGGAATTCTTTAGTATCTTAATGGTACAATTGATCTTGGCTTATTTTATTCGACTTCTAATGATTACAAGCTTGTAAGTTATAGCGATAGTAATTGGCGTAGATATATAAATGATCATGAAATCACCACTAGGTTTTTGTTTTTCATGGGAGACACAACTTTTACATGGGTATCATAGAAACGGGGAATTATCACATTCTCTACTTACGAAGTTGAATATCGAGCTGCCACTTCATGTGTATGTCATGCAGTTTGGCTTAGGATTTTGTTAAAGGAGATAAGTTTAATTCAAGAAGAGCCAACAAAGATTTGTGTCAACAACAGGTCATCTATTACGTTAGCAAAGAATCCAGTGATTCACGAACGATCCAAGCATGCATATTGATACTCGCTAGCGTTACATACAAGAGTATGTAGCCAGAAAAGATGTGCATTTGGAGTTTGTAAGGTCTCAACTCTCAAGATCAGATTTCAAATATCTTTACCAAGTCACTCAAGTTTAAAGACTTTGCAAGACTAAGAAGTTTGCTTGGGCTTGTAAAATAAGTTTAAAGGGTGTGCTGCATTAGAATTTTAGAAAGTTGTTTTTGTTCAACATGGGAAGCCCAATATAAAATATAAAGCCTTATAGTTCTAGCCCAAAACTAAAGAGATTTGGAGATTTTTTCTAGAAAATAAGTTGGAAAGCTAATAAAGTTGCATCGCCTTTTAGCCTTTTAGTTTCCATTTTTTTTTTTAATTTGAATTTGAATTATGCATCAAAGTGGTTGTACTTTGAGATTTTTCTTGGATTGTGTAAAAAAAAGTTAAGGTGGGGGTTATGATGGTTGGAGATGAACGTCAAAGGTATGAAGAGATTTAAGACCATCCTTAATGGGTAAGTCGATGGCTGTATCGATTGGCTTCGTCGGGTTCTTCGGGTAGCACCGACAACACTGTCATGCTACCATCGGATCCAATTGAATCGGCTTCCCCATGCCGATGGTTTAGATGACACCCACCCCATGCCGATGGTTTAGATGACACCCACCCCACGCCACCCCATCCTACCCCCTCCCCTTCTGTCTTTCTCTTCTTTTTCTCTCTTATTTTCTTTTTTTGTTTTATTTTTAATTATATGGTTTTGGGTAAACCATAGTGGATGGTTTGGGTAAGGTAATGGAAAGCTGATGTAACAATTGAGTTCATTGGATAAATAGTTTACTATTACGGATGGTCTAAGAGCTTAGGCTTTAAAGAGTTGTACAATATGGCAATAAAAATTGTTTTTAATCTACTTTTATAAGTAGTATAAATTAGTTTATAAAACAATAGTAATTTTATTAGTTTTTATTTAGGCCCCTTGGCTATCACTCACACAACACCGCCAAACTCCAAGTCCACCAAAGACTTTTGATACCCAATCAATCTACACCTCATTATCTCACAAATCACCATCAAATGTTTTGACCATGTTTGATTACTTAATTCAAGTTTGATCTAATTCAATGGCAATATGAACTACCTATCTCAGTTTCAACCTTCTGGGTCCCTCAAATTTTTTGTAACCGTGATTAATTACTTGCTTTATTATTCTCAGAAATATGCTAATGATTTATCAAACGTTTATTGTGTAAACATGTATTAGGTATCATTTATGTGAGATTGTGGAAAAACCCGTGATTAGGGTTGCGTGTATTGAGCACAATATATAGACAGAAATATTACAGATGGGTCCCTAAACTATACAAATATTTAACACACCCCCGTAGTTTGATCGGGAGGTAAACGAATGTTCAAACTATCTCTAAAATCAAGAAATAAACTAGTAGGTAGACCCTTCGTAAAAATATCTGCATACTGATACGCGGATGGAACATGCAAAACACGCACATGACCAATCGCAACACGCTCCCTAACAAAATGTAAATCTATTTCCACATGCTTGGTTCTCTGGTGCTGAACAGGGTTAGATGCTAGATACATGGCACTGACGTTGTCACAGAAAACAACGGTGGCACGAGAAAGGGGACAATACAACTCGAGTAGGAGGTTTCGTAACCAAGCAGTTTCAGCAACTACATTGGCTATCCCCCGGTACTCGGCCTCGGCGCTAGAACGAGAAACGACATGTTGTCGTTTGGAGGACCAAGAAACGAGATTATCACCCAGATAGACACAAAACCCTGAAGTGGACCGACGTGTAGTAGGACACCCAGCCCAGTCGGCATCCGAATAGGCAACCAAGCGATCAACAGCTGACGCCTTAATATGAAGACCATGAGATATAGTACCCTTTAAATACCGTAAGATGCGTTTAAGCGCATTAAGATGCGGGAGACGCGGGTCATGCATAAAGAGACAGACCTGTTGGACGGCATAGGCAATATCAGGACGAGTAAAGGTCAGATACTGTAGGGCACCAGCAAGGCTTCGATATAAGGTGGGATCCGGAACAGGCTCACCATCAACAGCAAGCTTTGTTCGAGTAGCTGGTGTGCTGCAGGGATTGCACGAGACCATATCAGCTCGTGCTAGAATCTCCTGAGCAAAGGCAGATTGAGAAAGAAAGAGTCCGGACCTGCTACGAGACGCAGCTATTCCTAAGAAGAAGGATAACGGACCCAAATCAGACATGGGAAACTCAGAGGATAACTTAGAGATAACCATGGAAATAAGAGTAGGAGAAGAGGCAGTGAGAATAATGTCATCGACATAAAGAAGGAGGTAGATAGTATCAGAGCCGCGATGATACGTGAAAAGAGAGGTGTCAGTCTTACTGCTAAGAAAACCTAGAGAGGAGAGATAGACAGCAAAACGATGATACCACGCACGGGGCGCCTGCTTAAGGCCATAAAGAGCCTTGCGTAGGCGACATACATGATCGGGAAAAGAATTGTTTACATAGCCAGGGGGCTGACGCATGTAAACAGTCTCAGTGAGATCACCATGAAGAAAGGCATTCTTAACATCAAGCTGATGAATGGGCCAGTTGCGAGAGATGGAGATGCTAAGAACCGTGCGAATAGTGGCAGGTTTGACAACGGGACTGAAAGTGTCATCAAAGTCCAGGTGTAACACCCCAAAAATTGGAGCAAACAAAAACCTTCTTTTACGAAAGGTGTTAGTACAAATTACGCCAAAGCGTGAGCTCTTCCCAAAAATGGGGTATAAAGTAAGGTACAATTACAATGTTTGTAACTTAAATGCAGCGGTATGATAACCAACAAGTCCAATTCCTAACAAGGAAAAAGATTAAAAAAAAGGGTTATCAGTTCTACTATCGGCTCGTGGTCTAAACGACCGGTCTCTTCACACGATTCCCCAAGCTCACTCTAAACCCAAGCCTTTACTTTAGAACGGCGTCCCTACTACCTGAGAGACACATCGACACCAGACAAGTGTTAGGCTAAAGGAGCCTAGTGAGTTGTACAAATAATACCATGCATGAAGCATATATTAAGACATGCGAGATATACAAGATTATACTAACAATATAAACAGCATGTTAAACCGGTTTATTATTTTATCTTCGGAAACAGTGGGCGCGACCCACTTCCACCAACCAATGCCCCGACATTCACTAATTCCAAACACCTCGATGTCCCGAATTTAGCATGGCAACATCATCCGAGGCCCGCGCACCAAGGAGCAACCCGAGGGCCGGCGACATAGGGGCATTCCTATTTCAGAACCTCCCAAGACTGTTTGGTGTGGACACATTGCGTTGGTTCGTCCATGTTATTATCTCATAAGATCGTGATACGGAATTTAGCATCGTGTCACGTCCATGTTGTTATCATATAAGACCGTGATACGGAATTTAGCATCGTGTCACGTCCATGTTGTTGCATACAAGACCTCGATACTGAATTTAGCATAGCATCTCGTCCACATCCTTTATATACAAAACCTCGACACTGAATTTAGCATAGCGTCATTTATAGAGGTACATACCGAGGGTCTCAAGCCCTTTACATCATTTTACATATGTCGACATATTCGGATATCAAATCCCATTTATATAATTTCATGGCACACATATTTCCAAGTGTTCCACATAAGCACATTCATCCTACAATTTCATGGATTCAACATATACGGTAATCATATACAATATTCTACCACATGTATTCACCCATATAATCCAAATCATTCATGTAGGCATAAATCATCATACGTTTCATGAAAGCCTTAAACTCGACATGATAAATAGTTTATACCAAATTCACATTCATCCACAAAATCAAGCAAGAAATGGAAAGTCATCAAGATGATGTGCTCTCAGTTTTAACAAAATGGTTTTAACAACTCACCTTAGGGTTTGTACCCAAAACCCCCAAATCCTCCGATTTAGGTCAAATACGAGAACGAACCTAGAATCAAGTAAATCGAACCTTAGGTTAGTTTCATAACTCCTATCACATAGATTAACCAACCTCAAATGGTTTAGATAAAGCTTACCTAGCCAAATCTTGAACAAACCCTAGATGAAGAACACCTTGCAACAATGGTGATTTGAGGTTGTGAGAGGTGGAGAAGATGAAGCCATGGAAGTCTCCACCCTCCAAACTAGTAGATCTAGCCTCCAACACTTCTCAAAACATGAATTCCACCTAAAACAATACTAGATCTAAGCCAAGTATGGAAGAAAAGGTTTGGAGATGAAAAACCCCCAAATCGAAGCTTAAACTCGAAGGAGATGAAGAGATTACTTACACCAACGTTTAATAATTCCAAAATACTTGAAATACATTGATGTAGTCTTGAAGATCTCGAAAAACCGAGAAGATAGCAAAAAGAATCGGGAGAAACGGAGTTCGGATGAGAAAGATATGCCCAAATGAAGAAAGAGGGGTATTTAACCCGACAGTGGCTAGCGGCCGCTAGGCTTTTACTCTAGCGGCCGCTAGCTCCCCTAGCGGTCGCTAACTAATTTTGTGGACCATCAGAACTAAAAATCTAAGTGCCTAGCGGTCGCTAGAGTAAAAGCCTAGCGGCCGCTAGCGAGCTGTGTTTTGGGTGAAATTTTGTTTCGGCCATAACTTCTTCGTTATAGCTCCGATTTCGATTCCGGAAGGACCGTTGGATTCGTATTTCAATTTCCCATCCAACAAGACTATAAAATCTAGGTTTTGATCAAAAGTCATCTTTTTCATATTTTCTTAAAAGTTCTAAAGCCCGAAAATTACGGGTGTTACACCAGGCCAGGTTGCTGAGAGAAGCCCTGAGCAACGAGACGGGCTTTGTAACGCTCAAGACGTCCATTGCTGTCAAACTTATGGCGAAACAGCCAACGATTGCCAACAATGTTAGCATTAGAGGGTTTAGGAACAAGATCCCACGTGTAGTTAGAAAGAATGGCTGCCATTTCAGCATCCATGGCGGCCCGCCAATGAGGGTCACACATGGCCTGAGCAGTAGACCGAGGAATGGGAGAGATGTCACTAGTGACCGAAAGATTGAAGATCTGTTTTGGCTTAAGAGAGCCTGTGCGCGAACGAGTGGTCATCGGATGACCAGAGGTAGCAGCCGGAGCAGGAGGCTGAGAAGGCTCAGTAGAAGAAGCGGAAGGAGAAGAGGTGGTGCCAGAGGACTCAGCGGGTGAGGGCTGAGGAGAGGAAGCAGAAGGACCAGCGACCGACGAAGGGGAGGAAGTATCGACCATAGGAGAGAGGGGAGGGAGAGAATCATCAACATCAAACGCGTCGTAGTCCTCAGAGGATGGATGAGGTTGGAAGTCAGGAAACGGAAAGTGGGTTTCATCAAAGTTGACATGACGAGAGATGATGACCTTTTGCGTGATGAGGTCTAAGCAACGATACCCTCGATGATCCGTGCTGGGACCGAGGTAGACACAGGCAGAGGATCGAGGGGCAAGCTTGTGAGCACTAGTAGGCGAAGTGTTGGGATAACACAAACACCCAAATACTCGCAAATGAGAATAGGTAGGAAAGAAACCAAACAATACCTCAAAAGGGGTCTTGTACTGAATGGTGGTGGACGGAAGCAGGTTAAAGGTGTGAACAGCAGAAAGGAGGGCCTCAACCCAGAATTTGGGCGGGAGAGAGGCTTGGATGAGAGACGTGCGTAAGGTGTTATTAATAGTGCGGATGGTGCGCTCAGCTTTTCCATTTTGTTGAGACGTATAGGGACAAGAAAAACGTATTTTGATGCCATGAGTTTTGAAAAAATCCAAAAAAGGTTGATTGTTAAACTCACGACCGTTGTCACATTGGAAAAGTTGAATGTCCGTTTTAAATTGATTTAGAACATAGGCGCGAAAGGTTTTAAAAACAGAAAATACCTCTGATTTTGCACGTAAAGGAAAGACCCATAAGAAATGAGAATAATCATCCAAAAACAGAACATAATATTTAAATCCACTCAAGCTAGTAACAGGAGAAGTCTATAGATCAAAGTGAATAAGTTCAAACACACGAGAAGTTTTAGTAGCTGATAAAGAAAAAGGTAAACGATAATGTTTTCCTAACTGACAAGCATGACATAAAGAAGAGTTTTGACTAGAGCAAGTAATAAACTTGCGAGACAAAAGAAACTGAAAAACAGCAGCACCCGGATGACCTAGCCGTCGATGCCAGACGTCAAAAGAGACAGCAACGTTGGCCGAAGCAACCGCAGACTGAGGAGAAGGAGGAAGAACAGGATAAAGATCATGGTGATCACTGTCGCAACGCTGAAGAAACGAACCTGTTTTAAGATCCTTCACAGTAAAACCAAAAGGATCAAATTCAACAGATACAGAATTATCAATTGTAAAACGTCGAACAGAGATAAGGTTTTTGATGAGTTTATCAGATACTAAGACATTTTTCAGCATAAGAGGCCAAGGAGAAAAAGGTAATTTACATTGGCCAATATATCTAGCAGAAACCACAACACCATTACCAACTTGAATGAAACTAGAATTACAAGGAGTTAGAGAGTGCATTGTACCTTGATTGAAGGTCATGTGCCTGGATGCACCGGTGTCCATGTAAAAGTTGTTGTCCTGAGGTGGCTGCACAGACATAGCCTGAAAAACAGAAGAGAGATCAGTGTACTGTGAAGCATGTCCGCCAAAAGATGGCTGATGAGGCGGAGGTCCGCCAAACGGAGGCTGAGCAGGTGGTGGCACAAGCGTGGATGGCTGTGCATGCTGCATAAACTGAGGAGAGACTGGCATCGGAGTGGGGGACTGAGGAAGCCCATAATAGTGCTGATGTGAGTTCGCCGACGGCTGATGGAAAGGATGAGCAAGGAGCTGCTGAGGTGCACTAAGCATCGTAGGGGACGGTTGAGGAGAACCCGTCCCAAACGAAGGCACAGGAGGTGCACCAAGGAGGCCTGGCTGAACAGACGGAGCATGGCCAGGTGTGGGAGAATTTCCGAAGTACACCTGAGAGTGTCCCTAATTACCTGCAAAAGAGTGAGAGCTTGCAGAAACATTAGTATTACCCCCCCCCCTTTGGAAGCAGATCGCCCGTTATTTCGACCCCTGTTAAATTTATTTTTCGATTTCCCATTTAGGGCATTTTGGGCAGAAGAGTACAAGGCAGCAGAAGATGTGAGAGGGGTATCAGTGTGGGGTTCAACAGACTCTTCACGAGACTCGTGTAGAAGAAGCATGTTTTTGGCTTCAAGGAAGGAAGGGAAAGGTTTGGTGTTGGTGATGACATCGACTATGCTATGATAGGAAGGCGGTAGCTGGCGAAGGATTTGCATGACCAACTCAACATCAGTTATTTTGGAATCACAATCAGCAAGGGCGTCAGCCAAATTCTTTAGATTATAGCAAAAATCAGTGATGGATAAGGGACCTTTTTTGGTGTTACGAAATTGCTCTTGAAGTTGGAGCATTCGGGACATTTTGTTATTCAGAAAAAATTCTTCTAGTTTGTCCCAGAGGTCTTTAGCAGTGCAGCTATCACTAGAGATTATTTTGCATCACAGGTGGAGTAAAACCAGGATTTGATGCGAGAGTCTATAGCCTCCCAGTCCTCATCATCATCACCGGTAGGTTTAGATTTACCGGTGACGTGACCATAGACTTTTGCACCCTTACACATATCCAAGAAAATACGACGCCAAAGCTTGTATTTGGATCCATCAGTGGAAAGTTTAAAACTGAACTGAGAGTATACGTTGGTTAGGGCAAACACAAGTTGGCTAGCAGTGGGGGCAGCGAGGGTGGTGGAAGGGGCTGGGGTAGTCATGGTAAATAAATGGAAAACACAAAAAATAAATAAACAAACGTGCGAAAGTAACAAGCAAAACGCTTAACCACGGGTAGAGGGATAGTAATGTACCACAAACCCTACACGCGAAAGGCGGTAGCAACAGCGATGGACGGTAGGCGTCAGAAGGTAAGTTCGAAACTTCAGGGACCAGCAGCGTAAAATTCCAAACTTATTGCAGAGAACAATGACAGCTTCAAAGTGCAGGGACCAAATCTGTAAAAACAGCAACTCTTTTTTTTTAATATATATAAAAGATGGTTTGGTTTTCTTTTACGGCAAACCACACAAAGAACGACAAAAAAAAGGAAAGCCGCGCCGCTAGGGTTCCGGCGGTGACTCGTGAGGAGAGCACGGCGGCGGCACAGCAATACGGCGGCGACACAGCAACACGGCGGCGGCACAGGAACACGGCGGCGGCACAGGAACACGGAGGCGGCACAGGAACACGGCGGCGGCACAGCAACACGGCGGCGGCACATCAACTTCGCGGCGAGGAGATGGAGGGAGGGCGGCGCGGCGAGACTCGACAGAGATGGAAGTCGTCGCGGCGGCGCAGCGACGAGAGGAGGGCGGTGCTGCAAGTGACGTTGGTGACGGACGTCAACAGACGTGGCGGTTAGACGGCGGTACACAGCGGTTACCGTCTGCGGCGGCGTGGTGCAGGCAGGAGACGGTACGCGACGGTGTTTCCAGACAGAAAGTAGCAGGCGGCGTCGGCAGATCGTATGGCGGAGTAACTGAGGGGACAACTCCGGCAGGGCAAACGTGAGAATAGAGAGAGGAGTCCGACGATGCAAACGTTCGTGAGGACGTCGAAGTGTGAAGAACGACGCCGGAGAGAAGAATTCCGGCGATGCAGGCGGCTGCCGAAGGTCGGCGGCGGCGGCAGAAAAAAAATTAGGGTTTATCGTAGTAGGCTCGATACCATGTGAGATTGTGGAAAAACCCGTGATTAGGGTTGCGTGTATTGAGCACAATATATAGACAGAAATATTACAGAGGGGTCCCTAAACTATACAAATATTTAACAATTTATTTTATTTGGTGAGAACATAAAGGACCAAAAATCTTATCTGATAAGAAAATGGCAATAACCGAAAATCTTACTTGATAAGTGAAGGAAAACATATTTACTGAATCAACATTTATCGAGTAGAAGATGTTCATCATGTATAAATCAGTTTTGAGAATTAGAAAAGTTCCCGATAAGATAAGTGAAGGTGGTATCTATTGTCCTTAGACGTTTACTCGGTAAACATTTAATTAGCAAAACACCTCTTAGGCATCATAATTGGGGTTTAATTATTAGATTATAGTTTTTAATCTTGTTCTTTAATTATAAAATTTGTTGGCCAATAGAGAATGTAAATCAAGGCTAAAAAATCATGAGTTTTAAAAGAACAATAAAGTGTTAGCTTTCTCCAATGATCATAAAAGGTAATGAAGATTGATAATGGTCTACATCTTGTATTATGGTTACTAAAAGACCTTGCAAAAAGGAATCAAAATTATATTAGTATTAGGAAACTAATATTTGCAATAATGTAAAAATAATCCACTTTGATGGGTAGTCTCCGAAGATCTTATATTTTTTGTTTTTGAAATTTAAGTTTGTTATACTTTGGATGGTGTATATTTTATGTTTTATGAAATTAGTATAGATTATATTGAAACAATGGAGTAAAAGATTTATGAGTTCCACTATATGAATAGTGTTTGAAATTTTATTCTTTATAGTGTTTTAATATGCTAGTACTTTGACTTTTTCGAAATAAAATATGCTAATACTTTGAATAGTATATTTTCATGTTTTCTCTTTGAATTATACCTACTATATTGAAACAAATTAGACTCGTTAATTTGAATGTAAAAATGAAATTAGGCTCGGCCGTAGAGGTAAGAAGGCTTATGTTTTGCCCCTGGTTTTTTGGCTATTGGTTACTTTTTATTCATACAGTATTATTTTTACAATACTCTTGAATATATTTATAGCCACCCAATGGTGGTTAAATAATGACATGCTTGTTCTTAGTTTATAGAACCGTGAACACTAGTTAACTTTTGGTCGCATAAATAATGTAAACCATGACCATAAATAAGGTGATTGTCATCCACACCTCTTTATAGGGTGTGTGAGTAGGTGTATATGAGTGAGATAGGGAGGATTATAGGGGGAGTGAGTGTAAGGGAGTAGCGATAGCTAGGGGTGTTCATTTTCGGATATCCGGAATTTCGGATATCCGAATTTCGGATATCCGAAAATTTTGGATATTGAAATTTACTATCCGAATCCGAAATTCCGGATATCCGAAAATCCGGATATCCGAAATTCCGGATTCGGATACCGGATAATCCGAAAATTCCGAAAATCCGAAATATTGAATTAAAATGTCATTTTTAGCTAAAAAAACCCAAAAAATACATCATTCTTGTACATAATAATCGTCCACATGTTTCCAATCATCCACAAGCTAATACGACATCAAATACTTAGTTTACGTGTTTTAAATAATAATACAAAAGTTTAAAGTAACATAAGAACATAAAATAATATATAAAATAATATATATCTATTATTAATAAAATGAATATGAGACTTTGAGTAGGGTTTTAATTTTTAATATATATCTATTATTAATAAAATAATATATTATAAAAAATCGGATATTTCGGATATCCGAAATTTTCCGAAAACACTATCCGAATCCGAATCCGAAAATCCGGATATCCGAAAATCCGCATATCCGAATTTTCGGATATTTTCGGATCGGAAGTTTTCGGGTATTCGGATGTCGGATCGGATTCGGATTTTTTTGAACACCCCTAGCGATAGCAACCCTATATATAATATCAGTTTAATGCGTGCGTGCCCACACCCACACCCACACACACACATAGAGAGAGAGAATGAGAACACGAGGGACCTTCATTTCTTAACCAAACCTTTTGAGTTAACAACCATTCTAGACCCAATTCTTTTTTATAATGGTTACAAATGTTGAGTTAAACTGTTGCTAAAACAATATTTTTTTCAACTTTTTATGACTTTTAGCCAAAATTCTAGACCCAACCTTGGCTGACATGTATTTCAAAAACTTGGCAAAAGGTCATTTTTTACTAATACTTAGCTAAGAAACATGAGAAAATCTATAAAAAATCAAAAGTCAAAATCTATAAAAAGACAGCGAATTTTACTTCAACAACTATTATTTTAAAAAGAAGTAAAATATGCTTATAAAGATTTCAATAAATTAGAAAGGATGTTATTATATGGATCCCTTTTGACTTTTACTACGTCCACCTGTAAACTCATATAAAAGACCCATTCCATTCGCAAGAAGATCCATTTATAATTCTCCATTAGAAATAGTTACCCTTCTTTTTAAGTTACATAGAGCATTTAATTGTTGATTGGAGCATAAATCTCCAATCAATAACCATAAAAATTCAAAATAACATATAGCATGGTAGATGCTCTAGTTACAAAAGAGATGCATAGGCTGAAAAAAGGTTTGCTTTTTTATGTTGTTTGAGGAGGTGGCAGTGGTAGTAGTAGTAGTAGACCTAGAGAATGGAAAGGAGGGTCATGTGACTTTATAGTTTAGGGCCTCCTCTCCTCCACACATAACTACAAAAAACTAGAGAACAAAAGTATTCATATTCACACCCTTTTCCCAACCATCCTCCTCCTTCCTATCCTTTGATTATTGGAGAGAGACTGAGTGAAGTTAACCCCAACCCATAAAACCATCCCCAAAAAGAAAAACAAAAAACACAATCCTTAAATGAAGTTGTATTTTATATATATATATGATTTAGTTTGGATCACTATGTTCTTCTGATATCTTACTGCAATTCTTCTGCAATCATATCTTTCTTTCTCTTTGCTATTCTCAAATCTTTCTCTTTCTTGATGTCTGCAAATCTTGTAACAAGACCTGCACACTGCTAGATATATACTCTCATCATCCTCAGATCTCTTCTTCAACTTGTTTACAAGAATATAATCTAAAGATCTTAAATTTATATTACCATTAAATATTGTAACTATTATTTGTAGTTGTGGCTTCTAGCAGGAATAATAGGCTGCAGCCTTCAGATTCTGGTGCCTTTGCAGACTGGGTTTCTTCTTCTAGGCCTTCCCAAAACGACCTCTCTTTGAGCTTCAATGCCGGTGCCGCCACCGCCGTCGGTGGGTCGACCGGGATTTGGTCGTCTTCCGTCTCCGCCACCGCCGCCCGTCAAATCAATTATGGCGAAATGGGCATGTTTGTGGTTGCTCCTTCACATCATCACCATCATCTCTCTGATCAAACCACCAATGCAACAGCCGCCGTCGCAGCCAGTGCGACGGCGACTGCGCTCGGCGTTGGGGTCATTCCGCTTTTGACCCCAACGCCGTGTCTGACGGCGGCAGAGGACGACGTTGTTTTTGGTAACCGTGGCGCTAGTAGTAGGGTTGTTAACCCTACTACTGGCACCAATAATAATAACAGTAATAATAGTATTCAGTTTTGGCAGCCACAGAATTATTTACGGAAACCGATGGTTTCCGAAGACGGCGGTTTCCACGGGGGCGGGTCGGGATCGACGTCGGGATCCACGATGACCTGCCAAGACTGCGGTAACCAAGCGAAGAAAGACTGCTGCCATCGGCGGTGCAGGACTTGCTGCAAGAGCCGAGGGTTTGATTGTGCCACCCACGTGAAAAGCACGTGGGTCCTGCCGCCCGGCGTCGCGAACGTCAGCTCATGACGTCCGCGACAACTGGTGGCGGAGGTGGAGGTGCTGCGGCAGGTTCAACGGCCTCCACCTCCGCCACCAAAAAGCCTCGGCTCAGTTCTACCACGGCCTCCCACACTTCAACTTCAAAAACACACCTCAAAGAAGTTTCAACAGCAGCTCTAGCCATCATCACCAAGGTAATTAAGCAAGAAAACGCCATGTTCGTTAATGGCGGAAGGATTAATTTCCTTTTTTCTTTCTAGTTTCTAGGGTTTGAATTTACGGTGCAATTAGGCTCTGTTTGGCAAAATTAAGCTAGCTTATAAGTTAGCTAATAAGCTAGTAGATGTTTCGATGGATCATAAGCTAGCTTATTGAACCTAGTTGGATGGGCTTTTTTGTAAACTAGTTTTTGCCAAACATGATTTATACGTAAGCTAACTTGTCAGCTTCTAGCTAAGCTTATATATTAGGTTGTGTTTGGCAAACTAGCTCATAAATAAATTATGTTTGGCTAAAACTAGCTTAAGAATATATAAAATAACAAAAAAGGTATCTTGGAATATCATAATTAATATTAATAAGACTATAATCGGAAAAACTAGAAAAAGTTGCCGATAAGCTACTCTAACTAGCGTTTCAATAAGCTTAGCTTATAGGATGGGTTATAGGCTAGCTTATTTTTGCCAAGCACAACCTTAGTCAATAGCTAGCTCATAGCTTATGAACTAGTTTGCCAAACACGGCCTTGGTAACAATTAAGTCTTTAATTTCAGATGTGGGTTTTATGCAATCGTTGCCGGGGCAAGTCCGTGCTCCGGCGGTGTTCAAGTGCGTGAGAGTGACGGCGGTGGAAGACGGAGACGACGAATACGCGTACCAAGCATGTGTGTCAATCGGTGGTCATGTGTTCAAAGGTTTTCTCTACGATCAAGGAGCCGAAACAAGAGACCAAACAAACATTCCCAATTTATCCGAATTACATTTGGGCGGTGGCGAACGGCGGAATGTGGGTGGTTCTTTAACTTCACAACCACCACCGACCGTTTATGGTTCCTCCGGTGGGGGATTGCTTGGTTGACACCATTATCACTGGCGATTGCTATTTACACATCTAAGAATGTTAAAATCAGGTTATTCTATACATTGAAAATGTAAAAAGCTTAATGTGATGGTTATGTGTGTGAGAAGAATATTAAATTGTAGGGTTGTAATTAGCATCCACTTATTATTAATTAAAGGGAAAAGTCCAAAAAAACCCAACAAACTATTCCATTTTGAATGGTTAAGTCCCTAAACAATTTTTTTGAACAAAAAAGCCATTAAACTTTCTCATTTTGAATGATTATGTCACTATACTATTTTTTTGAATGAAAAAACCATTAAACTTTTTCGTTTTGAATGATTAAGTACTTGAACAATTTATTTTCGATAAATAAACCATTAAACTTTCAAAATTTGGTTACTTACCCCATTTTAATAAAAATAAAAAAAAATTAAATGTAACAGTCTATGAAGGTTTTAAAGGTAAAATATAACTATGTTAGTTTAGATTAAACAAATATAAGTAGCAAACTTTTAAAAATTAAATGATTTGTTTTGTTGAATTTTTTTTTTAGGGACTTAATCATTCAAAATGAAAAAGTTTAATGGTTTTTTCGTTTAAAAGAATAGTTTAGTGACTTAATTATTAAAAATGAGAAAGTTTAATGATTTTTTTGTTTAAAAAAGTTGTTTAGGGACTTAACCATTCAAAATGGAATAGTTCGTTGGGTTTTTTTTGGACTTTCCCCTTAATTAAATTAATTAAGCCCTAAATTTCATGGAATCAAATTGAATGGGGGGTTTGTACTGTTTGTTGTCCAATCAAATATCTTTATGGCATAATCCGGATTTTCTGTGTGCATGTTTTATGCAAGAGTTGAACCACCCAATTAATTTTGGCGTTTGGCTCGATGCCCAAAAACACGTTACTTTGTTAATTGTTGATTGTGACAAGGTTTTACTCTTTGTTAATTGTTAATTATGATAACTTCAAGTTTAGAAGTTGAGTCAATTTGAAGGTTTTGTTAATTTGATCATGATTAATGAGAAGTTGAGTCAGCAATTACATCTAAACATGATTTTCTTTCATTTCACGATGTCTTGTGAAGTTGTTGTAGATGGGAATTTATTATCTGGTACATTTAACTACATCTTATCTTGGTTTATCTTATTGTAATATGCATTCAATGATAGATAACCATCTAACTATAGGGAGGGGTTATGTAGGATAGAAATTACCTATGCTCACCTATGCTAAGTTTTATGTGTCATTCATGTCCACCAATCAGATGAATACACGTTATCAAAGGGAGAGAACGTAAAGTTAAATAAAATAAATAGAGAATATATAAAAGTTTGTGTTATTATTATTTTATTGGTTGAATAGAGTTGATACAGATAAATTTGTTACAGGTAATTTCTATCCAGTTATGTAACCATAGATAAACGATCATATATTATTGACACATATGTAAAGAGTGTGCATTTAACTTAAAGTTGTTAAATGCAACTACATGTACATGCACTATCCAATTTGAGAAGGAGGAATAGATGTGAAATTGATAGATGGATTAATGGTAGGATCCTCGTTCTAAATTACTTGTTATTATTGTTATTATGGTGCGTTTTGAGTCATGATTTGAGTGCGTCGTCATGCTAGTCCCTATGGTTCTACTCTAACGCTTGGCTTGCATTGTATCCCATTACTTATGATGTTGTGGTATGACGTGTTGTGCACGTTATGACTTGCAATTATGTAATGTGTGGGGTTGTTTTTAATATATAGCTTGATAGATAAATGATAATTATGTATGAGACCAAAGACTTAAATAAACATAAGAAAGAAACTCAAAAACTAAGATCTTAAATAGGTGAATACTTGCTCTGATTCTCGTATACAAAGAAATGAACACAAAATCTATGAAATTAAAAAACTTTCTTGTTTTAGAATCATGATATCATTTTTTATAAGCTCTATATACTTGGTATTAATTGTTCTTCTTTCTTTTTTAGATTTATATGAATTTGTGTTGTTTTACAATATTATCCAAAACACTAACATATAAGTATACAAATCCAGGCGTTGTCAAAGCCCTTGTAGCCATGAAGGTTCACCAACGATGACTCTAGACCATTCGTGTTCTTCTGGAGATTAGTTAGTGCACGTAAGTTGGCCGAGAAACTCATGGTTACCTAAAATAATAGTCATTTGAAGTAGTTTTTATAAAGAGTTTGCTTATAACCCGCAAAAAGGAGTTACTTAACAAACTCACAGAATAAGTTATACTATACCTATGGCAGTTAAACATGATCTTACACTAATAAGTGTTTATAGTTTTATTATGTTCTTTAACTTCTAATCGTTATATTTTCTTTGCTACTTCTATGCCACTCTACTTGTTTGTAGCTACTGGCTAGTGACCGAATGTCAAACTATATAGGATTATAAGTCATAGGGTCTCTTAACCAGATTTTGCTTAGAGTTGTAGGGGCTTCATCCTTAACCAAAAATGTGGATGGTTTTTTGGTTATGATTTAGTAATTAAGATCCACACGACACCACCACGTCGGCATGCGTCATCATTTCTTTGCAATTACTCATGACTGAAGTAGTAGCTTTAATTAAACGGTTAAAGTAAATTGCTCTCTATTAAATGTACATTTTGGTTTCAATCTGAACCATAATAAATCTTTGATCGTGACATCGCTGATGATTATAAATCGATATAATTATAGAATTAATTGATTACATAAAGTTGAGAGATGAATATGTGCCGAAAGTTAGGCTGAAATCTTATAATATTGAAGCATTTTAATGATTTCATTGAATGTTTGAAGAAGAAAAAGTTGCATTCTTTGTGGTTTAAATGATAAATAAATAAACAATGTTTATGGATGGTTGTGTATTTGTTGAATAAAGTTATTGCATTCTCCTTGTTTTGAGTCATAAATGTCAAATCCAACAGTAGAAAGTGTGAAGAGACGTTTTCCCATGCTAAATCCTTTCTATATTTTTGTCTTTCCTTTAATCACCACATCACATTGGCTTGCAATGGTTCAAAACTCATCACAAACCAACCATCCATTTCTTAGCATTTAGTATCAAACAAATACCTTTTTTTATAAGTTTATTCTAAAGAACTTCAACCATTTGCGGACGATTTAATTGCATATTCTACGGCATTGTTAAAATAGAAAATTTTGGGGTTTTTTCTCCTAAAATGATCCAACGACATTGCTAAATCATTTTGATAAAATAAAAAACTTGAAGTTTTCTCTAAATATATAGATTTCTTTAAAATGTCTAAATAATAAGAAGGAAATATTATCTTAATCTATTATACCAATAACATAATCAATTGCTTAATAGTTTTAAAAAGTTTGTTGGGATAATAAACATAGTGTATATTTTAACAATATAAGTCATGATAGATTTTAAAAAAAAAAATCTATTGGAGATGAAAAACAAATTTTAGAGATTTTGATCTTCCATTCTCTATTTAAAACAAATTATAGTAAAACTATTAAAAATAGTTTGATGTACTCATTAATTAACTACACTAAATTTTTTATTTTCTTTTTTCTATTTAAAAATATTATTATAAATTCTCAACATTGAAATTGAAAGGCGTAAGCTTTATCATAGAAATGTATATCCACAGTAAAGTAACATAAAAGTCATAGGTTTTATAGTTATTACACTTTTTAATTAAATAAATTACAACTTTACTTTTAATAATAAATAAATAAACTTTATTTATCTTATAGCTAAGGATAAAATATATAAAAATTATTTACTTTTGAATTAAAATGTCATTTGAGATATATACACTTATTTTGGATATAAAAAGTATTAACCTTTTTACTATACTTACCCTAAATCCTATTTAACCTTTCATATATTATCTTTTGAATTTCATATAAGAGGCGTTTTGTTTAACATGATTAGTTTGAGAAATTTTGATTTGGAATGATTTATTTTTTTTTTAAATATATTTTAACCGTAAGATTTGGAATGAATTTAATATCATTTTTTGGGATTTGGACGAGATGTAAACATGGGCCCATATAGCTATGAAATTATCTTTATATATATTGTTTTTATCATAAAAAACAACATTGAATTTAAGAAATTGAAATACTAATAATTTGTATGAAACATATGTCCTTGGTATTCCCTTTTTGTAAACGGCAATTCATTAGAGTTAACCTTATCGACGCAATTACAAGGAGATGAAATAACCAAAAGAGTATGTGAAAGACGAATAATGAAGTATATATTAAGGTTTCTAAGCAAAAATAATTTTATATACCAATACGAGATAAAAAAACTTAGAGAAACAATAAACAGTAGTATAAAATGAAAGACCAATTAACTTTTTACAAATTTCTTGTCCAATGTAATTAATTAATACATGTGTTAGGTTTTTAATATGATGCTAAACATTCTCTAGGTCCTATTATATATATAGAAGTAGGTTCAAACAAGAACAAATTCATTTTGTAGGAATAAAGGAACAATTACCAACCACACAAATCTATTTAGGAAACCAAAAGTTAATTCAATATATATTTAATTGGTTTAAGGGTATTTTGGGTATAAACTTACTTTTTGAAAAGAATACTATTCATAATTTGATTTTCCCTCTCTTTTGCTTCATATCTCTAAAATATTTCAAAATAAAATATCTTACTAAATTTATTTATATATTTGATTTTCTCTCTTTTAAACATAAACTATTTTAACAAATTGTTGATTTAATGGTTTTACTTGGTTTAAAATCACTTGTAAAATCACTTGTGATCATATAATTTTGCTAGTTTAAAATCACTTGTAAAATGCAATATGTAAAATCACTTTTGAACAAGAAGAATAAATGTGATTTTGCTTAGTCTAAAATCACTTATAAAACAACTTGACATCGTATGATTTTGTTTAGCTTAAAATCACTTGTAAAATCACATATGATTTTGTACGTAATTTTAAAAATCATATGTGATATTGACTTGGATATTAGACGTGTAAGTAATATGGATATTACACGTGCAAGCTAAATAGATCACATATGATTTTGGTTTGAACAAAAAGAATAAATGTAATTTTGTTTAGTTTAAAATCACTTGTAAAATTACATATGATTTTGTACCTAATTTTAAAAATCATATGTGATATTGACTTGGTTATTAGATGTGTAAGTAATATGGATATTACACATGTAAGCTAAATAGACCACATATATGATTTTGTAGAAATGATATTCACACATTTTAAATATTGAATATGTTTAATAAATATAAGATTAAGATCTCACAAATATTTTTAGAAAATTCAAACTCCTGCTAATTTTCATGAATTAAATTAGAGCTTAATTGTTTAAACTATTTAAATAAATATAAGATCATGATAAATTACAATACCTTGTATGTTAACAAAATCACATATGATTTCAGTATCATATATGATTTTATACAAATGTTAATGTAAAATCATATGTGATTTTGAACAAATGTTATTGTAAAATCGTATTTGATTTTGAACAAAAGTTGTTGTAAAATCATATTTGATTTTGTACAAATGTAAAATCATATATCATTTTGTACAAATGTAAAATCATATATGATTTTGTACAAATAATAATATATTAGAATAATACTAGTGTATTAGAAATATATTATAAATAATATATTAAAAATACATTAGAATAATATATTAGAAAAATACTAATATATATATTTTTTTTTGAACAGCAGAAAAATACTAATATATTATAATACTAATAACACATTAGAATAATATATTATTATTTTTCAACTCTACCAATTTTACCCCTAAAAGTAATAACCCTTGGTGGAAAGTAAACAACTTTTCCCATTAATTACCATGGTGCCATTCAATATAATACAATTTCTTTTAACTAAATGTGTGGCTAGAATAAGGTTCCTTTGTTCCTACATATTGGGTTGTTCTTGTATGAACCTCCCTCTCTCTCTCTATATATATATATATATATATATATATTTTTTATTTACAACTTTGTAAATTACCACTAGTATATACTATAAAAACTTGGGCCCCTATTTTGTTTGGGCCCTAGGCATACGCCCGGCCCGCCCTCCCCAAGGACAGGCATGTGTGTGCCACTAGGTATAAGGTTGGCTAGCTTCATGCCATTGTAAGCTTTGCAACAATTATCTTACTTTAGGAAATTACTAGAACCGTACGCTCAACTCTCCTATAAAATAAAGAAAAATATAGCATAATTGTTAGATATGCTCTTATTGTAACGTTTTTACACATGTTCAATTTTTGGTCTTGAAAAGTTTAAAATCTCGTGAAATGTTTTATTATGAAGATACTATTCATAAATTTAAAACTTATTTTCATCCATGTTCAAAGGTTGAATGCCTGAAATTAATGTTGTATAACACTTTTAATAATCAATCTTTCAATTCTAATTCGTCAATCAGCTCACGATTAATCTATTAACTTTAATAATACCGAATGAAATAACATGATTTTTAAGGGAAAATGTAAATAAAAAAGAGTTATAAACCTTTTGCAACAGTTTCAAAAAGATCTTTAACTAAAGAAAATGACATTAAAATTTGCTATTTGTGTCTTTTAAATTAAAGCCGACTAAAATGATATTATAACTTATTTTATATTTGTTTTATGTTACAAAATATAACTTATAAACTTCAATGGTTAGAGTATAAATTTAAAACTGAATTAAATGAAATAGCACAAGGGAGGGCCTGGGACAAGAAGTTAGAGGTTGGGTCGACAACTATTACAGGGAGGGGGGCCGTGGTGAGGGTAGTTAATGTTATATTTATCAACATTTGGAAATAAAAAATAAACCATAACTTCGGTTCTTGTTCCTGTGGTTTACATAAAACCGTGAACAATATCAAAACATTAATAGCTTAGTGGTGGATAATATACTTGTAAGAGATGGTGGATAATATTTATATCTATCTGGGTTTTTACGATATTAGTCCATTGCATAAAGACAAAAGCTGGAAAAGGGCAAAATGACCTTCAATGTTAACGGAGGGGTTAGACGGTCGTTTGCTAGAGGGACTAAGACATACCTTGAGTGCATATCTGTAATAAATAAAGTTTGGAGGCAAAATCCGTAAAAACCACCAAACCATAGGGACCAAATCTGCAATTTACTTTATTTTTTAGGAAAAATTTCATATATGTCCTTAAAAACTTGAGATATTACGCATATGTCCTTGTAAATTTTGATATTACGTCTATCTCCTTATAAACTTCAATAACTCACGTATATATCCTTATCCTTTATTTAATTATATTTTAAACATTTTAAAATACTAATAATTATCCCTAAATTATTTCTAATTTGTAAATGACCTAACTACCCTTTCAATTACCAAATAACAAAATCAAATTATCAATTGGTATCAGACTTCCAAATCGACGACCTCCAAGGAACGAAACAAAACAAGGTAGAAGTTCTCATGTGATTAAGTATACACTCAAACAAACATGGATTTCATTTACTCTGCAAACTAAATCAAAGAATTAAGAGTCAACAAATGCTCAAATCAAAGGAATTGCAGAAATAATAATTTAATTATCAAACCCCCAAATTGAAGAACTCAGAGAATGTAACAATAACTAGGTATCAAAATTAGGGATTTGTTCTTCGAACTTACAGCTTTTTTATTCATTAATTTTCACGTTTCACTTTTTTATCTTTTATTTTTATTTTGAACTTTAAAAACGTGCACTGATCCACTTTTCTTCTTGAGTTAATTTTAGCAGAAAAACAATTAAACTCAACTCATTGTATAATGTTCCTAGAAAATTACAATGACACCAAAACAACTTAACTCCATTCCAATTATATTTCATGCAGAAAAATTACAAACAAAAATAAAAAACGAAACGTTCCAAAATGAAAAATAGAAAAAAAAATATGTTTGCAAATATAAATCATTAGTTCTAAGAGAAAAATTTAAAAGTTCACCTAAACTTAATCATGCAACTCAAAAGATGCGTAGTCATCTGAAAGTTTGGAAA
Organism: Centaurea solstitialis; assembly: GCA_030169165.1. Taxonomy (NCBI): domain Eukaryota; kingdom Viridiplantae; phylum Streptophyta; class Magnoliopsida; order Asterales; family Asteraceae; genus Centaurea; species Centaurea solstitialis. The sequence goes on along the minus strand of CM058047.1, from coordinate 9,457,113 downwards.
TACATTTTAATCGATTAAGTTGTTTTCTTCATCCCCTTCATTGTTTTTTTGGAGCCCGTGATTCAACGGACAAAATCAAAAAAAGAAGAGAGGAATAACTTCTACGACACGAGATCCTTCGAGATTTGAGTTGATGGAATCATCACAAAGACACAATTCTTCAAGTTCTAATTGCGTGCTCCAAAAAAACAATGAAGGGATGAAGAAAGCAACTTAATCGATTTAAATGTATTTCCAAACTTTTCAGATGACTATGTATCTTTTGAGTTGCATGATTAAGTTTAGGTGAACTTTTAAATTTTTTCTCTTAGAACTAATGATTTATATTTGCAAACATATTTTTTTTCTATTTTTCATTTTAGAACGTTATTTTTTCTTTTATTTTGGTTTGTAATTTTCTGCATGAAATATAATTGGAGTGGAGTTAAGTTGTTTTGGTGTCATTGTAATTTTCTAGCAACATTATACAATGAGTTGAGTTTAATTGTTTTTGTGCTAAAACTAACTCAAGAAGAAAAGTGGATGGTGCACGTTTTTAAAGCTCAAAACAAAAATAAAAGATAAAAAAGTGAAACATGAAAATTGATGAATAAAAAATAAAAAAGGTTAAAACTTAGAAATAAAAAAAGACAAAAAAAAAATTAAGAAAAAAAAAAATTAAAGATCCAGTGACCATAAATATTTAAGTTTAAAAATAAAAATAAAAATAAAAAAATGAACATTAAAATTGGGGATAGTGTAGGGGCTTGAAAAAACATAATTTAAAAGTAAATGAGTTAGGTGAAAAGTGTACTAAAATAAGAAAGGGTATAATTGGCTATTAATATAAATTTGTTGTCGATGGTTAAAACTTGTTGTGTAGGGATCACCTCCCATAAGTTAACTCTTGTGTAGTTGTAATGTTATGGTATTGAACGATTTCAACTAAAATTTAACTCGGAACTAATTTTTATATAGGACATAACTTGAGCTTATGTAAATAATGTTAACTACATCAATCCGCTTTTATAAAAAAAACTACTTAACGTTAATCACTAATAAAAGTTAGAAAAGTAATGTTCCAATTAATTGTCAATTCCTTTTTTTAATTTTTGACAAAATTACAATCCTGAAAATATAGATATTGTGCAATGCATCAATCTTTTTATTCAAATATATATTTAACAAAATATTAATTAATATAGATTTTATTCTCTATCCTTTATTTTACATGGTTTTGTTTCGAATTCCATTTTAATTTGTCTAATATGGCAAACAAACTCACATGCCCTTCTCTTTTACGACATTCGATCTATAAGTTTTTGGTTGGTGGAAATTAACGTCTATAAAAGACATCATCAAATTCAGAATATTTTTACTATATTCTTTTCAAATCCTTTCTAAAGATGTGAGAATATATGTAAAGAGACTCATGCTTGACCAATCTCTTGTTTTACCCTTTATATTGTCATTCCATATTTCATAGGCTCTAAACATATGTTAAAAGAATAAAGGTACTCAATAAATATAAAAAAGATTATCAATAAATGCTTATTATTAAGAATATTACACAAATGGAAATGGTAGTCAATTCGTTCCTATAAATCTATTGTTTTCCACTATAAGAAATACAACCAAAAATGATGGAAGAATCAATATTAAACTTATGGTTGAAAGTCAAATCCTTAGTAAATTCGTAACAAAAACGTCATAACATTTAGTTGGTCGTAAATCATATGTTTATTAGATTGATTAGTTCTTACTTATCAAATAACAAACTGCTAAAATGATGGATTCAATGGATTACGAACAAAAAATCAACTACACATTAATCACGAAACTTATTATTTAATTAAGGATTGTATCAACTATGGTTTATAATAAGGAGTAAGGTAAGATTTGATCATTTCATTGATCCGTCGATGAAATGCAAGTTTCTATGTATATACCTTAGGTGGTGTTTGTTTACCTCATAACAGTTCCATTAAGAGGCAACATCTGAATCATTAATAGATGAATCCTGTTTGGCAAAAAGATGGATTGCCTCCGAATGGTTCCAAAACCCTCTGAATGATTAAGTATCCTGGATGTCTCTTAACCGTTAAGAGTCTTGATTTCATACTCAACAATTACCAAACCAACATATTTCATTTTGCAGCATATCATAAGAGCCTCTTAATCATTTTGACCACATAATCATCCAACACAAAACCATTCAGCAACTGCCAAACAACCCCTACTGATATATTTAAACCCGCAATGAATTTTTTTTTTATTACTTTTAATCTTGTATTGTATTTAATTTATACATATAATGGACATAAGGGGTAGAGGAGGATGGTTGGATTAATATACGAAGAAGAGCGTGTATTAAATTTAAAGTTGAAGTACCTCTCTTGCATGCAAAATATTCATGTTACTTTTTCCGTGTACCTCCAATCAAATTTAACACTTGTAAAGTGACATGGATGATACATAAATGTAAATGATAGTTATGTAAAATTTTAGGGCCGGGTATGTACTTTTAGGGGTGCTAATTAGAACCTTTTCACATTAACGTCTTATTGGAAAGATGTGGAGTAACTATGAAATACGTAACAGTTTTTGGAAGAGGTATCCCGGACCACATTGGGCCAAGTTGATAAATACTAACTAGATTCCGGTTTCACAAACATCTAACATTGAAATTTTTATTGTTTTATACTGATGTTTATCTCTAAGTAAAAAAACTCACCACTTCATAATATATTTTTAGTATTGTAAAATTAGTAAGAATATATGTAAGCAACTCATTAAAAGTATATTCCAAGTTTTGTAATTCTTTAATAAAAATGAGGTGAATTCTTTTTCTAAATTAACTAACATTTGAAAGAATAATCAATCCCACATCAAGTAATTAACATTTTGCCTTACTACTATTAATGGGTGGCTCCGCCCATCTATCGAATGTTGGAATCTCCGCGTTGAGATGTGTTAGATAACAAAGGGATTTTTTTAATTGAATAATAAATAACTAATTAAAGTAATGTTAATTTATCTAAGGTTTTTTTTAATTAATAATCACGGTTTGTCCATAATGTTATTTTTTGCTGTCAATACACATATCCATAAACGTGCTCCTAACTTACTCCAACACTTACTCCAACGTTCACAATGAGACTCAAACTTACAATCACAAAAGAGAAGGCACCATACAATAACATCGAAATGCCGCTGAGCTACAAAATGTTAATACTTATGTGGCTGTATACAGACACTCATTGCCAAGCTTCAGGACATGTATTTATGATTTGAAAAAGAATGGGTAGTGTTTGAGCGAGGTTGAGCATAGATCGACTGATCTCATGATATCGAGAAGTTGGCAAGCCATGCAACACTTGATTAATTATGATTGATCTACCTGAAAAGTTCATTATTCATTTTTAATCCATCATGTAACCATACTAGACTCTAGAAGGGCATGAAATAATGTCCACCAGAATTGTGCCGAAAGGTGTAATAATGTGAGATTCCGATTTCAACACGGACCGAATTTTTCTTTTTACATCCATTATGCATGTTTCGTATTTATAATCCATCTTTTAGTCAATCCTTCGACCATTGCCCCTAATCAGTCTAATTAAACCAATGTATAATATTTTAGCAATTTTCTTTACATGGCCCCTACGCAAGGATGCACGCACAAATCGAGAATGTCCATTTTTTTAACTCGTGAAACTGTCAATCTTAGAAAAATATTTTAGCAACGACTTCTCTAAATGCCTCATTAATCTTTGTACTATTAGTTATGCTCACTATATGAACTATTCAAAGAACCAATGAGAATAAGGTTCCTTTAAATCACGAGTGCAATATGCATCTTACACATGCACTAGTGCTCAATGGCTTAAAATCAAAGCAACAAAATTCTGTCAGCATATGCATACACTAACACGAATGTCCATTTCATGCACTATTATATAGGATGTGAGTAGCGCAACCCACAAGCCGTTAAAGTTCCATTTGACATATTAGCGTCACATATCAGCTTTACCTTATTATCCTTACCAGCTCGAATAAGAGTATCACTACCCAGAAGCCCTCGCAACATCTTATATACACTTAAAAGAGAGTAAGAAGAAAAGTGAAGAGAGAGAAGTCGGGTAGCAGAGGGCTTTCAAGCCCTCGCCGGAACCCCGCAAGCCATGCCCCGAACCCTCACAACTCGCACCCATAGCCTGTGGTCAAGCGCGCATGGGCTACTCACAGCCTTAGTGTTTCATTGAATGCCGTAACTTAGAACAAGATTTAAGTCAAAAATGGTTTTTATGCACTCAAGTGACCTTTCCCAGTTGTTATTTAGTATATCTATTATAACTAGCCATTAGTATTCATAATAAAATGTTTACAATCGCTATTCTAAATACCTCGTTGCACAACCATCATGGCACCTCATGACACAAGGCTTGTGGCTAAAGCCTGTGGCATATCATGACAGAATGCGATATTTTATTTTTCTTTACATTTTTAATTAGGTATGACATGGTTGGGCATACGCTACCCTTGTGAACCGCCAACCTTGCCAAGCCCAACCCCCTCACCCGAGGGCGGTACGGGTGGCCTTATATCGAAGATTGGACGATCAAGGGCGATATGTAACCTCCGGTTTCATATATGTTAGAGTTGGAATGAGCGGCTAATATTTAAAATGTGACAATATGAAATCAAGTGATATTTATAATCTATTACGTTGTTGAAGGCATAATCTGAGGATTTTTTGTTTGTAATCTACCATTCAATCTTGTGAACAAAATGAAAATCCATTGACCATTCCCATCCCTACACTTCCTCCTCATCAATCACTCCCAAAATCCTCTTTGTTTCCATTCAGTTTAATTCCTTTTTTGCACTCTCTCTCCACCTTTCTCTTTTCTCTCTTGCTGTATCTCTCTCATTCTTCTTTCTTTCTGAATCTTTCTTTGTTTCTATCTCTTTCTTTTTCTCTCTGTGTTGATCTCCCTAAATCTTCTTCCTCTATCTCTCTAAACCTTTCTTTCTTCCAACCTCCCAAAACCCTAATCTCCCTTTATTTCTCCTATCGAGGGGCGATACCTCGGTTCCGATCAATGGGGAACTGTTGTTCCCAAAAAGAACCCGAAACAACTGATGGTGCGGGAAAAACTAACGAAAACGGCCAAAATTCGCATCATGATCATTCCGGAAGCACCCCTCCGACCGCATCCCCATCTCCGACGTCAAAATCCGGGCGACCGTCTCCAATCGGCACGGTCTTGGGACGGCCGATGGAAGACGTGCGGACGACATACACGATCGGCAAAGAGCTCGGCCGCGGCCAGTTTGGCGTCACGCATTTGTGCACGAGCAAGCAGACGGCGAACAATTCGCGTGCAAGACGATAGCCAAACGAAAACTTGTGAACAAGGAAGATATCGAGGATGTGAGGAGGGAAGTACAGATCATGCATCATTTAACGGGCCAACCGAATATCGTGGACCTTAAAGGGGCATTTGAGGACAAGCATTCGGTACATTTGGTGATGGAGTTATGCGCGGGTGGAGAGTTGTTCGATCGGATTATTGCCAAGGGTTATTATACCGAAAGGGGTGCTGCGTCGTTGCTTAGGACCATCGTCCAAATCGTTCATACTTGCCATTCTATGGGAGTTATTCATAGAGATCTAAAGCCCGAAAACTTTCTTCTTTTGAATAAAGACGAGAATGCCCCCCTCAAGGCTACCGATTTCGGCCTCTCGTGTTCTACAAGCAAGGTAACATATATATCTCCTCCATGTATTCAAAATGTTTTCCCTTTTCCCACCACAAAATTGAATTCAAGAAATGCTACAAAACAAAAGGGCTTTACCGACGGGAAGATCCGTTTTTAACCCATCGGAATAACCATCACTAGTGGACGATTATTTGATCATCGGCGGTAGAATTTCAAGTATAAAAAATCTTGAATTAAGCCCCACAACAACAAAATTAAGTGTACAGGACGTCTAAAATAAAAAAGCATCTTAATAGAGTGCTTTATAGGATGCTAGTTTATTGGACCAAACACAAAAGCGTCACATCTAAAATTGTTACAAAAGGTTTTTTAGGACGCTTTTGCGCGTCGCAAAAGGTTTTCTAGAACATTTATAGAAAATGTCTGATTAGCATTTTTATAAGATACTATTTAAAAAAGGGTCCAAAAAACACAAGGGTCATCGAAAAAGATGGGTTTATAGGACACTTCTTAAAAGCGTTCTATAAAGTTAGCTAATACGATACTTTATTTTTGAATAATGATGTGAAGTAATATGTATTATATGAATCATGATGTGAAGCAATTTGAACAATTTAATGCAGGTGAGGTGTTTAGTGATATTGTTGGAAGTGCATATTATATTGCACCAGAAGTCTTGAAAAGAAAATATGGACCAGAAGTTGATATATGGAGCATTGGAGTGATGTTATATATTCTTCTGTGTGGAGTTCCTCCTTTTTGGGCAGGTATATATGCTATATATTCCTTATCACCCAAGATGAATAATTATGCCTAATAAAAACTTCTTATACATATATTATAACATTTTTAAAATATGATGCTTTATAATTTTATTCTATAAACATAGTCCTATAAAATATGTTTTATTGGGATTTTAGGCATCCAAAAAACTTCGTATTGCTAGAGTTACCATGAGACTTACAAGTTACAACCACCAAAACCGGACGAAACTAAGAAACTAAAAGGAGTACAAACACTAAACCGAAGAAAATTTTGTGCTATTACAGAATCGGAGCATGGGATATTTAATGCAATCTTGCGTGGGTACGTCGATTTTACAAGTGACCCTTGGCCTTCAATATCACCGCAGGCCAAGGATCTCGTTAGGAAGATGTTGAATTCAGATCCCAAGCAGCGGATAACGGCACATCAAGTGCTTTGTAAGTTGTAAAAGAGCATGAATCCATCTATATGTTTATGTCATGAAATTAAATGAAAGGAATTTTACGACATAATGTATGTAATCTCTGGCATGATCGTTTGAAATCATCGCGACTCTTTTTCTCCAGCTCATCCGTGGATTAAAGAAGACGGTGAAGCGCCCGATAAACCACTTGACAATGCCGTTATGGGCAGGCTAAAACAATTTAGAGCGATGAACAAGTTCAAGAAAGTTGCTCTTCGGGTACCTTCTAGATCCAATCACTATAATAAAATTGGGTTTGTACGACTCCAACACTGTTTAAATGTCCTAATAGATGACTTTTTAGGATTTTCTTAAAACAACTTGCCGTATTATCTATTTGAAAGTGTCATATTTGAAAATGTTAAAATAAGTTTATAGTAGCTTTTTTGAATTTCTTACTGTGTTTTTAAAACAAAATGTCGTATTAGCTTTTTTATTCGACCGTTTTTATAGGCTAAGAACAAATCTTTTTATGGGTTGCTTGTGTTCATACGACACTATTTCAAATAGTGTCCATAAAAGAGTCAATATGAAGCTTTATTTAAAAAATGTCTTAAAAAACTTGTTATGATCCTAAAAGCATCCAACATTCTTAAGTTTTATAAAACAGTCTATTCATATCTTTGACGTCCTATAAATCCAATTTTGTTGTACTCTGTTATGCTACCATCGTAATTCGTTGAAATTGAAAAGGCCAACGCTTTAACTTCATGACCATTTCCGAACGAGTAGGTTATTGCCGGTTGTCTCTCGGAGGAAGAAATCATGGGATTGAAAGAAATGTTCAGAGGCATGGATACTGATAACAGTGGAACAATAACCCTGGAGGAGCTAAAGCATGGACTCTCCAAGCAAGGCACAAAGCTGTCAGAAAGTGAAGTTAAACAACTGATTGAAGCTGTAAGATATAATACAATCAACAAATGAAAGATTTTCTTGATTTATTTGAGTTTGTTATTACTAGGAATGTTTTGGAAAGTGACATGTAAAAACTCATTGGCAATTTTGAAAAAATTACAGGCAGATGCAGACGGGAATGGAACCATAGATTAGACGAGTTCATAACCGCAACAATGCATATGAACAGAATAGATAGAGAAGAGCATCTTTACACAGCGTTTCAGTACTTCGATAAAGATAACAGTGGGTAAGTAAACACCTCGTATTCACTATAACAAAATCGGGTTAAGTGTTAGAATTCGACTTAAATTTTAGACCAAAATATAAATTGTCTTATCTAAAAATATTACATTAAGGCTGCGTTTGGCAAACTAGCTGATAAGTTAGCCGATAGCTGATAAGCTAGCTGTTGACTGATAAACTAGCTTATGAATAAATTATGTTTGGCAAAAACTAGCTTATGAGAATGTAAAATCACTAAAAAAGGGTATCATGGGGTCTAATAGCTCATAAGCTAGCTTTTGCCAACATAATTTATTCATAAGCTAGCTTATCAGCTACTAGCTAGCTTATTAGTCGACAACTAGCTTATCACTAGCTAGCTTATTAGTCAATAACTTGCTTATCAGCCACTAGCTAGCTTATCACCTAGTTTGCCAACCGCAGCCTAAATTTAAGTCACATAAGCCACTCTATCACGAAACTTAAACAATATGCAGGGGTCCTAAATATTAAACACTACGTAATGAGAGCGAGGATATGGTTTGTAAAATCTTATCTTTTCTACGATTTCAGGTACATCACTATGGAAGAATTGGAACAGGCTATTCGCGAATATGGAATGAATGACGGACGGGAAATAAAGGAACTAATATCCGATATTGATACCGATAACGTAAGTAAGAAAATAAAAAAACAAGCCAAAAACTCCTTATTATGACATTATATGGCAAGTAACTAATCAAAAAGACAAATTATACAGGATGGTAGGATCAACTATGATGAATTTGTAGCAATGATGAGAAAAGGCACCAAAGATGTCAGTGTAAATCCCACCAAGAGGAGAAGAGATTCATTTATTCCAGTAATATAATTAAGCTGGCTGATTAATTGCTTGCAGAACTGTGAGTTCAAACAGCACACTTCAGCATCTTCCAAATGCATAAAGATGAGAAGGTTAATTGTTCATAGTATTAATTACTGGGAATTTGTTGTATAGTAGATGTAACCTTTGCTGAAGTAAGGGAGATTGATGAATTTTTGTAAATGATATCTGCTGAGAATTACAACCAGTTGGAGGATATCATGGGTTTGTGGCAACAAATTCAGGGAAAAAGTTAGTCATGTGTGTATTTTTAATACTAACTAGAAAAAAGATTAAGCTCATTTGCACTGTTTTGGTTGACATTCTATTAAGTTTTGTATGTATAAATATGTCTGTATAGATGGAAAGGTTTTTTGTTTGGTTTAAGGGATTCTCGATATATTGCTCTTTTTGATTGGTAATATATGTTTGGTGGTCTACGTCGAATAAGAATTGTGAAATGTTGGATTTTTTTGTAAAAACTCCCGTAGTGATCGAAAATCTGTCAAAATGCTCTTTATGAAACTTGTTTAGAATTGATATTCGAGCATATTTGGAAATTTTCATTCGATTTGATTGAGTTTTGTTTGAAAAATCGGAGTTTGGAAAATTTGTTTGTTCGAAAATATTAGAACTCCTCTGGTCTGCCAACACTTTGTTCATACCACTCGGGTCACACTCATCTTCAAACAACTCGGATCATAGTGATCTCGGCCCAAAGTGTGTTTTCTCTACTCGGGTTATACTATTTCGGTCAAGGGTAGCCCGAGATCATTGTTCATCGGTCCGAACTCGGCCATTGCTAACCTGAGAAAACACTGTTCATAGGCCCATATTGCCCAAGTTAGGCCCAAGGAGTCTAGAAACATTTTTTTGGCAATTTTTTCACATATTGATTTTTGAATTTCCTTATCTGATTTTATAGTCAAATATACAAATCATTTTTCAGAAAACTAATTTTCCCGAAATTTGATTGTTTTTCGAGACTTTTCAAGAATTTACAATTTTTGATAAAATTTCAAATTTAATGGTAAAAAACATTTTTCACGTTTTTCAAATACTTTGACACTTTTTGAAAAAAAATTCTCGACTTTCACTTTTTGGGTTGATTTGTCAATGTTTGATTTTTTTTTTTGTCAACAAGAGCTCATTACATACAACTCTAAAGAAAGAAATCGCAAGATACAAACAGATAAATCTCAAGATAGTCAAAGAAAGAGGTGTTCCGGAAGAACTAGTCATATCTCACAAAGAAAGAAAAAGGGAAATTTAAGGATAGACTTAATAAGGCCAAAATTGAGACGCATAATGAATTGGCTACTCGTAGAAACGAAAGTCTTGTTTGGCTAGCCAAATCCTCTTTGGTGACATGCATTTCTTTCTATACCATTGATAAAAATAACAATTATTCTGTTGCATATGTACATGCATGGAGATATTGGAGTATTTGAACTTGTACGAATGTAATTAGTTGTGGAAAAATTTTATGTCTTCTAGAAAATTTTCAATGAAAAATGAAAATTTAGAAAACCTGTTTAGTTGATTCAATTTAGAAAATTTTTTTCAAGAAAACAAAATTTTCATTTTCAAAATTTACACTTGAATTAGAAAACTATTATTTATAGTTTTCCAATCCTCATTTTCATTTTTCATTTCCATTTCAATTGTCGTCCCCTTCCGTCTCCGGCCACCGCCACCACCGCCGCCACCATCGCGCCGGCCACCCTGACCCTTGTAAAATATGTAATAATAATCATATTCTTAATTAAGATCTATTTTCAGATTAGGTTCAATGTGAACTCAACTTTGTTGTAGAGTGAGAACGAATCTCAGCCAACATCTTCAGTTACGGGGATGCGATCACGGAGGATTGACGCGATTATGGAGGGTGGAGATCATTAAAGGAGGGACCGATCAAATGTCTTCATTGACAGGATGGGTGGCTGAGATTGTCCTCACGTTCACAACCAAAATTGAGTTTACATTTGAACTTTCCTCTCTATTTTCAAGTAAGATATATGTGCTTTTGGTTTTGGTTTTGATTTAAGTTAATTGAATTTGAGAATAAAATTAATCATCAAGTTTAATGAAATGCACCCGCTGATATGAGATATCTATTATTTTGTTTTTTCCCCACATGTTGAGGAAGCTTCATGTCATAAAATGACAATTTTATGATACTTTTAAGGAATAAAGTTGACAAATTATTCATCCTTTTAACTTTCTTCTTCTTATACATGTTATACATGTTTTTTTTGTTTTTTTTTTTTTTTTTTTTTTGGTTTTAAGTTTTATGAGATTATAGTCTTCAAGTACTGTGGCGGATTGGTTATCGTTCAAGGGGTTCATAGTGCCCTAACTGAATTCGAGCATTCTCATGCACATGCCTGGGGATATTTAAGTGGGACCATGTTTAGCTCCCAAAATTGCCGGGATTAGTCGGGTTTTGGCCTGGACACCCTTCCAAAAAAAAGTTTTATGAGATTATGCTTCTAAGATAAACTTCATAATCAGTTTGTTGACATAGGTTTATTTTTCACTTGGTCTTTCCTTTTTGTATCTTGGGTCCATTCAATATATATATTGAATTAGTTTGTTGTTGTGGAGTTTAAGATGTTAACCCACCATTTAAACCTATTATCTTGAAATCGAGATGAAATCTTAAATTTGTATGTGTTTTTATGTAAATTTGTACTAAGTTTATATTTTATTTCTTGTGGCCAGGCTTAGTCTCAGAAGGTCGAATTTTCAGTTTCTGTTTTATATTGCCAATGATGTAGTCTAGGCAAAGCCTAGATGAACCTTATCAAAGAAAAAGTTTAGATTTTATTTTGAATACACCTTCGCGTAGACCTGGCAAAAAGTGACACGACACGCTAACCCGACACGAACTCGACACGAAATAAACGGGTTTGGGTAACAGATTTCAACCTGTTTAAGTAAACGGGTTGACACGACACGACACGAAAATTAAACGGGTAAGGTCAGGGTCAAACATATCAACTCGAAAATGACCCGACTAACCCGTTTATACATATATGTGTGTGTGTTTGTGTGTATATATAAAGTTTTTTTTTTTTTAGTCTTTTTACTAATTTATGATTTATTTCAAATTTTAATATAATAATGTTAATGGATTTTGTTCAATCTTATAAGTTTAAGTTATAAAATTTGGATTCATCAACTTTTCTGAATTTTTTATTATTGGTTTCTAATTTTATAAATATTAAACGGGTTAAATGGGTTAAGCTGGTCAACCCGTTTATTAAACGAGTCGGGTTAGGGTTGAGATTTCTAACCCGTTTATTAAACGGGTCGGGTTAGGGTCAAGCGTTTTCAACCCGTTTAACTTTGAACCCGACACGAACTCGACACGACACGACACGTTTGCCAGGTCTACCTTCGCGGTATGTCCTTGCATTGCCACAAGCAACAACTTTGTCTGCATATATTTTTGCGTCGAGATATATCGTTGTGGTGTCGCAACCTGCTGTTTCTCAATTTGTTGTTGTCGTGAACCAACTGTTCATATAGATGCATGAGAAAATGTTAATTAGAACCGCAAGAAAAACATTGACATGCGGTTTTCTGGTTATTTTGTAGAAAGATAAATCGAAGGTGGCACATAGAAAAACTTTTTTTGTCATATGGTTGTTTTGATAATAATATGATATTGATGATATTATTGTAATAATATAAGTACATGCAAGTTTGCATATTTTTATTCGAATGATCATAGCTCTTTCAACATGTTGAATTTTTCATGGCATCAAATAAAGCTAAGTGAGTGGACATTAAACAATGATACACTTTTGTGATGGCTTTGAATTAGGTAATTAACAAATGAATATACTAGGTTTTTATAATTAATGTAGTAGCTAGGAACCTATCTATTTGATATCTAGAAGATTTTATAGTACAGTCTATCTGTTGATGTAAGGCGGCCAAAAGTTTATATAAATAGCTCCATTTTTCATCTCTTTTCCATATCATAAGGTCTCACAAATCACCGAGAATATTAAGTTAAGAACATCTCAAGTTCTTAATATATACATATATATCATTAGCATATATAATCCGATGGTGTCTAGGTCACGGAGGATGATCGCAGTTGCGCTAGTTACGATTGTTTTCTTACTTGATTTTGGTGTCGGAGAATTACGTAAGCACATTCTATCTTGTTGATGAAGTTAAAATTCCTAAAATAGCTTTTATGTATCTACAACTATTTGTATCATTTTAGGAACCACACACAATGCACCACATGTTACTCTTCACGATATGAATACTTATCATGCATGACATGTACTATTCAAAATGGATATGAAAGTGTTATTCATCATGAATCACGTATTTATAATACATATGAGCATATTATATATATTCAACACACATCTCACATTAAAAATGGATAACACGTTCATATTCTTCGTGAATATGCTATCGGTGTACATTGGACGGTTCCTGGATTCGGAATTAATTATCTTAGTTATGTCATCTATATATCTATTAGTTATAGTCAATGTTTGAAAAAGCTTGCAGCAACAGCCGCTATGATGTGTCACTGCTCAAGGCTTGTGACTCATGCCACATTATGCCTGAGGCATGTCATGGTGTAATGTGCGGGGTTTTTTTTAATGTCATATTTGTTACTTTAATATATATATATATATATATATATATATGTTCATTTAAATTGTTTATTATCTTTGATTGAATAATAATAGAAAAACATATGCTATAAAATATTATATATGATATGAATATTTGCCGCCATAAATCACTCCATGAAAAACGCCGAGGCTTCCAAAACTTGAGGCTTGGTTGCCATAATGCCACACCACGCCCCATGATATTTAGAATCTTCGTTATAGTTACTTGTATCCGTAAAAATTTTTACTTGTTTGTAGTAAAGAAGATCGACACTTACAAAGGTTTTTATCTTCTGTTGTACAGCTCCAAACTATACCTTCGTGCATGAAGCAACGGAAGCTCCTAGAGTTTCATTCTACGATTACATCGTTATCGGAGGAGGTACCACCGGAATCCCATTGGCCGCCACCCTATCTGCAAACGCCTCGGTTCTATTACTTGAACGTGGTGGCTCACCTTACGGAAATCCCAGCATCTCCTATGTAGCCAACTTCGGTACCTATTTCTTCGATACATCATCGACTTCTCCCTCTCAACAGTTTGTTACGGAGGGCGTTGTGAATGCACGTTCTCGTATCTGGGCGGTGGTACTTCGATAAATGCCGGATTCTACTCTCGTGGTGAAGAACAATTCATCATCGAGGCTAAATTAACAGATGAAACATTGGTCGAAGATTCTTACCAATGGGTAGAAAAGGTAATGGTTTTTGAGCCGCTTCTAGGCGGGTGGCAGACTGCACTCCGAACCGGACTGGTGGAAGCCGGGGTCACACCGGACAACGGTTATAGCTATGATCATGTCATTGGTACTAAAACTGGTGGTAGTATCTTTGATGCAAATGGAACGCGACATACGGCTGCGGATTTGCTGCAATATGCAAACCCAGAGGGGATGTCTGTTCTTCTACATGCAACTGTTCACAAAATCTTATTTAAGACCAAAGGTATATTGATATGAGTGAGGTTTAGTGGTAACCCAAAAAAATGACAAAAAACAAAACCCAGATAGCATTAATTCATTTATCTGTACAGTATACTGTGTGCATACAATAACTGAAGTTGTTTCTGACAAATTACTTGTATGCACATGTATATACCATACTGATGAATGTTATATATATATATATCAACTAAATCTTACGAAAAGAAGTTGAACTTGTTACTAAATCATACTTGTTATTCTTTTACAGCGGGAGGAACAAGGCCAGTGGCTTACGGAGTTGCGTTCGAAGATTCATTTGGAACATACATAAGGCATTTCTAAAAGGTGGAGAGAAGGATGAAATCATCGTGTCTGCCGGAGCTATCGGTAGCCCACAAATTTTAATATTGAGTGGCATAGGTCCAAAAGAGCAACTCGACGAGCATAATATCAAAAGTGTGCTTGAGCAACCTTTAGTTAGGGAAAAATATGTCTGATAACCCACGAAACGGGATCTTCATCCCTTCTCCCATTGCGTTGAGCAATCCATAGTTCAAGTTGTCGGTATTACCGAGTTTGGTAGTTACGTCGAAGAATCTGGTGGCATTAATCTTGTCTTTGCAAATATTGCGGACTATCAGGATATGACTATCAGGTATATATCGAAGTTAATTATAAACATTATCAAATTCCTAATTTTAAATATATCATTACAAAAAATCGGGTTTAGAGGATGCCTAAGTATTTAAGTGTCCTTATAGAATGTTTTATATATATAAAAAAAAGAGACTTCTATAAATAAAGGAAAAACAAATAGGCCGGAGTACTACATTCTATAAATTAATTTTATAGTTAATCCCTATTTTTTGTAAGACGACTTTACTTTTTTGGACCCTCTTCCTCAAGTCTTAGTAAGGCCACTCTAATTATAAAACAATTATAATCCACTTTAGGCATTCCTGGCTCCGCCTCTAATTATTTTTTATGTATCGGTAGATTACCAATTGACACTATATATGGACTTCATCAAGTCTTTGGATTGGGATGACTTATGTTTGTTTGCAGAAAGGTGGATTCATACTTGAAAAAATTAATGGGACCGATATCTACGGGTGAACTAAAGATTGAAAACCGTAATCCATTCGACAACCCATCTGTAACTTTCAACTACTTCAAAGAACCCGAGACTTGCAGAAATGTGTTAAAGGACTTGAAACGATTCTAGCGGTTGTCAAAACAGAAGCATTCTCGAACTATACGTATGCCAATATGACTAACCAAGAGATTCTTGATCTTAACATGAAACTACCATATAACCAGATTGTTCATGCTAATACAAGTTCCTCTTTGGAAGAATATTGTAAGGCAACTGTAGGCACTATGTGGCATTATCATGGTGGGTGTCATATTGGCCAAGTAGTTGATGATGAATATAAGGTTATTGGTGTCGATGGTCTTCGAGTCTTGGATGCCTCGGTTTTGCTCAACTGTCCAGGTACTAATCCGCAAGCGAGTCTCATGATGCTTGGAAGGTACATGGGAGTTAAGATGCTTGCCCAAAGGCTCGCGATCGAGAAGCCGTATGCGGATATTTGATCGATGCCTTGCGTATTTGTTTAAATTCTCCTAAAGTAATATATATCAACTGCAGCTTGTAATGATATATGTTTTTAAGCAAGGTTTTGAATTTTGTGTTTAAATTTGGATATGATGTATAAGTATTTGTTACAATTTTTGACAAATAAAAATGGTGTGAGGTGTTTGTTTAGAGCAACTATAAAATTGGTTAATGTGTTTGTAAAAATAAATTGTTTTAGAGAAAACCATAGCAAATTTATATATAAGCCCCAAAAAATCAAAAAATACTTCTTATTTAATGAAATTTTTTAATGATTATTTAAAGAGAGGAGGAAAATTCATCTGTTTATGTAAACGCATTGGTTTTTTTTTTTCTGATATAAAAAACATGACATAAAAAGTATTATTAATTTTCAACAAACATCTGGACCAAATTTATAGTTTTAGTCCCATATTTTATTTCCAGGCCCTTGTTACTATTAAAAATAAAATCTTTGTGTCAACGATCAACAATGATTTGAAATCACGAGTGTCAAAATTTAAAACAAAAATCGTGTATTTTTGTTTTCAATTACATTATTGGTTATCTTTTATGTCGTATCTTTTTAATTAAATTAAGATATGATATAAAATAATGTTTTCTTTCTCTTTTTTTCTTCTTCTTCCTTAATCTATCACTATGATATTGCAAGTGTGGGATTAGGCATCATTAGTTTATTGCATTTGTTATTTTCTAATTGGTGGTTAGTTAGCAAGTATCAATATAGATATCTGATATATTTGCTTATTCTGAGTCTAGACACATAGGTTCGAAGAATATGGTCACAGAGTCAGATGCAACTAATGTTGGTGGGCTAGGAGACAATCTTGAGTTGAGACTCCTGCTCATCCCTCGTGGAATAAAATGTTCAGTCTGCTTTCGGAAAACCAAAAGGAGCACGTATATTTCTCATAAATGTAATGCAGTTTTACATAACTAACAAATATTAATGTTTGTTGTGTCATATAGGTCTCATTTTAGATTTAAGAATGTGAGTGCTGGAACCGACATCGCTTAGACATTGAAGAACATGTTCAATGGGGCGTGCACGACTTGGAAGGTTTATACTTACTTTGTACTTAAGTACTTAAATTAATTAGGGGTGGTAACGGGGTGGGTACCCCCTTACCCGGCCCGTTATATTACCTTAATCTAGTTTGAGCTGCCAATTCTCGGAAAACATTAAGCTTGTTGGGCTATATTGTTTTCCCAAACACCCTCTTAATATTTTCAACGACTACTAGACAAAAATCCTATTGAAATATGATGCAAAATGTCATCCATTGTCTGTTGAAAATCCCATGAAGACCAAAATTCATCGAAAAGCCCTGAATTTGTCGAAAGTCCCATGAAGACCAGAATCTCTCGAAAATCCCATGAAGACCAACATTGGTCGAAAATCATGTGCCCCTCGAAGAAAATCATGTGCCCCTCGAAGAAAGGACTCAACATTCCTTCGAAAATAATTCAAAGAGATTGTCGAAAATCCCTTAGAATTTTCATGGGGCTTACAATGGATCATGTTTGTTGATAATTCAATCCAAAATCCATCTGAAATCATCATCTTCGACCAAAATTTGACCAACGATAAATTCGGTCAAAAATCCTTTGGAAATGCCCGTTCATTTTGTAGTGGGTTAAATCATGAATTAAATTAGAAGAAGATGGAGATAACGTCTAGAGTAAGAGATAACCCTCATCTTGAAACACAAATTGGTCATATAATAATCCCGAATCAAATCATAAACCCTAAGACTTGATTATAAGCTTAAAATACAAACTCTAAAACTCTAAACCACATTTTCTTTATCTAAATGCAGATTAATTTGAAGTGGAGAGAAGCAATACACAAGGTAAATAATGAAAGGCTTGGCAGTGAAAATTAAAAATTCAAATAAAAGTACTTGTGGGTGTGCCAACCAAGAACTCGAGTATTGGACAAAGAAACGCTAAAACGCATAGTAGTGAATAGTGAAAGGAGAAATAAAACACATCTTGCAACAAATTAAGAGTTGTAATCAAAAGTATTAACCTAAATACATTATAACATAATATAGAGTTATAGACTAAAATCTCTCATAATTACACTACTAAAAAAAGGGTATTATCGATGGCAGATACAATCAGTAAATTGCCAGAAATAGGCTTTACCAACGATTTTCCGACGAAACGAGCATCGCTAAAAAATAAAAAATAAAACGGTTAGTAAACCTTCGAAAAACAGTCGAAGTTTTCCAATCAACTGCTTTTAGCAGGCTGTAACAGTCGTCGATAATACACAGTTTTTTAGCAGTGTTATCTACTTGGAACTCGTCCTTATCTGAAAGGATTATAGGCAACCAAATTAAATAATGGATTTTGATCTCTATATATATACTTTTCTTTAACTTCTTTTGTTTATTTTGTAGCACCTAGTTGCCATGATTAGATTATTGTATATTTTTTAATGTTTTCAGAAAGTCGTATCTAGGACAAAAGGAAAGATAAAGACCCCTATATATATGAAGTTGTGAAAGGTACATGTGAAACAAAATAAAGGTATAGCTTTTGAATGCGGTGGAGTAGTTATATATAGGACCCAAAACTAGTTTATAAAATGCTCCCATTGTTTAAAATCCTTGATTTAATTTGAGTCATTATTTTAAAGCATAACTATTTTTAGTATAACTTTTTTCTGAGTGTGTGCATGCATGCACACCCACTTGGTCATCATCCATCAAGTAATTTGCCCCTATTATGCTATTTATGTTAAATATTTAATTAGGCAATAGTTATCAAACTAGATATTTTGTATTTGTATTGATGTAGTAGGGTTAATTTATTGTGACACTACGATTAATTTATTGTGACACTAGGATTTGAAAAATATCAAATGAAAAACATAGACATATGATTGCATCCTTGTCATTTTTTAATAATTTGCCACTTCATGCCACCAAAAAGAAGATAAAAAAAAAACCCAAATAAGACTCACTAGTATTTTTTGGCAAAAGTTAGTTGAAAATTTCAATTCCTTCACATTCCGTCGGATTCCGATGAACCAAATGCTCCCTAAGTTTGCAGGACAAAACAATTGTGTAATATCTAAAGGTGATGTAATATGTTTACAGGATGCTGCTTTTAGGACACTTTTGAATATTTGCCATATTATTCATTTTATAGGATACTTTTAGTAACCGGCATATACGACACACCTCTTTACGGAATACTTATTTTACAAGATACATTTTCAAATAATATCTTAAAAAAGAGTTGATTCAAAAAATTTACGATACCCAACATTATATAATTAAGGCAAGACGCCAAAATGTTTAATCGTTTCACATTAAATCATGTAAAATAGTCTATGAGATCGTTAGATATCTTTTTGTATCATATAAACTAATATGATGTAATTGTAGTGTGAATAAACAACATCAACATGGGCGTCCTACTTCATCACCTAGCTACTGCTAACCAAGTGGATATTCATGTCATTGTCAACATGTGCATACTCAAAAATAAAGTTTGGATTGCACTTTGTAAAATGATAAAAAATTGTTACCATAATGCACTCTAAAAAGATCAAAATGATACCCTATATGCAAGTTGCAAATCCTTGATATCTGGTACAATCCTTTTATGTGAAAAAAGGAAGTGGGAAATACTTTAAGTTTGTTGTAATTTTACATTTTTATGTTAGTAGCTAGATTGAAAGAAAGTCCATGACTAATTCCCATTTTCTTTTTGAAGAATAGGGGTGAGCACGGTTCGGTTCGGTTCGGTTTTTGGCCGGAACCGAACCGAAAACCGAGCCGTTTCGGTTTTTGGTTTTTTTCGGTTTGGTTTTCGGTTTTTTCGGTTTTCGGTTCGGTTTTCGGTTTTTCGGTTTTTTTTCTTTTTTCGTTTTTTCGGTTTTTTCTCCCGGTTTTCGATCTATAACTCTATGTTTCTTCCATTTTTCAACCGGTTGGTGAAACGGTTTGACTTTTGGTTTTCGGTTATCTTCTATATTTTCAACTATAAAAGTATAAAATAATAAAATTAAGTAAGTTTACGAATCGTCAAAATACAAACAAGATGTTTCAGGCGTTAGGATTGCTTGTTTCGTGAAAGATTAAGGGGAAATCAATAACATATATAGATATATATATATATATAAGATGTTTGAACCTTCCCTATATATATATATTATAAAATTTTAAAATAATATAATATTTTCGGTTCGGTTTTTGAGCCAAAACCGAAACCGAACCATTTGGTTTTTCGGTTTTCGGTTTCGGTTCGGTTTTTCGGTTTTTTTTTCGGTTTTCGGTTTTTTCGGTTTTTTTTCGGTTTTTTCGGTTTTCGGTCCGGTTTTTGCTCACCCCTATTGAAGAATATAGATAAGTAACAATACAAGTCCTATCTCAAATGATGAGTAAAATGAAATACTTTCTACATGTAAAATGAATGTGTATCCTTTTTATAATTGTTAAAATCAAATCTTATGTTTACAGTTGTTAAACATTGATTTAAATCGTTCATTTAGGTGTGTTGGGCAAACTAGCTAATTATAAGCTAGTTGTTGAGGAATAAGCTAGCTAGCTAGTAGTAGATAAGTTAGCTTATGAATAATTAATGTTTGGTAAAAAAACTAGCTTATATGTATGTAAAATAATCAAAAAAGATATATTCGAATATAATAATTAATTAATATTAATAAGGGTATGATTGGAAAAAATTACAAAAAACTCTTGAAATACTATTCTAAGTTGTGTTTGGCAAACTAGCTGATAAGCTAGCTATTGACCAATAATCAATATTAATTATGAATCGATTATATTTGGCAAAAACTAGCTCATGAGTATGTAAAATGATCAAAAAGGGTATCTTAATGTATAATAATAGATATTAGTAAGGGTATAATTGAAAAAAACTCCTGAAACGCTACTCCAAGTAGTGTTTCAATAAACTAGCTTATAAGTTAGCTTATAAGCTAGTTTATTGTCCATCTAAACATGTACTAGCTTATAAGAAAGTTAACTTATTTTGCCAAATACAGCCTAAGTAGCATTTCAATAAGTTAGTTTCTGTTATGGTTCATGTACTATCTTATAAGCTAGCTTATAATTTATTGCCAAATACAACCTTAAGCCAGACCCTTTTTATAATGTTTTTTACATAAATTCTTTAAAATGAAGAAAGTTCAATAAAGGTTGTTAAATGGATGTGGGGGAGGGTGATGAATGATGGCCGTTGGCTTATGAAAAAAATACAGAAATGGAGTAGGAAGAACAGATGACGAGTAGGGGCAGGCGGCCGAAGAAAAGTGGGGTGTTTGTGGCAATATATTTTGTTTAATTAGTTAATAAACAATAATCAAGTCTAATTAATCAAAATCAAATCATTAGTAGTAGCTTAGTCGTCGGTCGGCAACATCATTGGAAGGGACAGTGGATGACATCCTGTTTATCCGGGTTCGATTTATGGGGTTAGCATGTAGCGATACCCAGACCATGGGTCGACTTTTAGGTCGCTTCGTGGTCGTCGAGAATTAGTCGGATGCCGGTATGGATTCCGGATACGTCGTCCACTTCGTGTGGGGACATGTGCGTGTGAGGTAAGTGTGGAATTAATCAAAAGGAGAGAGAGCGGGCACAAGAGCCCTCGCCGGAGACCCGCGGCCAAGCCCGCACGAGGGCGTATCGCAACCCGGCTTAATCCCGAAGCCCGCATCAGCGAGCCCGTGGCCATGCATGAAGGGGCTACCCATGGAGCAATTATCTAAAATAGCCATGTGAGAAAGTGGTTTTCACTTTTTAGCCACCAAAAATCATGTTTTACAAAAAGTTGTTATTTTCGTCCCGTAGTTCGTAAATTACAGTTTTCTTTTATATAATCGCATGTTTTTGTTTCATATGCTCTGTTAAAAACTGTTATTTGTCTATAAACTAGCGATGAAAATAACAAGAACTAAAAATCACTTTTAGTAGCAAAACACATAAATGGTTGGACGTCGTCATCATCCCACATTTAAGATAGGAACTACGTGTAGAATATTTGTAGGATAATAGCACCAGTTTTTGAGAAACCATATTTTTTGTCAAATAAAATGGATTAAAATAGAGTATGAAACTTGTATTTCGCTATAAGAAAAATGTAATCTACATAAACAAGTAAATTACAAAGTACAGGCACAAAAATAGCAAAATTTGAAAATCCAGTGAAAACCGTAAATTGCGGTTTCCACTTTAGGCTTGCCGTTTATTATTTTATTAATTATTTTCTTGATGGAAAATACATTAGAAAAGTGTTGATACCGCAAGCAAAAGTAAGCTTATGATGCCAGCCTTACGGTTTTATAAAACTTGATTTTTGGTGGCTATTTTGGATAATTGGTCGCTACCCATGGCCTTATAAACTACTCCTATAAAGGTAGGAAGAAGATGAAATGACGAATAGGGGCAGGTGGGCACAGAAAAGTAGGGTGTTTAATGCAACCTTTTTTACTTAATTAATAGAAAATTTTGATTAAGTTGATCAAAGGAGATCATATAGCCGGCATGTAGTGGTAACCGGTAGCAAATATAATTATATTTATGTATGTTTTAGGGAGAATTTCACTCATGTCCTTAAAAACTTACAATATTACTTCTATATCCTTGTAAACTTTAAAACTACATATATATCCTTCTAAAACTAAAAAAATTACATCTATATCTAAACTCATATTTAAATTAGAATTAAATCAATTTAATATTAAAAAGGTTATCTAAAATTCAAAATACCTAGTGATATTACCAATCTACCCTCCCAAATTATTTCAATCTCCTGCATCTTTTCTTCTTCCTGCGTGTCTCCTTCATCGCAGCAACTTACAGGGAGAAATCCCCTTCTTCATCGCAGCAAGTCTCTCCTCTTATTCATTCAATTACTTTTGATTTTACATAGAGTCTCTTCCCGGTGGTCTCCTTCATGACAAGTTACCGATATTTTGTTCTCCCCTTCTTGGTCACAAGAGGTGCTTCAAGAGGTGTCTTTTCTTATTCATTCATGGAATCATAAAATTAATGGTGTAGTTCGCAACCTTTGATTTTAATATAACACCTAAGATGAATAAGATGATGGTAATGAATTAAATAGGTCATTAAATTTGAGAGGTGGATTGGGGAGTAACGTATATGATGATGGTTTGATGCGAAAGTAATATAATCAAATATTCAACATCAATGATGATAATGAATCAAATAGAGTAATAGGATGATGTGGGTGATCAAATTGTAGGATCTTAGTTGAAAAAATAATATACCACTATGGATGCTTTGAATTTAAAATTCAATTGCTCTTACTAATTGGATGAACCTGCAACACCATATGTGCTCTAACATTTCTGGAAAGTGGAGAAATAATTATTGCCTATTTGATGCTCATGTTGCTTACCTTTCAAAGGACGGACTAGACGGTGTATAGTGGTTTCTCAATAGTGTCATTCTAATCTGTCTATACAAACACTTTACAATAATATCTCATTAGCAAAAATAAAAGCTGAATTTGGGAATGTTTATAAGATCAAACAGGGGTGTGATCCAACAGGTTGTAACCAGATAAAAGAGAACTAAGTGCAATCTATTGACCCATGTAATCTGATCTACCCAACATAAGCTATCTTTGTGCACTCGTCTTTTCCCCATTTCAATACCCAATCATCTACCCATGTAATCTGATCGAAGTTTAGAATCGATATTGCAATTGAACTCGTATTTTCTCATTTTGCAATTGCAATCGATTGTAGAATCGGTTTTGCAATTGAACTCATCTTTTCTCATTTGCAATTGGAATCGATTTCAGATTATAGAATCCATATGTCAGTCGATCGATTTGAAATCGATTTGTCAATCGATTTGGAATAGATTTGTCAATCTTGGAATCAATTTGTCGATCGATTTAGGAGGGAGAGAAAGATCGATCTGGGTGGGAGGTGAATGTCGATCGATTTGGGACTGAGAAGTCAAATAAGTTTTTTTCTTTAATTTTAGGTTTAGATAATAAGAGGATAATATAGTAATTATCTGAATAATTAATTTTAATGATAATATTTATTAATATATAATGATTTAAAATAGAGATTTGGATATGGATGTAAATTTCATAGTTTTGGAAGGATATATAAGTAGTTTTGAAGTTTGGAAGGATATAGAAGTAATATTGTAAATTTGCAAGGATATGAGTGAAATTCTCCCAAAGTTTTAAATAATGTAAGGTGTTATAGTGAGACCATGATGGTTTTAAATTCATATAACACTAAAGTAAAAGTATAGACATGCATTAATAATTCGATTTCCCTTATATCAAATATATAAAACTTACAATAATAATATCAAGAGAATATGACAAATATAATGTTTAACTAATGATTTCATAATACATATCTCTCATATAAAATTTAAGATCATATGCAAAAAAACATAAGATAACTAAATTGGATTAATTATGTAATGTCTACCCGTGTTTAATTCATAAGGTGAGGATGTGGTGAGACGCTTATCATGGATTGGCTTTTGGCCAGTCCACGGTCGTCGAGGATTAATCGGGTGCCAGTATGGTTCCCGGATAACTCTTTGACTTCGTATCAGGACGTGTGCGTAGTTACTGAGTTATATGCCGTAAAAAAATTGAATTAAACTAAATGTATCACATAAAAAAACGGTCATATGTAATCTTCCTCGTTCATATTCAAAAGTGTTTCATCATCGAAATTGAATTCAAAATATTCCTCACTTTCAACTTGTGGCTAATGACTTTTCACTTCCGGTAAATAATTATAATCATTATAATTTAATACAATAAGCTATAAATTATATATAAAATTTGACAAACAATAAAAAAAACTCATTCATTTTTCAAAGTGCCTTGAGTATAATCGGTTATATAAAAAACTAATTCATCATACTGCAAACTACAATTCAAATTCACGCCACTCGCATTAACATGGTAGCACAACCACACCTCGACCTTAATGCGTGCCATAACATAATGATTTTTTTAAAAATCTTGATATAATAGTAATATGGAATAGCTTACTTTTTTTTAATTACCCAAATTTAGCACACAATACAGCCAAAAAATATTGAATGGCTTACTTAAAGATATTTAATAAACTTAATTAATTATGATAAAATAATAACGATATTTTTTTCTGAAAAACAATAACCATCAATAAATTTATTAAAAAGGAATCAAGGGTAAATGATGTTGCATAATGAAATTTAAAATTTGCTTATTAAGGGTTGAAACAGCAAATAAGCAATTTTGATTGTGTGAATAAAATGCTTATCATGACATCAAGTGGCAAATAAAAAGTTTTTGAAGAAATTCAAATATTTTAATTTTCTTAACTAACAATAAACAAATAAACACGTAAAACTAAGTTATTTTAAATAAACAAATCGCCAACATCCTTTTCGGTTTGTTATCTCAAAACAACGGACAAAAGGAATAATATTTTACAATAACAATTAACCAAATCAAAGGAGGAGTTAAGATTTGAAATCTTGGTCTGAAGTAGCTTGGGCCCATTCTAGCTATAAAATCAGATACCATCTATCAATGTAAATGGTCAACCATCAATTTATATATACTAATATATCAACATATTATTAATCATTCCAATAATTTAAAAATATCAAAACATCTGTTATTCATTTTCTTTCTAAAATTAACAAGTTAATTATTTTGTTTATATAAGACCATCTATATTGGTTATGCTGATTGCCATTGGTATCAGTTGACACATCAATTACACATCAGTTTTTTACTATTATACCAACATTTTATCAATCCTTACCAATTTATTCACACCTATACCAATCTAAATAATTAATTAAAATATTAAGAGAGAGAGAGAGAGAGAGAGAGAGAGAGAGAGAAAGAAAGGAGAGAGAACGTGGGGTGGGGTGGGGTGGGATGGGTAGCCTTCTCAACCGGCACGACTGCGCCGTTTTTCTCCCATGCCGGTTATCCTCGGCCGTGTTGCCGGGGGTACCGACCGGTACTACCGGTTGGCTAGACATCTTTCTTCACGCCCCAATGTGGAGGGATTTTGGCACCTATGCCCATGAAGGCACCCCACCATTAACCTTATACCCATTTCCTCTCCCTCTTTGCAAACCATACCCCTAAAAAACCGTTATAAGAGCCGTTAAAATGGACTTTTATATAGACGACAAAAAAAATGGTGTAACGGACCGTTATAACAGTGTAACGATCCGTTATAACAGTGTAACGATCCGTTATAACGGTGTAATGGGGTTGGTCAAAGAGGAAGAGAAAATGGGTATAAAGTTAATGGCGGGGTGCCTTCATGGATATAGGTGCCAAAATCCCTAACGTGGATGGTCTAATACCTTAAAATTGGTGTAAATAAATATTGATGATAAGAAAGAGAGGTGATGAATTTTAGAAAATATAAGGAAAATTTGTCAAATATTGAAAATGGAAGTCAAGGATTTAAGTGTAAGTGGCTAAAACTACAAGGGCCTATTTTGTCAATTTGGTAAACTTTTGAGTTTTGGTTGAAGGAACGAAACGAAACATTTATTAGGCAATAATTAACACTCATTTTTGTTTATCGTTGGTTTATTATTTTATTTTCATTTAAATTTTGTAAGATTTATGTTGTTGTGATAAGGCTTTATTAGCTATTTAGCTGTTAGTTTTTGGTTAATTATTTATATTTATTGAGAATGACGTGGCATAATTCATGGTAAAATTGAGGTGGCCTCTAGCCTAGTGTAGTGCTTTGTTACTTCCACTACTAAAAAAAGGTATTTACAATGGTTGAAAATTCGTAAAACAGTAGGAGATTCGCTTTACCGACTATTTTTCAACAAAACGAGCGTCGTTAAAAACCCGGTCAGTAAGATTACCGACTAGGGGTGAGCATTAGACCCGGAAAAACCGGCCCGAACCGGAACCGAACCGGGACCGGGACCGGAACCGGAACCGGTATTACCTATGCGGTCCGGTTCTCGGTTCCAACAATCGGCCATTTCCGGTTCCGGTTCCAAACCGGGTTCGGTTCCAAATATGCGGGTAAAAAACCGGGACCGGACCGGATGTTTATGAGACG
The DNA here is from genome assembly GCA_030169165.1 of Centaurea solstitialis. Classification (NCBI taxonomy): domain Eukaryota; kingdom Viridiplantae; phylum Streptophyta; class Magnoliopsida; order Asterales; family Asteraceae; genus Centaurea; species Centaurea solstitialis. The sequence continues at coordinate 9,429,913 of CM058047.1, read as the reverse complement.
TTTAATATACTTATTGTAATTTAAAAAAATCTAATTCTAACTATATTATTAAGTCCGACAAAAAACATGCACTTAAAAAAACCCCGGCTATTAAAAAATCCATCAAAAAACCATCGACCATCGCAATACTAACTATATAAATAGTTATTATTCTCGTATAAATCTCTCACACACATATATATATATATATATATATATCCATCAAAAAACGGCGATAAAAAGCTATTGACCATCACGATACTAACTATATAAATAAATAGTTATTGTTCTCATATATATATATATATATCCATAAAAAACGGTGATAAAAAACCATCGACCATCACGATACTAACTATATAAATAGTTATTGTTCTCGTATAAAACTCTCATATATATATATATATATAAGTTTTATATTTCATTATAGTCGACTAGTTGTATATTTAAATAAGTAAAATAATAATATTAAATAATAAAATATGTTTTTGACCGAAGAAGAAATTATCACACTATATATTTTATTTACACGGTTCCAACCGGGTTTTTGACCGGAAAACCGGGACCGAAACCGGGACCGGAACCGGAACCGGTATTACTTATACGGTCCGGTTTTCGGTCCTAAGAATCGGCCGTTTCCGGTTCCGGTCCCAAAGCGGGTTCGGGCCGGTTCGGTCCGGTTCGGGCCTAATGCTCACCCCTATTACCGACTGCTTTCCGACAACTTTTACCTACTCCTTCATTTACCGATGGCTTTCCGACTGGTTTTTTGACGGTTTTCCAACGACTTATTTATAAAAAAAAAAACAGTCGGTAAATCATTGGAAAGCGGTCGGAAATTTCCTACTGTTTCTAACAATCTGTAATCGAATTATAATTTCTAGTTTTGTTCTTTGGGAAAACTCCAATCCAAAGTATGTGATCAACACTAATGTTTCAAACCCTGGTCAAGGACCATCCTTTTTAAGCCTCTCAACCGTTGACTAAAATTGAATTTTGTTTAAGAGACCATCAGATCCTAATTGTGCATGTTGACCTCCACAATTAACAAAATCCTTGCTTCCACTTGTGCTGCTGAGGAGAGAAAAAGAAAGTGAGAATAAGAAATAATTCGAAAGAATTAAAGGATTAATCATCTTCATCTTCAACCATCAAAATTCAACAATGATATTCTTTTGGACGGTAGTTAAACACACGCACACGTCCCGACCGAAGTCGAAGAGGTATTCGGGATTCATTTGGGCATCCGACTAATCCTCTCGATCATGGAAACCATTACCGGCCCATAGCCTCGCCCATGCCCGGCTCGAAGGTCGACCCATGAACTGGGGCGTCGCCTCTTGTTCCCCCTCCAAATCAAACCCAAGTAGACAGAGATACCATCCATTGCCCCCCTCAGGATGTTACCGACCATTGAGCTACAAAGGAATTGACAAATGTCCTTCAATATATATTATGCATGACTTTTTGTAATCAATTTTTGATTAATTATATCTTATAGATAATATGAAAGTTTTAATTACAATATTTCTTGCATCTATGTCCTAATTCATGTCGTTTGTAATTCGATTAAAGAAAGGAGTGGAAGTAAACAAAAAAAAATAGAGAACCTTAGAAAAAAACTCTATTGTGTGTATCCAAGCTGCTATAGCAGGTTATAACCGGTTTTCCGGTGACCACCCCTCCCACCGGCGACCCTTTTCCGACCCCTCCCCTACTCCGGCGACCATTTCCGGTGTGCCTCTCTCTCTCTCTCTCTACACCCTCTCCTCCGACAACACCTCCACCCTCCAACTTTCCTCCTTTGACCCCATCTCCTCTCGATGGAAGTGGGTCTTGAGGATGGTGGTGATGGCCAGAAACGTTTTCGCCAGAAACGTTTTCGCCAGTGACTGAGATGGTGGGTTACAGGGGTGACCGGAGATTGTGGGTAATAGGGGTGACCGGAGATGGTGGTGTTGGAAGGTCGGAGATGGTGGTGTTGGAAGGTCGGAAATCGCGGGTTACAGGGGTGGCCGGAGATGGTGGTGTTGCAGGGATGGCCGGAGATGGTGGTGATGGAGGCTTGGTGGCCGGAAACGTGTTGGAGATGGTAATGGAAGTGGGTCTTGAAGATGGTGGTGGTGGCCAGAAACGTTTTCGCCGGAGATTGTGGCTGGAGATTGTTGCCGGAGTTTTTTTGCCGGAGATTGTCGCCGGAGATTGTCGCCGGAGATGGTGGGTTACAGGTTACCTTCTTAGCAGGTAACCAGATACACACAATAGAGTTTTTTTTGCAAGTTTGGTACGTCAAAAGGTAAAAATTGAAGTTCAGTACATACAATAACTTTTGGTGACAAGTTGGATACACTTTTATGTAATTGTCCCTTTAGCCTATATTTGCGGTAAGATTTTGTTAAGTGTGTCTATTATGGTTATCTATTTGTATTATTAACAAATAAGAAGAGATTGTTGGTCTTAGTCATCGGACTAGTAAAATAATACGAATAGTATTTGAATCTACACTTAGGAAAAAAATCTGTTTTACTTGCCTTCTGATAGCTATATTCGACATATAACACTCGTTAGACATAATATAAGGAAATGGCCAATACAACTGGAAGAATTCCACCTTTGATAGCAACACATCTGACAAATGTTTGGAGTTCCTCTATGTAATCCTTTTAACTTCAAGATAGTCACCAAAGTGGAATTGTTTGTCATAAGCCGAAAGATGATTAATACATGATAAGGCCAAATAGTAGTTTGAAAAAATACTACTATGGGCAAGTCGAATTCTGGAGTGCAAACTTTTGTAGCAAGTTTTGGCTTACCAACTCTCCCAAACTCTCGTCCTGGTATATGGAACCATGCCCCCAACACGCAACAGGTCAACCAAATCAAGTTCCGAAGTACTATTTTTATTAGTGTCATACCAATTCTTTCATATTCCCAATGAGAACGAAACAATGAGATTGGTTATCAAGTGGTCACGTTAACTACAAATTCTGAATTGAAGAGTAGAAACATGACTGTATCAGCAAATGAGATGAAGACACGTGTTAAAGTTGGAGACTAGTATTTAATTTAATGGTGGCTATAAAATGAAACCCTTTCATTAATTTGTGGCTTCACTGGTCGTTTGGGTTGCGGGCGGGTGAAGCCGCCAGCTTTAAATAAAGCCGGCGGGTTGGGTGCTTCACAACCAAAACCAGCGGGTTGGCGGGCTTGGCGGTTGCATGAAGTCGATGAAGCCGCTGTGTTTGTGTGTGTGTTGTGTGTATTGTGTGAGAGGGTTGAGAGGGTTGGGTGTGTGTTGTAAAGGGTTATGGGAGGGTAAAGAGAGGGTTGGGAAAAAGCTGATGTGTCAGCTGATGTGGCATTAAAAAAGTGAGTGGGTTGAGTGGGTTGATTGGGTTGGGTGCAGGTAGCCTAAGTGGGTGTTTCTTAGGCAAACTCGATGTAACAATCAAAAGGACTATCTTAATACTTCAGATCTAAAAGTGTTAGCACAATTGTCAACGGTCAGATTGTTTATAATCATGTGTTACCTTCCTAGCCTCCACAACAAATATGTAATTTTATGTTTTGATACAAAATATTGATTTGAAAGGTGAAAGTTTGTTGTGAGAAAATATATGTCCCCTCACGTTGGTGTCTTTGGAGGCGAATTACGAGTCAAACTGGTTGGAGTTGCCGATAATCAACTTCTTTTTCTAAATAACAAGGATAGAAAAGTAAAAATGGAGAGCCAAAGAGAATATAAAAAAAGACCAAAATACACTATTTTGTTTCTTCTTAAAAAAACAATCATCCAAATAACATAAAACTTCAAGCAATTAGATATCAACATTTATTAACGAAAATTAAAATTGATATCTATAGAAAAAACGCGCTTGTTGGCAATTACATATCCGCATACGGTTTGTCGGCTGCGCATCGTTGTGCAAGCATCGTAACTCCCATGTATCTTCCAAGCATCATGAGGCTAGCTTGTGGATTAGTTCCAGGGGAGTTAATGAAAGTCGATCCATCCATGACCCTAAGACCATCCACACCAAGCACCTTATATTCGTCATCAAGTACTTTGCCAATTCGACACCCACCATGATAATGCCATATGGTACTTTTGGTATCCTTGCAATATTGTTCAAGAGTGGAAAATGTTTTACTATTTTCATTAAGGTTATATGGATATTGGATGTTAAGATCGAGAATATCTTGGGCTGTCATATTCGGATATCTATAGTTTGAGAATGCGTCTGACTCGATAGCTGCTAGCATGACTTCGAGTCCCTTAACACATTTCTCCAAGTCTTCAGGTTCCTTAAAGTAGTTGAATGTCACATTTGGGTTGTCACCTGGATTACGGTTTACTACCGTTAGGCTACCCATAGACAAAGGGCCATCAGTTTTCTCGAATATAAATCCACCCATCTACATAAAAGTACACACATACAAGTAGTCAAATTTATTGACCCATAAATCCTTATAATAAGTTTCTAATTTTCATTTATATATCAATTAAGAAAATAATCAATTAGGTTTATTTTGTCAAATTTTCTATTTCGTGATTAATGCTACCTAGGAATTAAATCTAGAAATAATAAATGTGGAAATATCCCAGATATATACCTGATAGTCATACCCTAGGTATGTAGGAGTATCTGCCAAGAGAAAATTAATACCACCAGATTCCTCAATGTAGCTACCGAACTCAGTAATGCCAACAGTTTGGACTAGAGATCGTTCAACAGGAACGAGAGCAGGGATGAAAAATCCGTTTAGCGGGTTATCAGCCATGTATTGACCAACCAGTGGTTGCTCAACCACGACTTTTATTTTAAGGGCATCAAGTTGTTCCTTTGGACCTATTCCACTCAATATCAAAAGTTGTGGACTACCAAGAGCTCCAGCAGATACTATAATTTCATTTTTCTTTCCGCTTTTTAGATACGCCCGATGCATTCTTCCTAGTGAATCTTCAAACACGACTCCGTAAGCTACTGGCTTTGATCTTCCTGTATACGAATAACAATTAGTAAGCTTGACCTAGTAAATACTATACAACGTCTAGCATTTACAACAAATTCGTTTTATAACTGTAAATATATTGAAAATCATGAGAATCAACTAATATTAATTTTATTCCTTAATTATAAGTATCATGATAGATTTTTATGAATATTTCGATATATTATCGTGAATAAATCATAGTTATAGGTTCTTGAAATATTTATAGTTTCTAAATGAACTTTTCCGTGATGACTACTTACCTTTCGTCTTAAATAAGACCTTATGAACAGACGCGTGTAGAAGAACAGACAACCCCTCTGGGTCGGCATACTGCAACAAATCTGCGGCAGTATGTCGCACCCCTTCTGGATCGAAAATACTACCACCGGTTTTAGTACCATTGAGATGGTCAAATGTATAGTCATTGTCGGGTGTGACCCCAGCTTCGAGCATTGCTGCACGAAGTGCAGTCTGCCACCCCCCAAGAACCGGCTCAAAAACCATCACATTTTCCGCATAGTGGTAGGATTCTTCGATCAAATTAGCATCGGTTAAGCCAGCTTCAGTATAGAATCTATCTTCAGCACGAGTGTAGAATCCCGCATTAATACAAGTACCACCACCCAAGACACGCGGACGAGCATTCACAACACCCTCTACGACAAACTGTTGAGAGGGAGATTGTGGTGATGAGTCGAGGAAGTAGGTACCGAAGTTGGCACTCAGGGTAACGTTGGGATTGGGGTAAGGTGAGCCACCACGTTCAAGCAATAGAACGGAGGCCTTCTCAGAGAGGGTGGCAGCCACCGGGATTCCGGTGGTGCCTCCTCCAACAACGATGTAGTCGTAGAATGAAACCTTGGGTGCTTCTGTTGCTTCACGCATGAACGTATAGTTCGGAGCTATATAAACAAAAAAAAGTATAGTATCATATTAATCCCAACTTCAATCCATTAATATTCCATACAATAGTAATTAACAAATATATATACATATATATATATATATACACAAATGTAAATATTCATGAATATATAAAATCTATTATGGGTATTGTGGCATTATATTCAAAATTATTAAAACTGCTTACGCATATCGGCAACACCAAGATCAAGTAAGAAAGTAATGGTAAGGATAGCAGCCGCTATCATCCTCCATGACCTAGAAATCATCAGGCTATGCTGATAACGATATATATGTATTTATATCTATATATCTATCAAGAACTTGAGATATTGTAAACTTAGTTGTGGGTGATTTAGGAGATGGTATGATATGAAAAGGAGATAAAATGTGAAGCTATTTATACAAACATTGGAGGCCCATTGCATTGCAAATGGAATATATATAATATTATATATGTGTAGGTATGTATGGCATAGGAAGTTGTCCTCCTCATTGGTTCCTGTTACATTAAAAAAACTAACACTGTTGTTATTATTGATATTACTTGGTAGCTGGTCCATTCAAACTGAAGCCATAGTCTACTCTATAAGAAAATTGATTCTTTTTAGATGCTATTAAAGTTATAAGTGTCTTTTAACACATCCTATAATATAAAACAGTATGTTATGAAGCTTAGATATTTTTTAGATTTTTTTAAACCGTTTACCTTTTAACAATTCCATTAACTTGCAGCCTCCTCTGAATCGCTAGGAGTCAAATCTTGTTTGTGATTTTGTATCGTAGGTCTCCCTTAACCATTTAGATCCCAAGTTTCATTATCAACAATTACCAAATACCCACATTTCATTTTGCACTATATCATAAGAGCTTCTTAATCATTCTCATCACTTAGGCTGCGTTTGGTACGTGGGACAGAACAAGAGAGGACGGTACAAAATCCACTGTCCCACGTTTGGTGCAGCATGTGATAGAACATGAATTCACTGTCTCACGTTTGATGCGACATGAGACAAGGGCAGGAACTGGGACAAGGTGGGACAACATGGGACAACTAGTATTACCATCGGCCACCGCCACCACCTCCACCTCTATCATAACCACCAACATCAGTTACATCAAATCTTATATATATATATATATATCTGTGTGTGTGCGCGCGTGCATGCGTGTCTATTTGTGTGTGTTTGCGCGCATGAGTGTGTGCATGTTTATGAAAATTGTGTAACTTTTTATAATTATGTAGTTTACTTTATTTGTATTAATTATAATTTGTTCTGCCCAATCCTATTTACTTTCTTATGTTGTCCTGTCATGTCCTGTCTTGTCCTGTGTCATGTCCAGTCCAGTCTACGTACCAAACGCTTAATCATACACCACCAAATCATTCACCAACTGCCAAATAGCCCCCTAAGATCGATGAGATGGTAGTATAGAGGCTTAACTCAAGAGACCTATTCCCAAAATATTACTAATACTTACCATTGGGGAAACATACAGGAATCACTAAGGGGTGCTTGGTTCATTTCAGGGAATGTGAATGGGATTGAAAATGGGAATATAGGATAATTAGAATGAAAATGAGCATTCTATTGATGTTGTTTGGTTAACCCACTATAATCAATGAAAAATTGTTTCATATTAAAAAAAATATTTTCCTCCAATTTGAAAATACGAAAGATGTTCCATTTAACATCAAAAGATGGAATGACATATGAAAAAAAGAACTGAGTAGAAAGAAAATTTTCATTCCCCCCAATTTTTGGTCAGGAATGAAAATTAATGAATTTGCAGAAATGATTGCATTATATAATATCAGACCAAGCAGCAGTTTTTATTATCATTTACATTCCTTATCCTGTAATACCCTCAACCAAGCACCCCTAAATATTGAAAGCGATATGCAAATTCTTGGACAGAACGACGAAATTAAAGATCGTAGGGTGCGAATATAGCACCTCTAGTGACAAAATGTATATATATTCTTTTGGAGTAAACTCTAAAAAATTTCTTTCTAACATGTTTGTTATCAAATAAAAGTGGCTGAAGATTTATGTCGTTTACATGCAAATTAAACTTGGATAACAATAATTAACAATTATTTTGGGTTATTAATTTCTAAATAAATAAACAACAAACTTTTTTCATTACTGTTAACATATATCTTATGAATATATCTAGCAAAAAAATAACTAAAACATCTGTCAAATTAATTTGTGATGATAAACAATTAGGCAGGATTTAAAAGCTGTCTATGAAAAAGAATAATTTAAAAAAGCCTATCATAGTGGATACGATAATTATTGAGACAAAATTAATTATATACTGTTTCGTACATGAATTATTTTTACCATATTAAATTTTAAGATTGAATTTTTTTTTTACTATTGCATAAATCTATAAAATGGAATTAACTAATTTTAATAGCTGAAAGTGTTTTAAAGCAAGATTGTCAAGATCAGAATCTTACCTAGAATCGTGTTCGTCTTCGCAAAATCAGATCGTAAAATGCAACGTACATCACGAGACTCCATTGGGAAATTCGATTCGATGAAGATAACATCAATGTTCGTGGGTATTATCAATCAAAAGGGAGTTTATGAGCTTTGACTTTTTGTTCAAGAAACCATCGTCTTTAATTATGATTGCTATAACTCTTTTATGGTTTGATATCCCCAACATGAACTAATTTTTAGATGTTGAAGGTTAACTTTGGGTATACACACATGAACTTGTAGTTTGGATTTTTTCTTTTTATCAGTTTTATCATGTCAATGAAGAAGCATATGATTCTTATGAGTTTTAAAGCTTTTGTGAGTTTGATCAACTTTCAATTGTACTCGTTGATATGAATTAAGTTCAAGAGAATTAATTCGTATCCAGAATAAGAATTGTATTCCTAAGGTGAGAACTTGGACATAGATGTTCCAATTAAACCTTAGTACTAAGGCTTGGTTTGGCAAGCATAAGCTAGCTTATAAGCTAGCTAATAAGCTAGCTTATAAGCTAGTCCATCCAAACATGTACCAGGAAGCTAGCTTATCAGCTAGCTTATAAGCTAGCTTTTTGAAACGCTACTTTGAGTAGCTTATGAGAAGCTTATTGTAGCTTTTTCCAATTATACCCTTATTAATATTAATTATTAAATTCAAATGTACCTTTTTTGGTCATTTTACATACTCATAAGCTAGTTTTTGCCAAACATAATTTGTTCAACAGCTAGCTTATCAGCTACTAGCAAGCTTATCAATCAACAGCTAGCTTATCAGCTATCCGCTAGCTTATCAGCTACCAGCTAGCTTATCAGCTACCAGCTAGCTTATAAGCTACGCTTGCCAAACATAGCCTAAATTACAATCGTGTGCTTATTTATTATAGTGATTGTGTATTCATTGAATGAATGGATTGATAATTATTTGAATTCCCTTAAGCTACCAACTCCCAACAGTTTTGTCCCATTTAATAAAGCTTCTGATTTCACTTTTTAGTCCTTTTAATACAGAAAGATTATAGTTAATTCAACTTTCATAATTTACTCTAAACTATAATTATATCTGTTAATTAATGGTTACCACTACATGGCGGCTATATGATTTTCTATAATTAAACTTAATTAATCAGCTTTTTATTAATTTAATCGTTTTTGCCTCATCAAACCCACTCCTCTTAACCTACCCTACTTGGCATTTCTTCTTCCTACCTGGCTACCTTCTCCCTACATCATCCACCATCACCCTCCCCCACGCCAAATTAAACTATATGCAGCGATATCGCTAAATTGAATAGTTCAAGTTCATATTTAGAAAATGTAAAATAAGATTTCATTTTAACAAATATAAAAAGAATTTGTATGAAGACCCGTTTAACATATATATGCTTAATAGACATCAAAACATTAGTAGTCTAGTGGTCGGTAACATACTTGGGAGGGACAGTGGTCGGTCCATGGGGTGAGCATATACCTCGTCGATTTTCGGGTCGGTCCATGGTCGTCGAGGATTAGCCGGGTTCCCGTATGGATCCCAGATATCTCGTAGATTTCGTGTTGGGACGTGTGCATGAGTTAACTGTCGTTTAATAAAAAGATATATATTCTTGACTCATTTAGAAGAAAAGAAAAACAAAAAAAATATAAAAAAAACGTTGTTTTCTATATACATGCATGCTTTAGAAAGAGTTTGTGAATTAAACGTGGGTTAATATTCGTTAAATCTATATTAATCTAATGTGAAAATTAAATGATTTTTTACAACACAAGTATTAATTTCTATTTAACGTAAATATATGAAACCATTATTATATTTTCACACCCTTTTCAATTATATGTTCGAAATCTATTTTCGTAAAAATACAATTATAGTTCAATAAGGCTATGCGTACCACATGCCCAGGCTCAGCGGGCTTAAGCCGCCGGGCTGAGCGGGCTGCGGTACGCAACCATGGAGCTCGGCGGGCTGGGAGCCTAAACGGGTTGGCCACACCGCTGTTTTTGTGTGTGTTGTGTGTGAGAGGGTTGGGAGGGTTGGGGTACTAATTAGAGAGGGTTTCAAAGGGTTAGTGGGAGGGTTGGAAAAAAACTGATATGGAGCTGATGTGGCAGTCGGGTTGGGAGGGTAGGGGTACTGATAGCCTAATTATTATATCTATTTTTGACATATTTTGTTCTACATTTTACTTGATGAAAAATAATTACTATAAACTCTATTTCACAATGAAAACAACAAAAGTACAAATGAATACTTTAACAAAAAGGTAAATATGCGATATCCACTTGGTCATCAGTAGGTCAAGTATATAATAGAAAACTATACAGAAGTTAAATAATTGTATTTGTATAGTTTGCCACCTTTTTCGCATCAAAGGATTGTCGCAAAGGTCAAAGATTTGCAACGTGTGTATGTAGGATTATTCTGGTTTTTTTTATTTAAATGGATTATAATAATAAATCTTTTAATCACTTTATAGTACAAACTTTTTCTTCTTTTTAGTATTCACATGCATATCCACTTGGTCACTAGTAGGTCAAGTAGGACGACCATGATTATTTCAACGGTTCATGCAAATTGACCAATTTAAATAAGCTAAGGCCATTTGGGGCCCATATCGGCTTTGCCACGGGCTATGGGTGCGGGTTGTCAGGGTCAAGGGCGAATTTAAGGCTAGCTTAGGTAGGTTCCGTGACCTACCTTATTTTTTTATTTGTATTTGAAGTTGTATAGAAATTTTTTTGGGACTTACCTTAAAAAGTTTAAAGAAACTACATTAAAAATTTATTTCGCAGCCAAAAGAAATAGAGACTTAGGTGGTGTGTTGGAAAACATTGCATGTTATATATAGGAGGTCATAGGTTCAACTTTTTTTGTGCACATTATTATTTTTTTTGTTTAAGACCCAACAATTTTAAGTCTGACCCAATTACCCAATTTTAAGTCTGACCGAATTACCCAAATACCAAACAAAAGAAGCCACACCAAATAAAAAAAACAAACCACGACTTTAAGGTTTGATTTTTAATTTTAACGACCCGACAAAATTATAGTTAACACTTTTATTTTTCCCGGCTAAACTTAATTAGGGAACCACGTGATTTTGTGTTCTAGATTCGACACTCGTCAGGGTTTGGATGGATAGCGCTACTCATGGTAGCAGGCATGGCTATGGGGTGAAATAAGCACTCTCATTATCCTTCTTTCTCTCTTTCTATCTCTTAAAATGTATATATTAGTTAAAAAAGAAAATATTAAGGGTAGTAAGGGCTTGTAGGTAATAGTACTCCCTATTGATGGCTTGGTAAGGGTAATGGGGTAAATTTGATATGATGCTGATGTGGCAATGAGTGTTGTAAGGGTTTATGAATTGTAAACTTGAGGACAGCCGAGAGCGCCGCGTGGAAATCTGAAAAACACGCGACTAAGCTTTATGCATACCGCATAAAGCTATCATTCAGACTGAACAAAGCTTTACGCAGTATGCATAAAACTTAGTCGCATTCTGACGCGGACAACTTAGCGCTCGGGTTAGTTTTATTAAAGTTTTATTCAGTTTGCATAATAGTTTTATGTAATATGAATAAAGCTTGAATGAAGCTAACCCACGGGATTTATGCAAACTGAATAAAACTAAGCCGTAAAAGTCAAATTGTCACGTGGTGCGCTCTCGGTTGTTCTCACGTTCACAATGAAAAAGTGGTTCACATTTGAACCCACCCCTATATATGTGTATATAGTACTAATTGATAACAATTTTTCCCTCTTATAGAATGAATTAAATCGTGCTCTTTCCAACTTCATATTTTGATTTCATACAATTTCTAGTTGATTTTTCGGAATAGAAACAAAATCTAGATTTAAGATCGTTTTGTATACTAGTTAGATTTTTATAGTAATGTAATGTTATTTATTTCATAAATATTATATCCGATAATCAAGTAACTTTATTCAACTATCTATTAAATTAAAATTTATATTATTCTACTATCGATGTTTATCGAAAACTCTATATATAGTTCCTTCATAATAAAATTTTTGACATTCGTTTGTTGATAATACCTTGGTGTTCCAAAAACAATTCATTGGGTCGTTGAGTAATCCAAAAAGCTCTAGAGGTTGCTCAAAACATGGATAATGTCATAATGGGACATCCTCTTTTTATTTTTCTCCATTTTGAATATAAGTTGGTGAATGGATTAAAGTTTAAACACCATTTCATTTGACTATCTTTAAATTACCTCTATTTGACAATTATTATAATGAATATGTTGACGATACTTTTATATTGATAGTTGTATGGTAACGCATTCTTTCAAAGACCATCATGCACTTTTTGAAATATTAAATAATTAAATATATTTCATGCATGTAATATTATTTATTTTGACTGTATTTTATAAAAATAAGTTAGTTTATGAGCTAGCTTATCCAAACATATTTTGATTGTTTTGAGAGCTTTTTGTAGCTTTTTCTAATTTTACATTTGTTAATATTAATTATTATATTCTAAGATACATTTTTTGGTCATTTTACATACACATAAGATAGTTTGCGAAACATAATTTATTCAAACGCTAGCTTACCCGCTAATTTATTAGCTTATTTGCCAAACGGACTTTTGGGGTATGGGATGCAAAAGAGGAGAATAAGTGGGTAGGAGGTCAAAGGTGGAGCGTAGGAATGGGTATAAACGTCAAATTCCTCACCCAAAACGAAGATTTTGATATCTACTCAGGAAATTAAGACGGTAATAAAGTGAATTTTGTTTTGATGAAATTATATTTCAAGATATTGCAAAAATACTTCTTAAAAACAATGATGTAATTTTCTAATAAGATAATTTAAAAGTCTGTATCATGAATTTGCTTGGTTGATAGGTTTATTTTTTTATTACTTTTATTTATTTTACCTTTTTGTACAACTACGGCTAGAATATTACTCAAAGGATGGATCACTTGTTATACTTATCCAAGATGCAGAGGTGACTAAAATGATGTCAAAAGCATATAGGACAGAGGTATGCCAACAAAAACTTCATATATATCATATATATATAAGTAATATTTAAGTCCTACCACTATTAAACCAGAGAATAACTTATATAAATTTTTGTCGAAAAATCATCGGTTGATTATCAATAGATCTTTGAAGGAAATTAAGTCAAATGAAATTGAATTCTACCTATGATCTATCTAAATCATTAAAAGAAATTAATATACAAATCTCTAAAGGTCCTTTTTATTTTCTTTATTTTTATAAAAAATTAATGAAAATTACCGATGAATCACGGACGAATTTTAATTAATCAAGATTCGCCTGTAATTTTATATAATTGAAATTAATGTTTTTAGTTTTTGTTAGAAAAACTATTTTTTAATTTAGAAAAATAGTGACGGATTCGGTGGATTTTAAATTTTAAAATAAATTAACTTTGATTAATTATAGTTTTTGATGGATTACCAACATAATTAAAATTTTAAATATAAAGTAAACTTATGTCGTATAACTGATGTGTATAAATTAGCCTAAACACTAAATTGTTCTTGTGTGGCATATATATTCATAGCATGACATACCAAAGTATATTTAAGTAAATTCATGAATGTAAAAATATGTAATTTAACAAATATATATCTTAATTTTCATAAAAGTTCATGAAAAATTTCATGCAACTTGTCCATCTAAGCTTCTAGATTATATTACATTTAGTAATACCTGTATACAAACTGATTTTGATATATTTGTATGTATTCAACTAATGTCTTTTTTCGTTAGTCAAATTCCATATATCATCTAATTCTGTATTTGGTCCAAAAAGTTTCAATGTCCAATAGTTTGTCTTACACTCAAAATACTTATCAAGTCACAAAGTAACGTCCCCATCAAAATCATAACTCATAAGAGTGAATTAATCAAAAGTGCCCAAAAGTGTATAATGCCTAAATTCGAAAGGCTTTGTAACTTGTAAGGGTAACTAACTGTCCGATTTGTATAAATGTCACCATTAAACTATTTTTTGTACTTAATTGACCATTCAAACTCTTTTTTTTTTGTACATATACTACCATTATGACCGGCTATAACCCGTAAACCATCGTAAACCACCGATAACCACCACCACCACCACCACCAAAACACCACCACCACAGCCACCACCACCTTCAAACCATCACCACCACATCCACTACCACCAAAGATGCCACCATCACCACCATCATCACACGTCCCACCATCAAACTAGTGAAAAAACTCACCGGAAACTCGCCGGAGAGTAAGTTAATGTTGGAATAAGCAAACTCAAAAGCTTATAGATGATCAAAATACTCAAAAGACTCTGATGCTTTATTGAGGAGAGCACAGCTCTTTAAATAGCAATACAAAACAGAAAAAGAGAGAAAAATACTCCAAGAATCTCTCCTAGACTCCTACGAATTGAATAAATCAAAAACCCAACTACTGCTCCTACAAACGAGGAGCTTTGACCAAGACTAAAACAAAACAACGGCTATCAAAAGATTATTCTAGACTCCAACAAATCCTCCCCCAAACTGTGCAGTACTGTAAGAACTGCTCAGTTTGCATCTTCAACTTTCTGAACTCCCATCATTCTTCGCAGCTGCTCGTAAGTGTCAAGCTTAAGGGGTTTGGTCATTATATCAGCAATCTGATCCTTGCTGCCACAATGAACTAACTCGATTTCTCCATCTTTAACCAAATCACGTAAGAAATGAAACTTTACGTTTATATGCTTGGTTCTTCCGTGGAATACAGGATTCTTTGAGAGCTTGATGGAGGAGCTGTTGTCGCAAAAAACAACAGAGCACTTGTTTTGAGTCTGACCAAAGCTTTCAAGAATTGTCTTCATCCAAATACATTGACACGCACACGCAGCGGCTGCAACGTATTCAGCCTCCGTTGTAGATAGTGTTACCACTGATTGCTTCCTTGAACTCCATGCTACCGCCGCTTCACCCATCAAGAAAACATATCCTGATGTACTTCGTGCACTATCCATATCCCCGGCGAAGTCGCTATCCGTATAAGCTTGAAGGTCTTCATTAGAGCCTTTCTTGTAAAACAGTCCCAACTCTAAAGTTCCGTTGATGTATCGAAGTACTCTCTTGGCTGCAAGCAAGTGAGCTTTCTTCGGCTTTGCCATAAACCTGCTTAGAAAACAAACAACATACATAATGTCGGACCTAGTGTTAGTTAGATACATCAGACTTCCGATGAGTTGCTTATACTGTGTTGCGCCGATCTCTTCTCCCTCTTCTTCCAAAGACATCCTTGTTCCAGGAACAATCAGATTCTTTACGGCATTACAATTCTCCATCCCAAACCTTGTAACGATTTCTCGTGCATATTTCTTTTGGCACAAGAAAATCCCTTCATTCATTTGTTGTATCTCAACTCCTAAGAAGAACTTCATCTTCCCCAAATCTGTCATATCGAACTCCTGTTTCATGGAGATCTTAAATTCTTCACACAATGATAAGTTGGTTCCGGTGAATATTAAGTCATCGACGTACAAACTTACCAATAGAAAGTCACCCTCTTTTCCATTTTTAACGAAAAGAGTGTGCTCATGACTGCACTTCTTGAACCCATTTCTCATAAAATACTCCTCAATTCTGCTGTGCCACGCTCTTGGTGCCTGCTTAAGTCCGTATAAGGCTTTCTTCAATCTGTAAGCCTTGTGTTCTTCTCCAGCCTTAATGTACCCTTCTGGTTGCTCGACATACATCATTTCCTTTAAGTCTCCGTGCAAGAATGCACTCTTCACATCGAGCTGGAATACTTCCCAGCTTTTGCATGCTGCCAATGCCAACAACATTCTGATTGTATCCCATCTTGCTACCGGAGCAAAGACCTCGTCGTAATCGATGCCATGCCTTTGGGAGTAGCCTTTAACTACAAGCCTTGCCTTGTATTTATCAACTTCACCTTTTTCGTTACCTTCGTCTTAAACACCCATTTGACTGGAATTTTCTTTTGTCCAGCAGGTAATGTTTCCAGCTCCCACGTCTCGTTTTTTATAATCGCTTCAATTTCGAGGTCCATAGCTCTCCTCCATTCTTCTCTTTTTGCAGCCTCATAGTAACCTGTTGGATCCTTGTCACATGTGAATAGCACCAAGTATTGCTCTGCTTCATCTTCAGACATTCCTTCTCCACTTACATAGTCTCGTAAATGAGCTGGCGTCTGCCTTGTTCTCGTGCTTCGAGTTTTTGGTTCTGCTTGATCTTCTTCACTACTTTGCTTTTCCGGTTCTGCTTCCGCATCAACAGAAACTTCTGCATTGGGATTTGGCTCCTTTTCAGCCTCATCTTCGATGTTCTCGTCACAAACTAGCATGTCTTCGTTTTCTTCATCTGAGCTCCTCCCCCTATCCCAACTCTGATCTTCTTCAAATTTCACGTCTCTGCTGATGATTACCCTTCTGGTTACTGGATTGAACATTTTGTACGCCTTTGATTCTTCGCTCAGGCCTACAAACACACACTTGATGCTTTTATCCTCCAACTTCGTCCTGTTTTTGTCTGGAACATGCACATGGGCAATACATCCAAACACTTTGAAGTGATCGACACTAGGCTTTATCCCACTCCAACTTGCTTGAGGCGTTTTCTCTTTCACAGCTGAAGTCGGGCTTCTATTGAGGATATGGACGGTCCAACGTGCAGCTTCCGCCCAAAACACCTTTGGCATGGTTTTCTCGATGAGTAAGCATCGAACCATATTCATTATGGTTCGATTCTTCCTTTCGGCCACCCCATTTTGCTGTGGGGTGTAGGCTGCTGTGAGCTGTCTTTTGATTCCACACTTTTCACAAAACTTGTTAAATTTGTCAGAAGTAAATTCACCACCTCTATCACTCCTAAGACAACGTATATTCATCCCCATCTCATTTTGTATCGAGCTTTTAAAGTTCAAAAACATATTAAATGCTTCACTCTTCTCGGACAAAAAATAGACCCATGTCTTTCTACTATAATCGTCAATAAAAGTTAACAAATACCTCTTATTGCTTGCTGTGATGGGAGTAATAGGTCCACATACGTCCGTGTGAACTAGTTCCAGCCGTTCGGTTGCTCTCCACCGAACCATTTTTGGAATTACTTCTCTGTGTTGCTTTCCTTTGTTGCACACTTCACACGCCTTATCTGTGTCACTGATCCATGGCAGCCCCTCCACCAAGTTTTTGTTGGACAAGTAGTGCAGACTTTTGTGGTTCAAATGTCCGAACCTTTGATGCCAAAGGTTGGTAGTATCCTCTGTGACTTGCAAGCAGTTTTGAGGAATTACAGTAGCCAATAACACAAACGTTTTGTTTGACGTCATGTTAGTGCGTAGGATCATCCCCCCTCTCCCAATGATATATTTTGAACGCCCCGTCTTCAATAAGAATGCTTAAATTCTTCTCTTGGAGTTGCCCAACGCTTAGCAAGTTTGTCGTTAGCTCCGGTACGTAATACACATCGCTTACCGTATGAGCTCTTCCTCCAATCTCCAATCTAATATCTCCTTTCCCCTTTACTTGCATTCTTGTATTGTTCCCTAGCTTTACTGAATGCTCGAACATGTCATCGAGTGTGGTGAACCAACTCTTGTTTCCTGTCATGTGATTCGATCAGCCCGAATCAAGGAACCAAAGACCTTCCTTTCTTCCTCCTTCCTTCTCGATGTATGCCATAAGAAGCACCTCCTCTTCTTCATCCATCTCTGCATAGTGCGCTGATTTCTCCCAACTAGGGCATTCATATTGAAAGTGCCCTAGTTTGTGGCAATTGTAAACATTCCGCCGTTGCTCTAGTGAGGCCTCTTCCTCTACCTCTTTCTCTACCTCTTCCTCTGAAGCCTCCATCTTCTTTGCAATTGCTAGTGTTCGTGCAAAATAACTGTTTACGCTCTCTCCCTCTTTCATGGCGAGCGTTTCGAAGTCCTTTCTCAGCGCCTGCAATTGTGCCCTCTTAACTTTGGTTGAACCGGCAAACTTCTGCTTCATATTGTCCCAAATTTGCTTGCTCGTCTCTGTGTTCAGTATTGTATCCAGAATGTCTCAATCAATGGACTGAAACAGAAAGTTTTTCAGTTTCAAATCCTTCAGCTTTTGATCGTTGATAGTCTTTTGTTGCGCTGTAGATGGCGTTGATCCTCCTTCTTCTGGAATACCCAACTCAATGAGACTCCAATACTCCTTCGATCTGATGAAGTTTTCCATCAATCTTGCCCAATGATCATAGTGACCATCGAACTTCGGGATAGCCGGTACTACGAACTCCTTTTCGTTGCTCCTTTCTGTCATCTTTCCCTCTGATCTTCTGCTCGTTCTTCTCTCTTTCTTACTATCTCTCACTCTTTTCTTTCTCTCTTGATCAGTCCTTTGAGTTGGCTCTGATACCACTTGTTGGAATAAGCAAACTCAAAAGCTTATAGATGATCAAAATACTCAAAAGACTCTGATGCTTTATTGAGGAGAGCACAACTCTTTAAATAGCAATACAAAACAGAAAAAGAGAGAAAAATACTCCAAGAATCTCTCCTAGACTCCTACGAATTGAATAAATCAAAAACCCAACTACTGCTCCTACAAACGAGGAGCTTTGACCAAGACTAAAACAAAACAACGGCTATCAAAAGATTATTCTAGACTCCAACAGTTAAACCGGAGACTAAGAGTTCGAAGGTGAGTTAAGTTACCGAAGATACCCACCGGAAGTTGGCCGGACAACGAGACACCGGGAAGGTGGAGGGCGGTGACGCGGTTGACGGCGTTATCGCATTGCACGCCGGCCCAGTTACAGGGGTTTTGTTGGGTGGTCGTCCAGAAGAGCGTACGGCCGCCGACGGAGGAGCTGAGGGAGAGGAGGGCGGCCCTGTCGGAGGTCAGATCCGTCGTTATTCCGGCGGGTAGGAGGAGGAAAACCAGTGGAAATGGGGAAAGTGAACACAAACCCCCATTTTTGTTTTCAAAAATCAGTGGAAATGGGGCTGAAATTAGAGAAATTGGGAGATGGGTTTTGTGAACGAAAGTTTGAATTTTTCAAAAACTTGAAAAAATGGTGGTGTTCATGGTCGTCATTTGGCGAATTTTAGTGTGCTTTCATCATCATTTTGGTTTAACCCGTAAACCACCATACACTGGTTTATGAACCTGTCATAAACCCAGCACCGCCGGCCGGAGCTCCGCATACGGTGGCGCACAACCAGCACCGCCGCAGCACAGATCGCAGCACCACCAATCACCGCCACCCCCACGACCACCTTTTTCCCCATCGAAGGATCTAGAAATTGACAAGGGAAAACGACGATTGATATCGGAATTGAAGTGAAAAGCGATCAGATCGAAAGGTGGTAACAACGATGGTTCATAATTTGATGTTGACAGCTGGAAAAAAGGTTAAAAACCCTAGAAATTGGGGGTTTTGAGTAGGGAAAATTGAGAACAATTTGATTGATCGATTGATGAAAGAGGAAAGGGATTGAGTTGAGATAAGGAAGGAAGAAAATGGAGGTGATGATGGTGGATATAAGTGATTGATTTGAGATGAATTTTGGAGGAATTTGGGTGTTAACTGTTTCATGGTGTTGGTGGCATTTTTGGTGGTAGTGGGTGTGGTGGTGATGGTTTGAAGGTGGTGGTGGATGTGGTGGTGGTGTTTTGATGGTGGTGGTGGTGGTTATCGGTGGTTTACGGGTTATAGCCGATTATAACGGTAGTATATGTACAAAAAAAAGGAGTTCAATGGTCAATTAAATACAAAAAATAGTTTTATGGTAACATTTGTACAAATCGGATAGTTAGTTAACCTTACAAGTAATAAACCCATTAGAAAATGTCTAGAGAATTATAGATAGTGCCTAAATTAAAAGAGGGTTTTGCTGATGTCATGATTATGAAATTGAGTCATTTTATTGGTTAATTAAAGAAGAATCATTAAATGATATGTCATTAAATGATATGTCATCAATTATTCTTATTTTCTTAATACCATAATTATCTTTATAATTTACATTTTGTATCCTTAGAATTATTTGAATAAATTACTTTTTATCCCTTAGTTTCTCATTTTTCACTTTATATCATTATCATATTAAGATAATAATATATATATTTATATATATTAATTAAAATGTATTAAAATTTTTATTTTTCTTTTTAATAAATTATACCATTATAATTGTCTCGACAATACATTCAAAATGAGTCTAATATTGAATATTTTTTTTAATTTAACTACATTATTAAATTTAGATAACTAAAATATCTATTGCAATAAGCAATTGTCGTGGAACATATAATTTACATAACTAATTAATTGGTAATGACAATTGTCATACAAAAATCTATTCTTATTAAAAATTAAAATAACATGTTTAAAATGCTCGTATATTATACGGGTCATTAACTAGTAATTAAATATATTTAACTTTAAGAATGTTTGTAACAATCCCTCCCAAATGGATAGTAAGATTTCGGAGCTCCTAATTAAACCTCAAGTCGTGGAAAACCAATAAACCATAATTTTAAGTTGAATCTAAAGTTATTAGGTCAATTTGTTACTTTAAGCTTTGAGGTGTTACAAATGGTATCAGGGTCAATTCTTGTATCATTGGGATGATGGGGCAAATCTTGTTGGTTATGATGAGTCCTTTGAGAGGGGGATGTTTGTAACATCTTATGTGAATCCCACATCCTCGATTACAAGGAAAAAAATTCTGGATAGGATTGCCAAGGATATTAGGAGTACTAAGTGGGGGAGTTTGTAATAACTCATCTCCACATGGACAAAAAAAATGGATTTGTGATCGACCTCCTTATTTAGCCTTAAGTTGTGGGCTACCAATAACTTCTACCACAGTTTTAAGCTGTATATCTAGTATACACATGTTTAGACTAGCTTATACACACCTAGATTTATCTAACACAAGTCTAACTTTTATTTAAGATTAAATTTCTTTGCTAATCCATCAAAAAATATAATTAATTGAAGTTATTTTATTTTAAAATTTTAAATTAATTAAAAATCCGTCAATATTTCTTTAAAGATTAAAATATAAATTTCTATCAAAAACTAAAAACACTAATTATAATTATATAAAGTTAATGACGGACCTTGATTAATTAAAATTCATCGATAATTCATGGGTAATTATAATTAACTTTTATAAAAATAGATAAAGAAAATAAAAGGGGTCACAAATCCATATATTATTATTTTAATATTTTTTAATAGATTATAGACGGAATTCAACATCCTTTGACTTTCTTAATTTTCTTTGAAAATCTATCAATAATCAATCTAACCAATAATTTTTCTACAGAAAATTGCATAAATTGTCCTTTGTTTAATAGTGGTAAGACTTAAATATTACTTATAAATGATCTACATGAAGTTTTTGTTGTATATGCTTGTGACATTAATTTCATGTCATGAAGTAGTCACCTTTGTATCTTGGTCTATTGGATAAGTATAATATCCACCCTTTAAGTAATATTCTATCCATAGTTGTACAAAAAGGTAAAATAAATAAAAAAAATAAACCCAGTAAACGAGCAAATTCATGAAACAACCTTTTAAATTATTTTATTAGAAAATTGCATCATTGTTTTTAAGATGTATTTTTGCAATATCTTTATATATGAACTAGTATGTGGCCCGCGCGTTGCGCGGTATCGAAATATATTTTAAAGAATTAGTTACCCAAATTTAGATACAACGTATTTTTTCTGTTATTAATTAGTAATATCCAAATTAAAAAGAATAGATGATTCATTTTCATATATTTATTATCATTTTGTTGTTATGAATAGTTTGAAATACATCGTTAATATTTTTTTGTTATACTCTTTAAAGCACAAACAACAGGTATTGTTGTTGCGAAATGTTCGACAAAAGGTAATCAATCTATCAAATTTGTAGACCTTATTATGACTCCTTGTGGCTATGGTGGTAGCATGATAAGAGGAGGGTTTTCATTAAACTTCAACTTTGTAAATGTAGTAATGTATCATCTTCTTATACTTAGAAACACTCTTATTCTTTTTCCTAAAGTTTTGATTTTTTTTTAATTGTGAGTATGTTAACAACTTTTCTATGTCCATATAAAAATTATAGCTCATAAGTGATGTTTTTTAGTGATTTCACATATTACTTACATTTATGTTAAGTGGCCATTTTTATATATATTTCTATGTGTAAATCCGTATATAATACTTTATTTTATACAAAGTTTGGTTATACACCTATTCAATTAATTGAGTTATGAAATATGTTGGATACATAATTAAAATTATTTAATAAAAACATAGTTTAAATATTTATTTAACATTTATTGATGTCATTTTTTGTATTATTTTTCTATCAAATTATTTTAAACAACTCAGTACCATGATAGTCAAAAAGAAAATTATAAATTTAGAATTTATAGAATATATAGAAATAATAATCGTCTTAAGAAACAATAATATTTAATTAATTAAATATGAAACAAAAAGTGTTTATATTAATCATAACTATTATATTTTTTATAAAAAAGATATTTAGATGTCTTAGAATAATATCAACGGCCCAAGTCATTTTTTGTTAATTGCAAAGTTATTTTTTTTAATACTTTTTTTCTTTTTAACAGTTTCTTTCAAAAAAAATTTACGATCTTGGTCAAAATTTGGATTGATGCATGTTCCACTTGAATCCAATTATATAACATTGTCAAATACTATCAGTTTTGTCACTTTTTTTTTTGTATGGAGGTAATTCACCAACTTCATTTTCTAAATTAATTGTCTTTAATATTATTGTTAACGATGGTAGAGATCTTCTTAGATTGTAGCATAGTTCCATAGTTGACTCTCTTAAATTGTATGAACTGAAAAAAATATTCATTAATGAAAGTCGGTCTAGTTTTAAACATGATTCAATAATTAAAGATTTATGACCCATTTGTGAGTAACAATTTAATATTCTGATAAAAAAATATACGCATGTTTTTTTAGCATAGTGGGTGCTCCTGAGAAAAGAAATATATACAAATGAGAATTTAAGTAAAAATACATCACGAATTATAAAATAGACAAATTCAAAAATATGTTGGAATTGAAGAAGTAGTTGAATGAAAGCCATACATGAAAAACTTTTATTTTCTTTGGCGATCTTTAGAGTTTATTTATGTTTGTGTCACTTGCTACAAAAAAACAACATAAAACTCATATGAAGTCAATGGCAAAAAAAAAGGTTATAAATAAAAGTTCATATCCTAAATCAATTTTTGTGAGAAAAAATTGTTTGGAGAAAAGAATAAAAAGTATTTTGTTACATGTACAAAGAAATAAAAAAAAAACTAATAATATATCCAACAAAAACACTTGAATTGAAAGAGTAGTTGAATGAATGAAATGATTACATGTAGAACTTTTCTTTGTGTAACATGGTGTTGAAGTTTTGACGCTCTTCCACATATTCGGCGATATTTAGAGTTCAATCCTGTTTGTGTCACTTGCAACAACAAAACATCATAAAGATCATATGAAGTCAACACAAATTACACAATGGCAAAAAAACTTAATTATAAACAAAAGTTAAATAGCGATCTTTAGAGTTTATTTATGTTTGTGTCACTTGCTACAAAAAAACAACATAAAACTCATATGAAGTCAATGGCAACAAAAAGGTTATAAATAAAAGTTCATATCGTAAATCAATTTTTGTGAGAAAAAATTGTTTGGAGAAAAGAATAAAAAGTATTTTGTTACATGTACAAAGAAATAAAAAAAAACTAATAATATATCCAACAAAAACACTTGAATTGAAAGAGTAGTTGAATGAATGAAATGATTACATGTAGAACTTTTCTTTGTGTAACATGGTGTTGAAGTTTTGACGCTCTTCCACATATTCGGCGATATTTAGAGTTCAATCCTGTTTGTGTCACTTGCAACAACAAAACATCATAAAGATCATATGAAGTCAACACAAATTACACAATGGCAAAAAAACTTAATTATAAACAAAAGTTAAATACTGAAAATCTTTTTTAGAGAGAAAATGTGTTTGAACAAAAGAATGAGAAGTATGTTGTATGACAAATAAATGGAAAAATCAATATGTTGTGCTTAAATAGGAGAAGATGTATGATTAATGGAAATAAATGAATGAAAATGAATGGTTTATTAACATAAAGAAGTTAAACAAATGATTAATTAACATAAATTGTAATAAAACAAATAATTAATTCTCTTTATGATTTATTCTTTTATATATAAATATAGATTGTTTATTCATTAACCCTAGACGTTTGGGAAGTGGAGAAGGCATACGAATTAAATGTGATGAAAAAGAAAAATAAATAAAAGGAGAAAAAAGAAAAAGCAATTATCTTGATGGAGAGAGTGCCACATAAGGACCTTTGGTTTTTACTTTTAAGATATATATTGATTTCATCAAAACCAAATTACTAATAAATATACCAAATGAGTGTTAGCCTAGTGTCAAGGCTTGGGCACTACATAGTGGTGAACCCAAGTTCAAACCCTGAGGGACGCATTCTGAAGGTACAGGGGCTTCGACCCCGGGCTACATGCTTTAGCAGTCGGGCTTCGGCCCAAACTTGCCGAGGATTAGTCTGGGTACAATATAGTCTGGGATACCTCTTCCAAAAAAAAAATTACTAATAAATATCAAAATCTTCATTTTGGGTGTCTAAGCAATATTTCAAACAAAAAATAATAATTATTTTTTAAATAATTTATGCTTAATTTACCAAATATAATACGTTCCGTATTGTGTTTGCTAAGGTATCATATATTATTTTTTATTACCGTTATTTACATAGCATGTTTCCTGAAATAATGGTTCTAAAACAACTGCAAAATAGAAGCTGAAACAAACTATATGCTTCGGGCACTACAAAAAATTAAGTTTATAGGACGTAAAATATTTCTATGCTGCCAAGGTTATGTTTGGCAAATTAGCTGGTAGGTGATAAGCTAACTGCGGACTAATAAACTAGTTAGTAGTTGATAAATTAGCTTATGAACAAATTATGTTTGGCAAACTAGCTTATATTAGTATATAAAATAACCAAAAAGGGTATCTAGCTTTTGATTTAATAATTAATATTAATAAGACTTAAGTACACCAAAATGTATCTAGTTGTTACCTTTTATCACTCTGTGTACTCAACTTTAAAATCTACCAATTAATATATCGAATCTGCAAATGAGATGAAGACAAGTGTTAAAGTTCGATAGTAGTAGTTAATGCATTGGTAGCTATATAAGGACACCCTTTCATTTGTTGCTACTCACCTATTTTCAAAGAACTTCTAAGTCATTATTTCTTAGGCAAACTCGACGACACAATCTGAAGGTTTATATTAATACTTCAGATTGTTTAGAATCATGTCTTACTTTCCTAGCCTCCACAATAAATATATAATAACTTTATGTTTTGTTATGAGAAAATGACCCCTCACATTGGTGTTCTTGAAGACGAATTACGTGTCTGACTGGTTGGAGTTGCCAATAATCAACTTCTTTTTCTAAATAACAAGGACGGAAAGTAAAAGTGAAGAGTCAAAGAGAATCTAAAAAGACCAAAACACAATATTTTTATTCTTCTTTAACAAAAACAAGCTTCCAAATAACATAAAACTTCATAAGATTACATATCAACATTTATTAGCGAAAATGAAAATCGATATCAATAGAAAAAAATGTGTCTTGTTGGCAATTACATATCCGCATATGGCTTGTCGGTTGCGCATCGTTGTGCAAGCATCGTAACTCCCATGTATCTTCCAAGCATCATGAGGCTAGCTTGCGGATTAGTTCCGGGGGAGTTAACGAAAGTCGATCCATCCATGACCCTAAGACCATCCACACCAAGCACCTTATATTCGTCATCAAGTACTTTGCCAATTCGACACCCTCCATGATAGTGCCATATGGTACTTTTGGTATCCTTGCAATATTGTTCAAGAGTGGAAAATGTTTTACTATTTTCATTAAGGTTATATGGATATTGGATGTTAAGATCGAGAATATCTTGGGCTGTCATATTCGGATATCTATAGTTTGAGAATGCGTCTGACTCTATAGCAGCTAGCATGACTTCGAGTCCCTTAACACACTTCTCCAAGTCTTCAGGTTCCTTGAAGTAGTTGAATGTCACATTTGGGTTATCACCTGGATTACGGTTTACTACCGTTAGGTTACCCATAGACAAAGGGCCATCAGTTTTCTCGAATATAAATCCACCCATCTGCATAAAAGTACACATCCACATGGTCAATTTATTGACTCATAAATCCTTATAATAAATTTTTAATTTTCATTTATCAATTAAGAAAATAATCGGTTAGATTTATTTTGCCATTTTTTTTATTTCGTGATTAATGCTACCTAGGAATTAGATCCAGAAATAGTAAAGTAATAATTTTGAACGTTTTAAATACCATTTTCAATCATTTTCTTTAGAAACATGTGGGAATATTCATTTGTGTAATGTGGAGAGGGGATATATATACCTGATAGTCATACCCCAGGTATGTAGGAGTATCTGCCAAGAGAAAATTAATACCACCGGATTCCTCAATGTAGCTACCGAACTCGGTAATACCAACGGTTTGCACTAGAGATCGTTCAACGGGAACGAGAGCAGGGATGAAAAATCCGTTTAGCGGGTTATCAGCCATGTATTGACCAACCATAGGTTGCTCAACCACGACTTTTATTTTAAGGGCATCAAGTTGCTCCTTTGGACCTATCCCACTCAATATCAAAAGTTGCGGGCTACCAAGAGCTCCAGCAGATACTATAATTTCATTTTTCTTTCCGCTCTTTAGATACGCACGATGCATTTTTCCTAGTGAATCTTCAAACACGACTCCGTAAGCTACTGGCTTTGATCTTCCTGTATACACGAATAACAATTAGTAAGCTTGACCTAGTAAATATACAACGTCTAGCATCTACGACAAATTCGTTTTAGAACTATAAATATTGAAAACCGTGAGAACCAACTTAACTAATAATAATTTTATTCCTTAAAGATATCATGATAGATTTTTATGAATATTTCGATATATTATCATGAATAATTCATACTTATTAGTTTTTGAAATATTTATAGTTTCTAAATGAACTTTTCCATGGTGACTACTTATACCTTTCGTCCTAAATAAGACCTTATGAACTGATGCGTGTAGAAGAAGAGACAACCCCTCTGGGTTAGCATACTGCAACAAATCTGCGGCAGTATGTCGCACCCCTTCTGGATCGAAAATACTACCACCTGTTTTAGTACCATTGAGATGGTCAAATGTATAGTCATTGTCGGGTGTGACCCCAGCTTCGAGCATTGCTGCTCGAAGTGCAGTCTGCCACCCCCCAAGAACCGGCTCAAAAACCATCACATTTTCCGCATAATGGTAGGATTCTTCAATCAAATTCGCATCGGTTAAGCCGGCTTCGGTGTAGAATCTGTCTTCAGCGCGAGTGTAGAATCCCGCATTAATACAGGTACCGCCACCCAAGACACGGGGACGAGCATTCACAACACCCTCTACGATAAACTGTTGAGATGGTGAATCGGGTGAGGTGTCGAAGAAGTAGGTTCCGAAGTTGGCACCCAGGGTGACATTGGGATTGGGGTAGGGTGAGCCACCACGTTCAAGCAATAGAACGGAGGCCTTCTCAGAGAGGGTGGCAGCCACTGGGATTCCGGTGGTGCCCCCTCCAACAACGATGTAGTCGTAGAATGAAACCTTGGGTGCTTCTGTTGCTTCACGCATGAACGTATAGTTCGGAGCTATATAAACAAAAAAAGTAAAGTATTATATTAATCACAACTTCAATCCCTTAATATTCCATACAATAGTAATTAAGAAATACACACACACATATATAGAAATGTAAATATTTTTTTGGAAAGGTGTCTGGGCCAAAGCCCGACTAATCCCCGGTAAGTTTGGGGGTTAAACACGGCCCCATTTAAATGTCCCTAGGCATGCGCACGAGAAGGCTCGAACTCTGTTAGAGCGCTATGAACCCTCTGAGCGATAACCAATCCGACACAGCACTGGAAAACTAGAAATGTAAATATTCATTATATTCAAAATTATTGAAACTGCTTACGCATATCGGCAACACCAAGATCAAGTAAGAAAGTAATGGTAAGGATAGCAGCCGCTATCATCCTCCATGACCTAGAAATCATCAGGCTATGCTGATAACGATATATATGTATTTATATCTATCAAGAACTTGAGATATTCTAAACTTAGTTGTGGGTGATTTTTGAGATGGTATGATATGAAAAGGAGATAAAATGTGAAGCTATTTATACAAGCATTGGAGGCCCATTGCATTGCAAATGGATATATAAAATATTATATATGAGCATGTATGTATGTCATAGAAAGTTGTCTTTCTCATCGGCTCCTGTTACATTCAAAAAACTAACACTGTTGTAGTATTAGATTATTAGTTGGTAATCTAAGCCACCGTTCCATTCAAATTGAAGCCATAGTCTAGTCTTATCAAAAAGGGTGTATATGACAATTCCACCCTTTTTAAGATGCTAATAATTTTTTATGTGTCTTAATTTTAACACATCACTTTAGGCCATGCGTAACGGCTGGTGGGGTTGAGCGGGTTCAAACCCGCCGGATTCAGCGGGTTCAAACCAGCCGGATTCAGCGGGTTCAGCAGTTACCGCTACGGAGCCAGCAGGTTCGGGCTCCTTCAGTTTCTCCACACTGCTGAGTTTGTGTGTGTTGTGTGTGTGGTGTGTGAGAGGGTTAAGAGGGTTGGGGGGTTGGTTATTAATCAGCTAGGACTTAAATTTTATGATCAAATAATAAGAAAAAGATTAACAAGTTTATCATTTGAAATAACGTTATAGGACGTTTAACCAGAATGAACATAAAAACTCCATTGTAGTGTGCGAATATATTTTTCTCTAAAAAGTTCTCTTTCAACATATTTTTTATAAAATAAAAGTGGCTTAATTAAGATATATTTCACTACTAAAAAATTGTGTATTACCGATGGTCGTTACCGACTGTTAAAAACAATCGGAAATATTCAACTGCTTTCCGACGGATACCAATTGTTTTTTTTAATAAGTCATCGGAAAACCTTCAAAAATCAGTCGGAAAATCATTTATAACCCGTCGAAAAGCTGTCAATAAATGAAACAGTTGGAAAACAGTCGCTAAAAGCCGTCGGTAAATGAAATAGTCGAAAAGCAGTCGGTGAAAGTCGTCAGAAAAACCGTAAGTAGCTTTTACGAACCCAATTTTTAACGATGCTTGTTTCGTCGAAAAACCAACGGTAAAGCCGATTTTCAATTGTTTCGGTCGTCGATAATACCTTTTTTTAATAGTGCGTCATTTACATGCAAACTTGAATAATAATAATTGATATCTATTTTTGGTTATTTTTAAATAAATAAACAATCTTTTTTAAGGATATATTTAAAGATCTTCCATTGTTAACATATATCTTAAGAATAATATTTAATTTGCAGAAAAAATTATAGCATCTGTCAAATAAATTTGTGATGATAAACATGTTACTCACGATTTAAAAAGTTGTCTATGAAAAAGAATAATTTAAAAAGCTTATCATAGTGGAGACTATAATTATTTTGAAAAGATTAATCGCATATTGTCCCTTACATAAATTATTATCTCCGTAAGATACTTTTATTTTTTTTTGAAAAGCAGCAATTTATTAAAACTAGCAAGGTGCTAGAAGGAGAACAAACACCAGAAAGAAACAACAAGAAAGCAAGAAACACCGACAGCAAAAACAAAACGGTAGCAAACAAGCACCGCACCCGAAAAAAAAAGCAACAGCCTGAAGACCACGAAAACCAGACTAAATGAATTCGAGCGGATTTAAGCACCAATCAGCCCAAGTTAACCTCCTTTTCAGATTGCCACGAGAGTTAATCCACAAAAGAGAAGAACTCTGAACAAAGCCCAACAAAGACGAGCCTTCAAGGAAGCTGGAATGAACAAATCCGTAAGATACTTTTATTATGAAATTTGTTTTTATAATATGGTCATCATTTCACATGAGTTTTAAAAATGTTTAGTTTACGAAACTGTATTCAACTTGTCACGAAAAGTTATTATATTACATTAGAATGGATGCTGACATGTATATTTTTTATGTTCTAAAATAAATGCAAACAAGATACCCATTTTAGGGTTCTTGTTCGAAACAAATTAGATCGAACCAAGCTCATAATCAAAGGGCAAATCAAATGAAACAGATTAAATTGATGGAATAGGAAGTATAATTGGATGAAATCACCCATAAATCAACCAAAAAATCCAACAAACCGAAGCAAACTCAGCCCTGACTTGAAAAAATAAATCGTAAAACCGCGATTTTTTGAAAAACTCCAAATCGGTCACCAAAAATGGATTAAATGATGAAATTGAAGTAATAAGGAGGATTAGGAACCAAAATCAACCGTACCCCCAAGGATTTGATTCGAAAAATCGAGTCTAGAATCCGCTCTCAAGTGCAAAATGATGCAAAATTGAAAAAACAAGGAAAACCTGGAGTATGGGTTTTATCATTTTTGTTCATAAGGCCATCCGCTACGGGAGGCGGTAAAAGACCGCTACCACACCGGTACCGGTGGTAACATCGTAGAGGATGAGTGGTATGAGACCGGCACGGTAGGACATCGGCACCCGATTACCGCTCTCTCTCCTCCACCCACCCCACCCCACCTTTTTCTCTATCTCTCTCTTCTTTTCTTTTTCTTTTATTTTTTTAATTAATTATTTAGAGTGGTAAGGATGGAATGGTATGGTGATGGTAAGGTGGTGGTAAATCTGATGTGACGCTGAGGTTGCAGCTAATAAAAGTGGTATGAATGGTACAGGTAAGGATGGCCTAAGAAGCTCCTAGTTAATTGTTTTCCACAACTTGATGCTTAATTAACAAGGAGCTCCCAAATTTTACTATGCATGTGGAACGGGATTATTACACACATTTTTATAATCAAATATATTTAATTACTAAAGTCAAGTTTTGTACCCATTCAAAATTAGCCATTATAAATTTTCGGACAATATTCAAATAGGCACTATCTATAATTCTATAGACATTTTCTAATTTAGGCATTATAAACTTTTGGGCAATTTTGACTAATTCACTCTTATGATTTTGATAGGGACGTTACTTGTCTAAGTATTTAAAGTTTAAGACAAACTATTGAACAATGAAAGTTTCAAAATTAAGTTTTGTCGGTTATCCATGAAAACTTTAATTAATTAAAGATATTTTATTTTTAAAATTTCAAATCCATTGAAAGTCAGGTCAAACTATTTAAAAAGATTAAAATATATTTTTTCTAAGAAAAACTTGAAATAATTTTAATTAATTAAAATTACTCGGTAATTCAATGGTAATTTTAATTAATATTTTAACACAGGTAAATAAAATAAACGGGACTTTTAAAAATCCGTCGATAGTACGAATATATATATTTTTTTACTATGGAATAAAATTCAACGCCGTTTGACTTTCTTAATTTACTTTAAAAAATTGTCGGTAATCGGCCGATAACTTTATGACAGAAAATTTTACAAATTGCCCTTTGTTTATATATGATGTATATACGAAGCTTTGTTGGCATACCTTTGTTATTTATGTTTGTGACATCGATATCATCTCATGAAATGGTCACTTTTGCATTTTGGATAAACATGATAAATGGCCCTTGACTCCTTGAGTAATATTCTAGTCCTAGTTGTTTAAAAAGGTAAAATAAATAAAGATAACAAAAAATAAACGAATTTTTCTTCTTGAAGAGCAAAAGGACCACGAAAGGTAAAGAGTTTCGGCACGGTCATCACTCCCGCCAAGCAGGCCAGAGCAAGCAAGTTGATAAAATAAACTTTTAGGTATTTTATTAGAAAATTGCATTATTCTTTTTAAATATAATTCTTTACAATATCTTTCAATATAAACTGCATCTATATAAAAATTTGACATTATAATTAGATTTAAGACATTTTATTGAATAATATTTAACTCAAAATATAGAATATTTTGTTTTTGTTACAAAGGATAAATCATATATAGTAATAACTTTTTATATATATATATATATAGATATATATTTTTGAACAACAAAGGGGAAGCAAGACTTGAGCTTCCGCACAGCCATCACCCAAGCCAAGCAACCCAACGAAAATATATTAAAAGTCTAGCAAGAAACTAGACAAAAGGCACACAAAACTAAAAAGATGAGAGAGGGTTACAGCACCACAACGACCAATTCAACGAATTACAGTTTGCCCTATATTTTATCCATGTAAAGAGAGAGGCTTGCACTTCATCCATCACCAACGGAGCCGAGAAACACTTGCTATTAAACACCACGTTGTTTCGAGCTTTCCAAATATGCCATGTCACCCCTCCAACTGCAGCCTCCAAGAACATCTTCCGTTTCTTATCCGACCCAAGGTCCGAGATCGCAAACAATATGTGTAGACCACAGTAATAACTTTATATGCTCTTGAAATTCGAATTTAGACCTAATAAAAAACGAAATCATGACGATCAATTAATGTAGACCACAATTATTTATTAAGCCATATTTCTTATTTGGATCAAATAAACACTAATATAATTGTTTAGCCTAGATAAA
Source organism: Centaurea solstitialis (assembly GCA_030169165.1). Classification (NCBI taxonomy): domain Eukaryota; kingdom Viridiplantae; phylum Streptophyta; class Magnoliopsida; order Asterales; family Asteraceae; genus Centaurea; species Centaurea solstitialis. The sequence continues at coordinate 9,396,864 of CM058047.1, read as the reverse complement.
ACATCTTCAATATATTCAACTATAATGTGTGTCAAATAACGTTTTAGAGATATTCAAATGAAATGGTGTTTAATTTTGTGAAATGGAGAAAAATAAAGAGAGAATCGCATTATCCATGTTTTGACCAACTTCTAGAAGTCTTTTGGTTACTCAACCACCCAATGAATTGTTTTTGGAACAAAGAAGGTATTAATTATGAATTTATGATGTTACATTTTATTACTTTTCTTAATTTAATATATATATATATATATAGGAAAGTTTAAATGAGAACTTATTTTTCATTATGAACGTGAGGAGCAACAAATGGCAATCTGAATTTGCGCCTAAGCTTTATTCAGTCTGAATAAAGCATGAATATTCAGACTGAATATTGCCACGTGCCGCGATACTAGTGGTCTTCACGTTCATATGAGTTCACATTTTAGCCTGACCATATATGTACATATATATATATATAGGGGTGGGTTCAAATGTGAACCACTTTTGGTTGTCAACGTGAGGACAACCGAGAGCGCGCCACGTGGTGGATGACTAGGCGTCACGTCAGGTCCACGGCGGATGACTAGGCGCGATTCATGGGAGGGCATTGAATTAAAGGGAGGGACCACACTCAAAGCCGCCTATATTGACTAGTTTTCGCCACGTGTCGCGCTCTCGGCTGTCCTCACGTTCACAACCAAAAAGTGGTTCACATTTGAACTTTCCTCTCTCTCTCTCTCTCTCTCTCTCTCTATATATATATATATATAGAGAGAGAGAGAGAGAGGGGAGAGAGAGAGAGAGAGAGAGGAAAGTTCAAATGTGAACCACTTTTTGGTTCTGAACGTGAGAACAACTGAGAGCGCGACACGTGGCGGCTTTGAGTGTGGTCCCCCTCTTTAATTCAATTCCTTCCCATGAATTGCGCCTAGTCATCCGCCGTGGAGTTGACGTGGCGCCTAGTCATCCGCCACGTGTCGCTCTCTCGGTTGTCCTCACGTTCACAACCAAAAAGTGGTTCACATTTGAACCCACTCCTATATATATATATATATATATATAGTATTAGGTTCAAATGAGAAGTGCTAAAAAATGAGAAGTAGAGAAGTGATCTCCACCACTCATCCGATCAATAAAGGCGGTTTTGACCAAGTCCCCTCCTATAATACTTTCTACCCTCCCATGAATCGCGTCAATCCCTCGTGATCGCGTCCACCATAACCGGTCAAAGCCACCTTTATTGACCGGATGAGTGGTGGAGATCACTTCTCTACTTTGTATTTTTTTAGCACTTCTCATTTGAACCTTTCTCTCTCTCTGTGTGTATATATATATATATATATGAACATTTCTCTCTCTCTCTCTCTGTATATATATATATATATATATATATATATATATATGGGAAGTTTCATTTGTGAACTCTACAATTTTAGTGAACTTTGTGAACCAATCTAAACCACCCATTATTTTAATCCAATGACTATATACAGATGAAAGTTCGCTGCAAACTCAAATCTAATTGTGAACATGAGGTCATATGAGAGAGCATCACGTGTCATATTCAACTCATGTTCAGTCTGAATAATACAAGATTATTCAGTCTGAATATTGTATTATTCACATTGAATAATGCATAATATTAGGTCTGAATACTCTTGTATTATTCAGATTGAATATTCGGCTGATCATAGGACACGTTGCACATCTTCAATTGTCTTCATATTCACAATTAATTAGATTTGAGTTTTCATTAGAACCTACCCCTATATATTCAATCCTTTACAAACGATAACTAACGTGAAATCTATGTAACTCTATGAAATTCATATAAAAATTTATGAAACGTTTCTATAACCGTTAACATTCCATATATTCCAAATTTCCATAATTATTAAGTTTCCAGATATTCTAATAAAAGTTGTCGTTCAAAAAAAAAGTTTCCAGATATTCTATATTAAATATGGAAAACGTTTCATTGAATTTTATAGGATTTCATAGGGTTGCATCGGTTTCACCTTAGCTATATATGAGTTGTAAAGGATTATGACTCTATGCTCATATTCACTAAACATGTATTCATATAGAAATTGAGATAGAATATTTAAAGTATATATAATTGGAGTTAGGTTCACATAAGATCAAACTGTTTCCGTGAGATCGATAACACAACATCTACATGAAATTTCACATCGAAACACTGTGAAGGTAAAAAAAAGTTGAACATTCATAGTAAAAACAATGTAAATGTTACGTTCACGGTGTTTTTGATGTGAAAGTTCGATTTTTTATACCTTCATAGCATTTCCGCTTTGAAGGTTCGTATTATTTATTTGTTACCTTCACAACATTTGCACTATGAAGGTTCCATTTTTTTACCTTGTTTTGGAATTTATTTTACCTCGAAAGTGCTTTTGAGAATGAGTATTCGAGTTTTATTTACATTCACAGTGTTTTTTGTTAAAATTATATACGTTAGGTCTTGGTTTCACGCGATCTCACAGAAACAACTTGATTTCACACAAACCTAAGTCTATATAATTGTCTAATACATATATTAATAAGAACGTAAATAAAAGAAGTTATATAAGATATTCGGTTCGATAGGGGTTTATTTAAATAATCCTAATTCTATTCAAGTTTAATATCCAAAATTTAGAGATTTTGTGACTCGATTATATATGGACCTACTTCATGATAGTTTATTTAGATTATTTCGAGCCGAGTTAAATTAACCCGGATTGGTCAAGTTACATGAACCCTTAACAATCGTGGGCGGCCTATTTGACCTATACTCGAAAGAAGAAAGTTTGTATTATAAAATCATAAAAAAGATTTGTTATTATAATCCAATTAATCCACATGTTGCAAAATCCTTTAATTTGTTATTATTTTACTTCTGTACGTATTTTATATTATATACTTTAAATTAAAGAAGTTCTAGATATCATATGGAAAAAAGTTTTAAAAAACTCAATAAATTATTTTATTTTAAATGATTAAAATTTTAAATTGTGTATTTAATAGAAAAATATTAAATTTTGAATGATTAAGTTATTGAACTGTTCTTTTTAATGAAAAAACTATTTAAACTTTCTAATTTTGAATAATTAAGTCTATAAACACCTTTTTCAATAAAATAAATCATCATTTTTTTAGAAATTTGCTACATATTTGCTACTTAAAATCTTTTACCTTAAACTAATATAGCTATATTTGTACTTTTAGAACCTTTTTAGTTGGTTATAGACAAATACTATTTTTGTTAAAAAGATGTAACGAACCAAATTTTGAAATTTAAATGATATTTATTAAAAGTGAGAAATTTTAATGTTTTTTTTATCCAAAAATACACTTTAGAGACTTTGTCATTTAAAATGAGAAAGTTTAATAATTTTATTATTTAAAAAAATAGTTCAAAGAATTAATCATTCAAACATAATAGTTTATCGGATTTTTTTTAAGTTTTCCCTCTCACATGTTTACATTCTTGTGAGTCCGATAATCAACGAGGATGCAATAAAAGGACCACTACAAGCAATCACAAGACTAAATGAAGCATAAATAGCGGTAATCAAGCATATAAATGAAAGATATACAACACGACAAAGCATATAACGAAAGTTGTCAGTTACTTGATTATTGAAAACGTTAACTAGCGACCCATATTTATAGAGTCGAAGTTACATAAAGCACCCCTAGAGTCTATGACTCTTTTAAGAGGCGCACAAAAGTATTGTTCAAATTCTAACTATTACAAACTGTCAAAAGACGCCCCTGACTTCTTTACAACTAAACTAGTCAGGTTCTAACAATCTCCCCCTTTGGGAAGAAGTCAGAAAGGCGGCGGATACTTCAGAGCTGGTTCCCACTGCGAGAGCTGCAAGTACTCGTCCCATTCGCGGATCGATCTCGCACGGAGCTCCATCGCAGTCTCAACTCTTCTCAGCATCAGTCTTTCCTTCAGCTTGTTCTCGATCAGATCCATAGCCTCGATCAGCTTACTCTTCCAGTTAGTTCCCTTGTACGCAGGCATGTAGTTCTCTAGCAGACGACGCTTCATCCCGTTGTATACGTACAGAAGGGTGCCGTCACAGAAGCTGGATAGCTCACTGAAACGCATAAACCTTCGCTGGTTCTTCCTGAAGGTGAGATACACAACACCATGCTCTGGAACTCTCGTCGGAAAGTAGGGCAGGTATTGGTCAAGTAGATTGGCCTTCAGGTTGGGACGAAGCAGATTTACCTTCTGCTGTCTGCTTTCAATCGCCATCTGATATTCAGTGAGATGCGCGAGGTTGATCGAGTGGCGTACGTACCTCTTGAGGACTTCCAGACCGTCTCTGAAGTAGTCTGGTTTTAGAATCGGGCCCTCAAGATGTCTGATGAGTGTGAGGAGATCGTCGAGATCGATGTTGTCCAGATCAGCTTCCGTAAACATGAAGTCTCGGAGGTTCCCGTCGGGCTTGCCAGGGTTGTACATACGCACGTGGAACTCAAGGAATAGCTGGTGTCCGAATTTGTAAGGTCGGACATCAGTTACCTTGGTGAACCGGTGCTTCTTTCTGATCTGCCCATGCTCGTTCCAACTGAGCTTCCTCTGGTAGATGTACGCGGTTCGACGGCGACGCTTTTTGATATGAGATAGCCCGAAAAAGACCTTCTTGGACCACGTATGAAGACTTTCCTGTTGGAAGATCCGTGAGAAGGACTCCTCCAGGAAGGGTCTAAAGATGACCGTGTGGTTCCAACCAAGTCTAATCGGCTGTTGAGCTGTAAAAGTCTCAGGCGTCTGTACTATAAGGAGAAAGGTATCGTACTCCGCACTAGATACGATGTTGTCTGATCGTTTCCAAAACCGGAGGCTCTGAGCAATCTGGTTCAGAATCTTCCTTACCTCATCAGAGATGTGAAGCTCGGAAGGATCTGTCGGAGCGGTGTTTGGATCGATCAAGTCTATAGCGGGAGTTACCTTCTCGTGAGGGAATTGAACGACCGTACCCACAGGGATGGGCTCATACACCCAGTCCACGGCTTCTGGCGGAATGTCATCGTCGTCAGAATCAGAGTCCCAAGGATCCATGGGACGATCTGCCAGATCAGCGGGCTGATCTACCGGTGGAGCGGTGTCGGTCGGTGTTGTATCTGCAGTTGTTCCGGAGGCGGAGGGAAGGTCGAGGCGCGGTCTCTTCGACGGTTGGACCTCCCCCTCATGAGGACCTGCGGCAGGATCGTCAGGGTCATCATGTCCCCGTTTTGAGGACTGAGCCTGAGACCTGCAAGTCTCCTCAAGCCCGCGGACCCTCCGCAGTGCAATCTCTAGCTGAATATCCCTGGTGGCCACCGTCTGTTGATACTGACGTACCTCCTTCTGTAGCATATCTATCTGAGTAGTGAGGGAGGTGATGACCATCTGGTGCTCGGCTTCAGATACAAAGCCGGGGACCTCTTCAGTGAGTGGTGGTGGTGCTAGACGGAGGACAGGAGTAGGATATCGGCTCGAGTCGCCAAAAGACAGGCGCTCACCTTCAGCAAACTTGCCCTTAATAAGGCGTCTTGCCTCATCCAGTTCTTCATGTCTGTCCTCGTCCGCCTTCTTTAGCTCCTCGATCTCAGCACGACGGGCTCTATCTTCTTGTTCCTTTACGACTAAGGCTTTCTCAATAGCCTCAATCCGTTGGTTCTTGGCCGCGTCCGTCTTCTCAAGGGCTTCCAACCTGCTTTGGATTTTGCATGAGTTCTGACACAGGTGATCAGAAGTCGTAAAATTGATCATCGGGTCCTGAACTAAGTATTCAGAAGCCGTACTTCGGTTCTACAACCTGCAATAAAAAGTAGGAATGGTATCCATAGCAGATTGGATCCGATAGAGTTAGTAACACAACACTTATACAATAGCTCCCCTAGGTGTATGCAACACCGAGGCTCCCCCTATGCACATGCATATGAGGAGACTGGCAGTTTAGGAACCCATTGCCACATGGGTTTCCTAGCATTAGACACAGTTAAAACTTCCGATGAAGTGTCCTTTTCGGATTTCTCCTTAGGCTTAGAAGACTTCACAGGAGGCGAAGCACTTTGCTTTGCCATTTTGTTACTTCTTTTCCTGGGAGGACCACCTAACTTACGATAAGTATTGGCATTACCAGGCAAATCAACACGCATGTAATTATCAAACATTGAACAGATTTGATTCCTAAAAGCTGTAAAATTTTCAAAATTCGCAAAGCGATTAGTATTTACAATCTTTGAGTTCAAGTTTAAATTACAACTACGTGGGTTATAGCCAAGACCAGAATGATCTTGACCTCCCCTTTTAGGAAAAACAGTAAAAGAGTTCTTCTTCTTGCGATTTCTCCTCCTCCTCCGTGGTTTCACATTTGCTGCTCCATCACCAGTTCTCCCATATACATGAGTAGCAAATTGTGAGTTGGGTGACGGTTTAGCAAGAGTGGATTGACCACCTTTGATTTGTGCTGCCTTTTGAAAAACAGGTTTTGAAGTATTCAAAGGTTGTTTGGGTTTGGAGTTCTCACCCACATCAAATGAACTAGAATGAAAGTCTAGTCCCTTAATGGGTTTCACCAAGCTACTTGTATCTGTAGATTTTGAATGTTGTGTCTGTGTTACTGTTGGTGTGTGCGGCTTAACTGACTTCCCTTTGTCAGTACCGTCACAAGTTTCACCTTCAGTGTTTATCACAGACATTGATGCAAGTGGCTTGGGAGAACTGATTTGCTTTACAGCAGGTGCCTTTGGCAAAACAGGTTTTCGTGGAATATAACCTGAAGGAGGATCATCAGTATCTAAAAACACTTTCACATCATACACGACATTTGGATCTAATATGAGTTTAGGCTTGGTTGTCCTAAAGTCTGGTGTGAAGGGTGTTCTACTGGTACCTGAGGAACAAGGATCAGATTCTTCTAATAGAGACAATCGATCGTTCAATCGATTGATTTGACAATCCTGATTAGTAAAGTATTGGGCATACATCATTTCCTTTTCGTAAAAGAATTCTTTTTCAATTCTGTTTGAAACAGTTAGGACAATGAGTTGCATCTGGAGATCCGCATATTCAATTTCAAAAGTTGTACCAGTAATATTTGCGGTCTCACATTGGCTTGACATACCTATCCTTTCAGCATTCGCCTCAAGATAGTTATGTTCCAATGAATTAATCAGGCAGTCTTTTTCAGAAAGAATTGATTCAAGGTTCTTGATCTTATGGTGCCAGGCTTTCAGTTCTACAACTTTAGATCTAAGAAAGAACACTTCTCTCTCTAGACATACTGGGGTTGGAGGCTGAGTTGCGGAAGAATCCAAAGATTGGATAACATCAGCATCCAAAGATGTATCTATCTCCCTAGTGTCGTAACTAGAGTTCAGATTTTCATAGTTGATGGGAGGCATGGCTATCTTAGGTGTTCTAGCTTTGATGCCCTCCCAGTCTGAGAAAGTGTTATCAGGATTTCTGGCAGGAGTGAAGATGGGACCGGTTGCAACATGACTGGAAGGAGGACTATTGGTTGAACTATTTGATGGACTGGTGGTATAAGACACAGCTTTTCCGTCTATGATTTCGGTAAAGGTCACAGTCTGCATCACATAGTTGTCATTGTCTGATCCTCTAACAGTCGGTTTGGAAGCACTCATATTATCAAAATTGTATAGATGTGCAGGTTCTTTTTCAAGAATATGATTATTTAAATGTCCCAACCCAGGTTTGGCATTATAAAATGGATGTTGAGTGGTTTGCTTGGTAAGCAGACTCAAGGTGTGTTCAGATTGTCCTCTCTTTAGATTATTTTCCTCAAGTTCTTCTATTTTTACAAACAGTTTTGTTCTTTCCTCAGAAAGAATGTGAAATTTGAGCTTGGGTTCTTCACGACTGCTTTCAATTTCGTCATGGGAACTTTGAAGAGAGATGAGCTTGTTTTCCAGGTTAGATTCTCTAATCCCCGACTCAAGCTCCAATCTGTCATAACTCAGGGTAAGGTCCTCTAAGGAACTTTTGTAAACAGCACTCTCAATTCTGAATCTTGCGACGAGAGCTCTTTCCATTTGGAGTTGGCTCTCAAGTCTCAGGATATCATATTCTAACAGTTCAACACTATTTAACAGATTTGAGTTTGAAGTTACCTCAGCTTCTTCCTCAGTAGAATCGTTTGGGGAACCAGATATGCAGGGTTCCTCAAAGTCAGCCATGAGGCAGTGTCCTTGCACGGTGGAAGGGCTTTCATCATCTGAGCCCATACTTACGATTTCTTTAGACATCGTGTCCTCAGAAGTAGGATCTATTTTGAGTAGATGGTGATTTTGATTGGAGAGAGCTTCCGCGCTTAAAGCACTTTCCTTTATAGAAATTCGAAAATTTCAAAAAGAAAGGCCAAGGCGGGAAAAATTCCATGTCCCGATTCGGGAAATGAGAGTCCCAATTCGGGAGTCAACCTTCCAATTCGGGAGTCAACCTTCCAATTCGGGAGTCAAACTTCCAATTCGGGAGTCAATCTTCCAATTCGGGAGTCAAACTTCCAATTCGGGAGTCAACCTTCCAATTCGGGAGTCAACCTTCCAATTCGGGAGTCAAACTTCCAATTCGGGAGTCAAACTTCCAATTCGGGAGTCAAACTTTCCAATTCGGGAAATTGAAACTCCCAATTCGGGAATTCAAGGTTCCAATTCGGGAATTTGCTGAATAATCAAAAACAGCCTCAAAAATGTCCAAATCTACCAAAACGAAGGCTCTGATACCAATTGTGAGTCCGATAATCAACGAGGATGCAATAAAAGGACTACTACAAGCAATCACAAGACTAAATGAAGCTCAAATAGCGGTAATCAAGCATATAAATGAAAGATATACAACACGACAAAGCATATAACGAAAGTTGTCAGTTACTTGATTATTGAATACGTTAACTAGCGACCCATATTTATAGAGTCGAAGTTACATAAAGCACCCCTAGAGTCTATGACTCTTTTAAGAGGCGCACAAAAGTATTGTTCAAATTCTAACTATTACAAACTGTCAAAAGACGCCCCTGACTTCTTTACAACTAAACTAGTCAGGTTCTAACAATTCTTCTTGTTAAAGTATTCATACTTTTTATGTTTTCCTTTTGAAATAAAGTTTATATTGGTTATTTTGATTAAGTTAAACGTTGAACAAAATAGGTCGAAAATAGATATAATAATTATTGAAGTATAATTGTATTTTGATGAAATATATAGATTTTGAACATTTAATGAAAAGGGTGTGGAAATATAATGATGGTTTTAATTTATATATTTACTTTGAATAGAAATTAATCCTTGTGTTGTAAAAAACTATAAACGTTTAATTTCACGTCAGATTCAACGAAAATCCACGACTAATTCACAAATCCTTTCTAAAGCATAAATATAAAAAACGACATAAGTGTTTTTTTTTTTTCAAATGAGTAAAGCTTATATATATTAAATGGATCTTCATACAAATTATTTTTATATTTGTTAAAATGAAATCTCATTTTAACATTATTGAAATATGAATTTGAACTATTATTTTGCGACGTTGTCGCATATCGATGTGTGGAGAATCAAATCATGTCTAGCCCACTGGTAAAGCAACATTTTGGGAGGAGGGGAGGGGGGTCAGTGGATGATATCTCTGACTACTCAGGTTTGAATCCCGTGGTGAGCATGTGGGGGTATCCAGATCATGGGTCTGTGACATAGTGATACCATTAATTATGTTGGATCGTGGTCCGTGGACAACGGGAATTAGTCGGATGCCCTTGGATCCCGAACCCTCCCCCCCTCCCCCCCCCCCCCTTTTCCCAGGAACATGTATGTGTGTTTACTTGTCGTTAAGAGGGTGACGTCGGTCGATGGCTGATAATTAAATAAAATACAGAAATAATGTGATGCAGGGTGTGAACCGAAGAAGGTAGGAAGAGAAAATGCCAAGTAGGATAGGTTAAAAGGAGTGGGTTTGTTGAGGCAAAAACGATTAAATTAATAAAAAGCTGATTAATTAAGTTTATTTATAGAAAATCATATAGCCGCCATGTAGTGGTAACCATTAACAAATATAATTATATTTTTAAGTAAATTACGAAAGTTGTCGGAAAATCATAGATCCCACGAGTAATTATAAGTGTTATTATTATAGTAGTTCTTATTTTTATTCATTTTGAAATGGATCCATACATTTTTAACCCTTGCTCCTTAAATTAGAGATAATTCCTATTTCAATTTTGCTGGCCCAAAATTTAGCAAGATTCAATAGTAAAAGAATAAGGATTTATATGAGAAATCAAAATAGAAAATCAAATGGTTACTTATTTTATTGGATCGCTCGCTCTTAAAGGTTACAAGAACACACATACAATTAGCTAGTCGATTCACATACTTTAAAACCTTAGTCCAAGACCCTTTAAATAGGTGTTCAAAAACAATTAGGCCTAAGCCCATGAAAGCCCAAATAATGTTAACCTAACTATTATATTATAGACTAAACTGACTTTTTAAAACTTTCATTAATTAGGACAATTTAGGCTATGTTTGGCAAACTAGCTGATAAGGTAGCTTATGACTGAAAACTTAGTTTATGACTGATAAAGTAACTTATGACTGATAAGTTAGCTTTTGAATGATAAAGTAGTTGGTGACTCATAAGGTAGCTAATGGCTGATAAGGTATATGATGAATAAGTTGCGTTTGGCAAAAACTAACTGATAAGGTAGCTTATGACTGTAAAATGACAAAAAAGACATGTTTAAAAATTAGGAGTATAAACCTTAAACAAGGTATAAATGGAATAAGAAAATAAAAAGTCCCATAAGTCACAAAAAACTAGCTTTTCACACATGTACATGACTTATAAGATGACTTATAAGCTAACTTATAAGTTAGCTTATTTTTACTAAACAATGCTTTAGTCCTAATATTATTCCCCTAAAGTTTTATAAAGCAACCTATCTTCTGATGTAATCGAAATTTGTGTAAAGAATATGATAACAAAGAATTGAAATATCATTTGCTAAAAGTAACCTAATTAAATCGTATTACCATATAAGTAGCTATCGTATTACCATATAGGTAGCTTTAAGATGGTGTCCAATTGTTGGATATCAATATATATTCATAGATTATCCTAAATATGTGAACAACTATTTTCAACAATAAAAGTAATATATAGACATTTGAAACATTAAAAAAATAAGAAAATATATGTTATGAATGGAGATATGATTTACGAAAAATGTTGATGACAATTTGGTTGATAGCGAATTTACAAATGAATCTTAGTATGCATAAATTTTAAGTGGTATTTTATAAAAGAGACCAAAAAAGTCATAAAATCGTGAGATATAATTATACCAAAAGAGAGATTTATATCTTTGATGACTGGTTTTTAGAAGTCAATCTTTCATATATGTTCAAATTGCTTCATGAAATTATCCCTTGGTTTATGTTGATATAACCTTTTGTTAAAGAATCTGCTGCTTCAAAAGTCATATATTCTTTAGTTTTAAAGAAAGATGCTTAAACACATGTTGTAACTGTTACAAATGTAAAGGCCAAATATTTTCAATACAAAGAATACTATCAGTTTGACGTGGTCAAAGAAGACTAGAGAAACTACATGTTCATATAAACTGGCATTCTGTAAACTTGATCATGTACGTTGTAGTGTACCTATATATTTACCTTTGGTTTTAAATAAGATTTTGTGAACGGGTGTGTGTAAAAGAACAGTTAACCCCTCAGGGTTTGCAAATTGCAATAAATTTGCAGCTGTATGTCTCGTTCCATTTGGATTAAAAATAGTACCACCAGTTTTAGTACCAATAAGATGTTTAAAGGTATAACCATTGTCGGGTACCACACAAGCTTCTACAAGTGATGCTTGAAGTGCAGTCTGCCAACCCTACAAAATGGGCTCGAAAACCATGACGCTCTCTGCGAGTTGGTAAGACTCTTCAATCAAGTTTGCATCTATTAATCCGGCCTCTATGGTGAATATTTCTTCACCAAGAGAGTAGACCCCCGCATTAATGGAAGTACCACCACCCAATGACCCAAAACACGAGGACATGCATTTAGAACACCCTCTACACCAAATCGTTGAGAAGGAGAATTTGGTGTTGTATCAAATAAGTAGGTACCAAAATTCTCTACACATGTGACATTGATATTAGTATATGGTGAGCCACCACGCTCATGCAATAGAACAGAGGCGTTTGCAGATAGGGTTGTGGCCACTAGGATTCCAATGGTCCCGCCTCCAACAACGATGTAGTCGTAGAATGAAATCCTAGAAGCATATGTTGCTTCATGCACGAATGTATAGTTTGGAGCTACAGAAGGAGAAAAATAACCTTGTATATTTATATCTTCTCTTTCACATAATAGTAAAAACACAAATCCATACAAGCTAATAAAATACGAAGATTATGATGATGTAAAAAGTATGGATGTATAAAACTCACTACAACAAAATTGAACTCGTAGGACTCATAAAATATTCAAGGGTCATAATAAAGTGTTTTATATTACTTAAGTTTATAGGACCAAACAATGAAGCATCCTATCAAAAAGTGTTGCAATAACTTTATGATGCTTTTTGATTGTCGTAACAAGTTTTTTAAGACATTTTCAAAATAAATGTCGGTTTTGCTATTTCAGAGGAAACTAGGGCCGGGGCGGAGCCAGTAATATCTTCTAGGGGGTGCCTTGAAAATATATATATATATATATATATATATTTAAGGTTGAGAAACGTTTTCAAACATACATATATATATATATATTATATATATATATATTATGAGAAATGTTCAGAGAAGAACAAAACCATTTTATAGGAACAAATGAACAATTTTGGATCACACATGATGTGGGCCCATGTGGGACCCACCCATTATTAAATCATATATGATTCTGGTGGGTTCTACCACTAAATCACATATGATTTAATTAATGGGTGGGTCCCATATAATGTGTGGCTCAAATTTGGTTCCTTTATTCCTTTAAAATGAGTTGTTCTTGTATGAACCTCCCTCTATATATTATATGTTGTAATATATATAATATTGTAATATATATATATAATAGACGTAGGTTCAAACAAGAACAAACCCAATTTGCAAGAACAAAGGAACTTCTCACAATCACATATGATGTGGGCCCATGTGGGTGTCACATAATAAAAAATCATATATGATTCAGGTGGGTCCCACCACTAAATCATATATGATTTTTTACTATATGGGACGGACTAATGGGCAAAGGAGGTAAAAGAAAGCCCGACGCTGCTCACTGACCTCGTAAACTTTATGTGGCTATAGATAGTTCTCTTGTTCCTCCAAATTGAGTAGGTTCTCCGTTCTTGTAAGAAAAATTGTGCTAAAAAATAGTTGAAAAACTTGAGTGCCTAAAAACATAGTTATCTTCGAGCATCGATACTTATCATTTTTTGAATAGAGCAAGCATTTGTTGTTAAAGTATTGATGTTCAAAGATGCATGAGAAAATAAACATTTTTGCCTACCTCTTACACTTTATTAAAAACTAAAAACTGTTGTAAATGAACCAATCGTTTAATGAATGAACAAAAACGACCATCTTGTTTTATACAAAATGAATGAACAAAAACAGTTACCGAATAAAAATGTAAAACAGTAAATGAATGAACAAAATTAATATCAAATATCAATAACCATTAGATACTCAAAAAGTTAAGAAATATACTCACAGTTCAATTACCATTAGATACTTCAAAAGTTAAAAATAAACTCATTTTAGGAAGTAGTCAATAATACAACTAGGTAAACAATAATATTACTTGTCAATATCAATTCTATAAAATTAACAAAACCATTTAGAATTGTTTTTGGTTAGATGCATTACTTCCCACCTTATATATAGCTGCTTCTTTTATCTTTATTTTTTCTTAAAGTACCGATGTGGGATTTAACTTTCCTAACTTTTAACATTGGTTGGCTGTTGTGACTTTTTCTTACTGGAGTCCCACATCATTTTCTTACTGGAGTCCCACATCGGATAAAAAATGAAAGAGCCACCATTGTAATCTTTTATACAATGGAAGACAGAGTATCTCTTTCAAAATTGTACCATAGCCCAATTGTTTAAACTGCCACATCAGCTTTCCACTATTTTACCCAAAACAATACAAAACTACCCAATTCATCCACTGTCGACCCACTCCATCAAAAAACCAAAAAAGAAATTAAATAAGAGAGAGATAGAGAGAATGAAGAGAGAGAGAGAGGGGGGAGGATCGTCGGGTTGCCCTTGCCGAGGCCGGCCTACCCGAAGGCAAGCCGATGAACACGCGGCGGTGTTCAAACGGCAAGCCGACGGGTTCGGCCCTTGCCGAAGCCTTTGCCGACCGTTTGCCATTGCCACAGTGCATGGCCTTAATCGCTTTATAGAGCTCCTCCTAGTTACTTTCAGTTAATGCATATAAATTTTTTTGGGTTCTTTTCGATGAAAGTATATTTAATTTGTCATGAAAAGTTATTGTAAGTATTGGACTTTTACTTTTACCATTCGGCGTATCAATCTATGAAAACCTACCATTTAATGTATTTTGTGATAAGTTAAATACCCTAACTCTTGACTTGTACTTGAAATAAAAAGTGAAGTCCAAAGGAGAATTTAAATGAAAACTCAAATTCATACTGTTTTTATTCTTATTCAATCTTTGACATAACAATCGTCCAAATACCATAAAATTTCATAGACTTTGATATCATCATTTATTAACATCTATTAGTATGGTGATATCTTTAGGGGAAAACGAGTATGATGCCCTCACATATCTCCATGTGCCTTCTCGACTACAAATCTTTGTGCTAGCATTGTAACTCCCATGTACCTTCCGAGCATCATGAGGCTAGCTTGCGGATTAGTTCCCGGAGAGTTGAGGAAAGTGGATCCATCCATGACTCGAAGACCATCTACACCAATAACCTTGTATTCACTGTCAACTACTCTACCAACTTGACACCCACCATGATAATGCCATATAGTCATTACACTGTCCTTGCAATATTGTTCAAATGTGGAAAATGTTAGATTATTTGGATTTAGGTTATATGGTAGTTTTACGTTAAGATCAAGAATATTTTGGGTGGTCATATTGGGATACTTGTAGTTCGCAAATGCTTATGTTTGAATAGTTGTAAGAATGATTTGTAGTCCTCCAATGCATTTCTCTAGGTCTTCGGTTGCACTAAAGTAGTTGAAAGTTACGTTCGGGTTGGCAGCTGGATCACGGTTTTCTATCTTGAGTTCACCCATAGATACAGATCCATCAGTTTTCCCATATATAAATCCGCCTTTCTGCAAACAACATAAGTCGATGATCAAGGCTATTGCGTCATATATGGTTATCAATTTTTCGAGTCAAAATATATATTTGGATCTCCATTAGATTACTTTCTAAAAAATTGCATAAGAAAATAAGATTTTTCAATATATATAAACATCTGATTGATGTGGGACGCCAATAATTTGTAAGCATTCGAACTAGGAATTTGAAAAGTGCATAACGTAGGTACCCGATAGTCATAGCCCTGATATGCTGGATTGTCTGCTAAGAGTAAATTAATGCCCCCTGATCCTTCGATGTAGGTACCAAAGTCAGTAATACCAACATTTTGGACTACGGATGCCTCAACGTCAACGAGAGCTGGGATGAAAAATCCGGTTAAAGGGTTATCTGACATGTTTTTACCAACTAAAGGTTGGTCGAGCACGACTTTGATCTTAAGTGCTTCAAGTTGTTCTCTTGGACCTATGCCACTCAACATCAAAAGTTGTGGGCTACCGAGAGCTCCGGCAGACAGTATGATTTCATCTTTCTCTCCACCTTTTAGAAATGCCCTATGCATGTTGCCAAATGAATCTTCAAAGGCAACTCCAAAAGCCACTGGGGTTGATTCTCCTACTGTATAATGTCAGAACAAGTGCCGGTAAAAACTAACATTTTGGTAGGCATAATTAACATTAGCTTGTACCATTACAAAAAGAATCAGGCATACACAAGACCAAACATGTCCAAATATCATAATAGACTATTTTATAGGACCACACACTTATACATCCTATCTAAAGGTGTTGTAACAAGCTTATATAACATCTTTAAAAAGTTGGACACTTTTGAAGTAAAGTGTCATATTAACTTTTTTTATAAACATATTAACTTTTTTTATAAACACTACAAAAAATATGTCATTTATCCACGCTTCATAAAAAGCGTGGAAAAATTATGTGTAACAAATAGTTTTTTATATAGAGATTGTTAGAACTCCACATTTATAAATGTGCGCATTTGATTCCAAAAGTCCACGCTTTTAAATGTGTAATTTTTGTAATTAGAAAAGTTCACACTTTAAAGCGTGGACTTTTGTAACCTTAGAATTATTTTTCAAAATTTCCATACTTAGAAATGTGAAAATTTAGATAATTTGTCCACACTAATAAAAGTGATTTTTACAATAATTTTCACGCTTTCAAATGTTGAGATTTGATGAAAAATTGTAACGCCAAATATATCTACACTTTATTATAGTTTTCCACACTTGCAAAGGTGTGGATAATTAACTACTTTCTTGTAGTGAAAAGGGCTAATAGGACACCTTGTTTTGATCATTGTCCTAAAAAGTTTGCTAAGACGCCTAAGACCATCATATAAACTTATTACAACACAGTAAGACACACAAGTGTTTGATCCAGTAAACTTAAGTCACATAAAGTATTATATTAAAACACTATTACCATTCTATAAACTAGATCATATATTTTGTAGTATACCTATATATTTACCTTTGGTCTTAAATAAGATTTTGTGAACAGATGCATGTAGAAGAACAGTTAACCCTTCTGGGTTTGCAAACTGCAGCAAATCTGCAGCCGTATGTCGCGTCCCATTTGGATCAAAAATAGTACCACCAGTTTTAGTACCAACAAGATGTTCAAAGGTATAGCCATTGTCGGGTACGACCCCAGCATCGACCAACGATGCTCGAAGTGCGGTCTGCCAACCCCCTAGAAGGGGCTCGAAAACCATTACACTTTCAGCAAATTGATAAGATTCTTCGATCAAATCTGCATCCGTTAATCCAGCCTCTATGTTGAATTTTTCTTCACCACGAGAGTAAAATCCCGCATTAATTGCAGTACCACCACCCAAGACACGAGGACGTGCATTTACAACACCCTCTACAACAAATCGTTGAGATGGAGAATTCGGTGTTGTATCAAAGAAGTAGGTACCAAAATTCTCTACACGTGTGACATTTATATTGTCATAGGGTGAGCCACCACGTTCAAGTAACAGAACCGAGGCATTTGCAGATAGGGTTGCAGCCACTGGGATTCCAGTGGTGCCGCCTCCAATAACGATGTAGTCGTAGAATGAAATCCTAGGAGCATCTATTGCTTCATGCATGAACGTATAGTTTGGAGCTATAGAAACAGAAAAATTAACCTTGTCAATTTCTATCTGTTAGAGTCCCACATCGGCTAGACTTGGACCAAATCTTCACTATATATGTTGGAACCCCCTTATCTACTCAAGGGCTCTTTTGGAGATTAATCTAAGGGTTCCACATATTCTCACATGGTATCAGAGCCAAGGTCTACCACTCTACGGACTCACATGCCGGCACTCTCGTGACCCTCTCCTGATCCTCTCGTGACCCTTCTAGGCTCTCTATCTAGCCTCTGTTGGAGGGGGCGTGTTAGAGTCCCACCTCTCCTGGTTCTCTCGTGACCCTTCTAGGCTCTCTATCTAGCCTATGTTGGAGGGGGCGTGTTAGAGTCCCACCTCTCCTGGTCCTCTCGTGACCCTTGTAGGCTCTCTATCTAGCCTGTGTTGGTAGGGGCGTGTTAGAGTCCCACATCGGCTAGACTTGGACCAAATCTTCACTATATATGTTGGAACCCCCTTCTCTCCTTAAGGGCTCTTTTGG
Source organism: Centaurea solstitialis (assembly GCA_030169165.1). Lineage (NCBI taxonomy): Eukaryota > Viridiplantae > Streptophyta > Magnoliopsida > Asterales > Asteraceae > Centaurea > Centaurea solstitialis. The sequence continues at coordinate 9,378,893 of CM058047.1, read as the reverse complement.
AGATTAATCTAAGGGTTCCACATATTCTAACATGGTATCAGAGCCAAGGTCTACCACTCTAAGGACTCACATGCCGGCACTCTCGTGACCCTCTCTTAGTCATCTCGTGACCCTTCTAGGCTCTCTATCTAACCTCTGTTGGAGGGGGCGTGTTAGAGTCCCACCTCTCCTGGTCCTCTCGTGACCCTTCTAGGCTCTCTATCTAGCCTCTGTTGGAGGGGGCGTGTTAGAGTCCCACATCGGCTAGACTTGGACCAAATCTTCACTATATATGTTGGAACCCCCATTCTCTCCTCAAGGGCTCTTTTGGAGATTAATCTAAGGGTTCCACATATTCTAACACTATCTTCTTTGTCACTATAACAATATTGAGTTTATAGGGTCTTTGAAATATTTAAAGCTCCTAACAAAGTGTTTTATATATATATAACTTAAGTTTATAGGACCATACAATGAAGTGTCTTATCTAAAAAGTTTTACAATTTTTGACATCTTTGGGCTTCGTAATAAGTTTTTTAAGAGATTTTCAAAATAAAGTGTTGTATTTGCTATTTTATATGATGATTTTCAAAAATGTCTTATAAACCTATCTTTTTCTATAGCACACTATTTTCGTCGAATACTGTCCTATAACTTAATTAATAGAATACGTTATTTTAAACTTCTTTTTTTCTCGAAAATTACCGATTTCTCGTTTAATCATGATCCAATAATATGCTAGTTGTAGCTTTATTAGCAAGATATATAGAATGTACTTACGTAATTCTGCGACACCGAAATCTAGTAAGAAAGTAATGGTAACGAGCGCAGCTGTGATCATCCTCCACGACTTATAAACCATCGGGTTATGCTAAAGATGATATATAATATATTTTAGCTATATGTATACAAAGAACTTGAGAAAGTTCCCAACTTCTTGGTTACTTGTGAGACACTATGATATATATGGAGAATAGATGAAATGAAGCTGTTTATATAAACTCTGGATTGGAGAGGCACATTGAATAGTCAAGTAGAAGATAAATATGTCATAAGAGTTGGAGTTTCAGAGGTTACATTCATAAAATTGTATTAATTCATGTCCACTTATTCATAGCACACATTGAATAGTCAAATTGAAGATAAATGTATCATAAGAGTTTGGGTTTCAGAGGTTCCTGCTACGTTCATAAAATTTTGTATTATTCATGTCCACTAGCTAATTCATAGCACCAAAAGTATGTCACTTTTTAGAAGTTTGATCAGGTCCTCCTCATTGTTTTAAAGTTCAAATTGATATAGGAATTAGATAAGTAAGTCCAAAAAAATTTAAATGCTGTTTCCAAAAAAAAGATCAGTCCAAAAAAAAATTCTATGAAATGGGCTCCACTTGAATTAGACATCATTTGGTAAAAATAATCTTAGTTTATAAGTTAGAGTATGTTTGGATGGAATATAAACTAAATTATAAGTTAACTTAATTATAAGCTAGCTTTTTAACAAGCTATTCTCACTACGATGTTGGTGACTTATGGTACTTTTTGTTTTTTTTTTTATTCCAAATATACCGTTCTACTTTTTACATTACCAATTTCTAAAGGGTTAAGTTAAGTACACCAAAATATATCCAAGTTGTCACATTTTGTCTTTATGTGTACTCAACTTAAAACTTAACCTTGTGTGTACTTAACTTAAAAAACATTATTAAATAAAGGGTTCAATACATTAAATGTTAAGTCTTTAAGTACATTAAATGGATACATAAAATCGTAGTTAATACATAGAATGACAGTTTAATTTAGCAGATCAGTACATTAAATGGTAAGTTTTTAAGTTGAGTACACACAGTAAAAAAATACGACAACTTGGATACATTTTGGTGTACTTAACCCATTTCTAAACATGTCTTTTCTTTTTTGTTATTTTACCGTCATAAGCTACCTTATCAATTAGTTTTTTACCAAATGCATTTTATTCATCCACTACCTTATCATAAACTAATTTATCGGCTAGTTTGTCAAGCATATATAACCTTAGAGTACCTTCATCTTACTTTGTGGGTGGGCTCCATTTATCTTTTTTCTCCCACCTCTTTTAAAGAGCATCATCCACCATGCAAACCTATTTGAATTTTCATAGCCATTTTCTTTTGGGATTATCAATCCGGCGTGTCTTTGCCGTGCCTACCACACACATACCAGTCTTGTTAATTTTGGGTTTGTCGGTCTACTTCTACCCACATCTTTAACAAATATCCTATAAATCTATCTTGAAAAATATTGTTAGGACTGATTCAGAGAGGTTACCACTGCTGACTTTGAAGTTGTTACCACTGCTAGGCCATTTGAAGATTACCACTGCCTGTACAAGATTACCACTGCTGGTTGAAGATCAACACTGCTTTTGTCTTACCACTGCTGACAAGGTCATGATAAGGAAAGGATTGCGATGATTGAAGATATGGACAAAATACATTTTGGTTGGAGATATTTTAGAGATTATTGTTTTGCATATATTTTTCACCATTTTCCATGCATTAGATAGTTTCTTTTTCCTTTTAGTTAGATAGTTCATGCATATTTTCCGTCTATTTTGCATTTTTCCATTTTAAAGTGCGATTGTTGAGTATTGGTGCATTAACCGAGTATTTGAGCTTATTGTATAGGAATTTGGTTTAGATGGTGACGATGTGCGCGATGGAGCCAAGGAGGATCGAGAGGTGGTTCGGGATGATTTGGTGAACAAGGATGCGGAGCCTAAAGGCGATGGAGTGAAGACGGATGAAGGAAGCGGTGAACCGGAGTTAGAAGCAAAGAAGGAGCGAAAGGAGTGAAGAAACAGCTAGCTAGCGATCGCTAGCTATTCTGGCTAGCGATCGCTAGGATCGCAAACCACCTCCGTGTGTTTTTCTTGTTTTGGCCGTTTTTGACTTTTTCTGGAGTATAAATGTGGGTTTTGACTGTTTTAGTTGGCAGTTTTAGTTTCACCTTTGATAACAACTTTTTGAAAGAATTTTGATGGGATTTTGGATCTAAGAAGCTAGGGTTTCATTTTTGGGAGGAGCTCTACTAAGCCTTGGATGAGAGCTTCAAATCCTTCATCAATGGTGGCTTGATCTTCTTTGATGAACTTAGTACATCCTTGAGCTATTAGTATCTCCTTTCCTATTTCCTTTAAGCATTTGATTAGTGTAATTGTTGAATTGAATGTTTAGATCTATGAAATTGATGATTCTATTGCTTAATTTCTGCAATTGTAGTTTAGTAGTTTTAATTCATGCCTTCAATTTGAGTAGATTTCCTTCATTAGGTAGTTTATGATTTGGTTAATTGATTGCATGTAGTTGTTGTGTGTTGATAATGGTGATGATGATGATTAGTTCTCTTTGTTAATTTTAGGCAAATAGATTAGGTTAATTGAATGATTCATTTGTATTTTGATGCATGTTGATTTCAATTGTAGATCTAGGATTTAGATCTCATTTGATTAGGATATTATGTGTTTAATATAGATTTAGGTCAAATAATTGTGCGTATGTAGGAAATCGATATCGAATCACGATCGATAAGTCTCGATCAATTTATGTTTTTCATAACAAAAGTGAATCATCGATGAAGATGTGATTTGTTTAACGGAAGTTAGCAATCTTTCGATATCGATGATTTACGATAGCTTTTAACAACGGTTGATCGGACGGAAGTTCGTTAACACGTTCAATGAATTGATCGAGAGCTTATGACCACATCATGGAAATAGATGTATGTTGTAATTTGGAGCATTTCCGGACGACGTTTTCATAGGAAATGATACGGAAGTAATCATATTTCTAGGGAAATGGTCTAGCTATCTCGGAAGAGTTATAGATGTTTTCTACGGAATCCACTTAGCGATCGGGATACGATATCCATATTTCCTATTCGTGTTTGTTCATGTCTCGTGTTTGTTCGTGTCTCGTGTTTGTTTCCTTGTTTTCACATGTTCGTTACTTGTTCAAATGTGTTCGTTGTTCCTTTTTCGCGTAGCAAGATGTCTAAGCTTTAGGCTAGTTAAGTAGATTTCCCTCTTGTAGCTAGAAACCAATTCCCGAACTTGAATTTCACATAACTTGCAAATTGGAAATGCAACACCATGCTTTGTCCGTTTTCTCCCCGTGTTCGACCCGTATGCTACGATACGATACCGTACGCTTGCGGTTTTATAAAATAAAGCTTGATTTTCGATTAAAAATGCGTACAATTCGAGCGAAACAAGTTTTTGGCGCCGCTGCCGGGGAGAAAATTAGATAGACATGGCGTACGATTTCTAGTTTGCACGTTTATGTTTTCTCACCCCTTCTTCCTTATTTTTGGTTAAAAAAAAAAAAATTTAATTTTAATAAAAGAACAGTACCTAGCGATCGCTAGGCACTGTTGCTAGCGGTCGCTAGGATTTTTCCATGGGTTTCTGTTTTCCTTCGCGATCACCAATGCTCGCTAGCTTAGTTATTATTGAGGTCTAGCGATCGCTAGCCCTGCTCCCTAGCGATCTCTAGAGCCCTGTTTTGTCCGAAATGCGCAATTTTTGTCCGTTTTTCTCGTTTCTTTCTTCTTCTTTGCTATATTAGTTGCTATCCATACGTTCCTTGATGTGTTTGTTGATGATTCTCAGCAAGGAGTTTATGATTAGGAGGTCGCAAGCTAAGAAGAAATTGATTTTCGATCCCGAAATCGAAGCAACTTGTCGTCGACAAAACGCGGAGCGTTTGAGGAAGTTAAAGGAATCGAGAATGGCGAACGAAAGAACTCTCAAAGACTTTGTGCAACCTCGCTTTAGTAGCACGTCAAGCATTGCCATGCCAACTTCAACCGCACATAACTACGAGATCAAGACGAGTTTGATCAATTTTGTGATGATGGATCGATTTAGCGGTTTACCGATGGAGAATCCATCGAAGCACCTCAATTCTTTTATCGAGAAGTGTAGTACTTTGCGGATCAATGGGCTTGATGAGGAGGCTATTCGGCTTAAACTCTTTCCTTTTTCATTGAAGGATGGTGCGAAAGAGTGGCTTGAAGGCCATGAGCCGAACTTTTTCACGACTTGGGATGCTCTTGCCAAGGCTTTTATCACAAGGTACTTCCCACCGGGGAAGACGGCGAATCTCACCAAGGCGATCACTAATTTCGTGCAAGGTCCAATGGAAGAACTTTATGAAGCATGGGAGCGGTTTAAGAACCTTCAACGTAATTGTCCTCATCATGGAATCGAGGATTGGAGGTTAGTGCAACTTTTCTACAATGGTTTGAGGCCGGAGACGCGCTTTGCTATTGACACATCCGCCGGTGGTTCGATCATGACCAAGACGCCCGGTGCAATCAAAGACTTGATTGAAAACTTGGCCATAAATCATTACCAATGGCCAAGTGAGAGAGCGTTACATGGGAGGATGCCTTCTACACCCGAATCGGATGCTATGGCTACACTCGTAGCTAAAATTGAGAATTTGAATGCGACATTCGAGGAAAAGATATCTCAAATCACTAAGGTGCCTCAACAACCACAAGATGCTCCTAACATTTGTGTGGTTTGTGGTGGTTTAGGTCATGACTCGACCATGTGTCCGTCCACCGCGGGAATGACTTTGGAGGAATTAAACGCTTTGCAAGTTCAACCGAGGGGGCAATATCGTGTTCATGATCCGTTCTCGCCCACCTACAATCCCGGTTGGAGAGATCATCCTCGGTTATCTTACAAGAACAACCAACCTCCTCCAATGCAACAACCACCTCCTCAACCTCAATTCCAACCCCAACCTCAACAACAAGTCCTTCAACCTCAACCTCCTTTCCCGCAACAACAACCCTACTACCCTCCTCAACCTCAACCCCAATACCAACCCCGTGCACCACCTCCACCTCCTCCTAATCAACCACTTCAACCACCTCCACAAAGATCTTATCTAGAAACCCTTCTCGAGACTCAAATCGCGCAACAAAACCAAAAGAACGACTATTTTCAAAACTCGTTGACGCAAGTCACTACTCGTCTCGAAGCGATGTCAACTCACAACAAGATGATCGAAACGCAAATTGCGCAATTGGCTCAACAAATTGCCAACTCGGTGAGACCTCAAGGTCAATTACCGGGTCAACCGGAGCCCAATCCGCGAGCTCAAATGAACGCAATCACGTTACGAGATGGAAAGGTTCTTAAGGAAGTTGAGAGGAAGACAAGGAATGTGGTTTCGCATGGTGATAATGGGGGTGTTTCTAAGGCAAACGAAGGGGGGAATGTTGGTCAAGCGGATGTTCCACCGGTTGAGAGTTCGGTTAAAAAGTCTACACATGTCCCGTTTCCGGCTCGTTTGGCTAAGGCTAAGTTGGAAGCTAAGCTCGGAAAGTTTTTGGAAATGATGAAACAATTGCACATCAACATCCCGTTCATGGATGCAATTACCGAAATTCCAACTTATGCGAAGTTCCTTAAAGATCTCATCTCAACCAAACGTCGAAGCCGAATCCTTTTGTCCGAGGAATGTAGTGCGCTCATAACTACCGTGGTTCCCGAGAAGTTGGGCGATCCCGGGAGTTTCTCGATTCCGTGTTCTATAAATGGGTTGTCAATTCATCGAGCATTATGTGATTTGGGCGCTAGTGTTAGTCTCATGCCACTTGCAATTGCAAGAAAGGTTCATTTGGGAGATTTGAAGGCAACAAACATCTCGCTTCAACTTGCGGACCGTTCGATTAAATACCCGGTAGGAGTCTTGGAAGATTTACCGCTTCAAGTTGGAAGCTTTATTGTGCCTTGTGATTTCGTGGTTTTGGAAATGATTGAGGATGTAAACACTCCAATCATTCTTGGTCGGCCTTTCCTTGCTACCGCCGGAGCTATTATCGATGTTAAACATGGCAAGTTGTCTCTCAACGTGGGGAAAGAAAAAGTTGAGTTTGAATTGCGCAAGTCAATGGGATTGCCACCATCGATGGACGACATCCAATTTGCCGACGCATTGGAGAACGTGTTTTCGGAGGAAATCTTAGTGGGTGAAGAGGATGCTCGAGTCATCGAGGAAATATTCGATTCTAGCGAGCCGTTTACAAAGAAAGTCGCGGTTGAGCCGATCTCGGCTCCGAAGGAGGAAAACGACGCGGCTCCACCGAAGGTAGATCTCAAACCCCTTCCACCTAATTTAAAGTATGCGTTTCTAGGAGATGATAGTACCTATCCCGTAATTGTTAGTTCGTCTTTGTCATCATCCCAACTCGATAAATTGTTGCATGTTCTTAGGAAATATCGTAGTGTCCTAGCGTATTCGATAGATGATATCAAGGGCATAAGCCCGTCTTTTTGCACTCATCGGATATTGCTTAATGACGAACATGCTTCCTCAATAGAGCACCAACGCCGCCTTAACCCTAACATGAAAGAAGTAGTTCAAAAGGAAGTTTTAAAATTACTTAAATCGGGCATTATCTATCCTATTTCCGATAGTCCATGGGTAAGCCCGGTTCAAGTTGTTCCAAAAAAAGGGGGTATGACGGTAATTAAGAATGATCGAGGCGAATTGATTTCAACTAGGCCGGTCACCGGATGGCGAATGTGCATCGACTATAGAAAGCTAAATTTGGCCACCCGGGAAGGACCATTTCCCTTTACCGTTTATCGATCAAATGCTTGAACGTCTTGCCAAACACTCTTATTTTTGCTATTTAGACGGGTATTCGGGATTTTTGCAAATTCCGGTCCATCCGAATGACCAAGAGAAAACGACGTTTACATGTCCATACGGCACATTCGCCTATCGGCGTATGCCGTTTGGATTATGTAACGCGCCGGCTACCTTTCAAAGGTGCATGATGGCTATTTTCTCGAATTTTATCGAAAAGTCCATGGAAGTCTTTATGGACGATTTCTCGGTGCATGGATCGAATTTTGACGAATGTCTCGATAACTTGTCTTCGATTTTGAAAAGGTGCCATGAAGTGCATCTCGTCCTTAATTGGGAGAAATGTCACTTCATGGTCACCGAGGGTGTTGTTCTTGGGCATATTGTATCGAACCGTGGCATTGAAGTCGATAGAGCGAAAATCGCGGTTATTGAAGGACTACCACCCCCGACGAATGTCAAAGGGGTGCGTAGCTTCCTTGGGCACGCCGGTTTTTACCGACGATTTATCAAAGATTTTTCGAAAATTGCCCGACCTTTAACCGAGTTACTTGCAAAAGATACGCCTTTTTCGTTTAACGATTCATGTCTTGAGGCTTTTGAAAAACTTAAAAAAGAGCTAACTTCGGCCCCGATCATCCAACCCCCGGATTGGACCCTTCCTTTTGAACTAATGTGTGATGCGAGCGATTTTGCAATAGGTGCCGTACTAGGACAAAGGAAAGATGGTAGGGTGCATGCAATCCACTACGCGAGTAAAACCTTAGACCCGGCCCAACTCAATTACTCGACTACCGAAAAAGAACTTTTAGCGGTCGTTTATGCCATTGAGAAGTTCCGGACTTACCTCGTAGGATCTAAGGTTATTGTTTATTCCGACCACGCCGCCCTTAGGTATTTGATGAACAAGAAAGATGCTAAACCTAGGTTGATTCGTTGGATTTTGCTTTTACAAGAGTTTGATATCGAGATTAAGGATAAACCCGGCTCCGAGAACTCCGTAGCCGATCATCTCTCTCGATTAGAGCTAGGTTCCTCCCCTTCGAATCCTCCTATCGATGATTCACTTCCCGGAGACCAACTCTTATCCGTTTCGTCTAATGTTACGCCTTGGTATGCCGACTTTGTCAACTATCTTGTGTGTGGTATTGTCCCGCATGATTTTAATTCGCACCAAAGAAAGAAGTTTTTACATGATGTTAAATTCTATTTTTGGGATGACCCTCACTTATATCGTTCTTGTTCGGATTCCATTATTCGACGTTGTGTACCGATTGAAGAAACCGATTCTATTTTAGCCCATTGTCATACTCTACCTTGCGGTGGACATGCGGGTTCGGGAAAGACCGTGGCTAAGGTTCTTCAATCGGGTTTCTATTGGCCAACACTCTTTCGTGACGCCGATACCTTTGTTCGGAAATGCGATCGGTGTCAACGCACCGGTAACATCTCGCGTCGTCACGAGATGCCCCTCAATTATATCCTCGAGGTCGAGTTGTTTGACATGTGGGGCATCGATTTCATGGGCCCGTTTCCGTCAAGTTATTCAAATCGATATATACTCGTGGCCGTTGATTATGTATCCAAGTGGGTCGAGGCCATTGCCTCGCCTACGAACGATTCTCGGGTTGTTTCCAAGTTCCTAAAGCGTAACATCTTTCCGCGTTTCGGTGTACCTAGGATAATCATTAGCGATGGTGGAAGTCATTTCGTCGAGTCAAAGTTTGAGTCTTTATTGAAAAAGTACGGTGTTCAACACCGGGTCGGTCTTCCTTATCATCCTCAAACGAGCGGTCAAGTTGAAATATCCAATCGTGAGTTGAAAACCATTCTCGAGAAAACCGTAGCCTCATCTAGGAAAGATTGGTCAATCAAGCTTGATGATGCGCTTTGGGCGTATAGAACCGCATTCAAAACTCCGATTGGAACCTCTCCTTATCGACTCGTATACGGCAAAGCGTGTCACCTCCCGGTCGAACTCGAACACCGCGCTTTTTGGGCGGTCAAGGCCTTGAACTTTGATTACAAAGATGCGGCGGAGCGTCGTCTTTTGCAATTGAGTGAGCTAGATGAGTTAAGATTAGATTCCTACGAGAGTTCCCGTATTTTCAAAGAAAAAACCAAAAAGTGGCATGATAATCGTATCGTTCGTCGAGAGTTCCGGGAAGGAGATCTTGTTCTCCTTTACAATTCACGTGTCAAACTTTTTCCCGGAAAACTTCGTACTAGATGGTCGGGTCCGTTCACCGTTGTCCGCGTTTTCCCGTACGGAGCCGTCGAGGTGTCGTGCGAATCCCGAGTTTTTAAGGTAAACGGTCAAAGACTCAAGCTTTATCGAGCCGGTACCCCGATTCCGAGTCCCGTTTCAATTCCGATTCCCGCACCTCCGCAAAGTGGTGGGTCTTAAAGTCAATCCTTTGACTTTCCGCCACCGAGCAACTCTCTCTTCTCTCTCTTTTACAATTCCCAGTCAAGCTCGAGACGGTAAACGATCCATTCTTCCCCTTTTTCGTCAATTCTTTATTTAATTTTCATTTTCATTTTTTTCTTTTTCCTTTGTAGTTGCTTTAAAAAAAAAAAAAAAAAAAAAAAAAAAAAAAAAAACAGGTGCTAACGATCGCTAGGCCATCAGGCTAGCGATCGCTAGCCGAAAAACCCAAGTTTCTGTTCTACTTCGCGACCATTCTCTCGACCGTGAGCGCACCTAGCGATCGCTAGGGCTCACAGCTAGCGATCGCTAGCGACGTGATTTAACCTCTTTTCTTTCTTTTTCTTCTTCATTCAAACCCTAGCCACTTCCTCTCTCTTTTCCTTTCGTTTCTGCCGACAACCACCACCATCCAGCCACCATTTTCGCCGGTGAACTCGCCGGATTTCACCACCATTCACTCCCAAACCTCCATTAAACACCATCTCCACCCTCTAAACCCCCAATTTCATCACTTTTCCCCATTTTCTTCCAATTTCAACCTTTTTTCCCCAATTTTTCAAACCCAACCAAAGGTTCAATTTTCACCATTAATCATCATATTTTGGGCTTCTTTTGGGTTTTGGAGGACGATTTTGCAAGGATTACCATCAAAGCACTAATCTTTCACCACTTTCACCTCTCTCAAAGTGTTCGGTATATTCCTTCCATAATCTCTCTCTTAACTAGTTATTTTTGCTTTATAGTGGTTAATAATAGTGTAATTGTTGGTTTTAAGTGTTTAATTGTGCTTATTTGAGACATCTTGTGTGGATTTGCTTGTGGGTGGTGCCACCCCTTGTTTTGGGTTTTGTTCCTCATTAGCGGTATTTTTGCACACCACATTCACGCACTTTTCACACACTCACTATGAAGCGTTTCAAAACCACGACAACCGGCGGTAAGCACTCAAAGGCCCAAAAGGGGTCAATCTTCCGGTACCGCCGCATCACAATCTATTGATCCCGGTTTCACTTTTAAAGATGCTTCCCAACGTGATCACTATGATAAATTGTCGAAACGGGGCCTCGAGGCCACCAAGTTTGTTGATCCATTTGCCTTACAATACCTCGGTCTCACCGATGGTGTTCGCACTCTTTTAAACAACATAGGGTGTCTTGGACTTTTCTCTGTGCACGCATTCACATACCGACGCACTACACTCGAATTTCTTTCAAGTTTTCGAATTCATGTGCCTCGGCGTTTCATCTCCTTCCGACATAATAGCCGTGATTACACTTTGACCTTTGCGGACATTTCACGCATCTTTGGGTGCGTGCCTCACCGTGATGCCCTCGTACCGGCCGATGATCCGGATATTGATTTCAATCAATCCGATTTTTGGGGCACTATCTCCGGTAGGCTTGTCCATTATTCCGCGCAAGGCGCTAAGGCTACACATGTCCTTCACCCACTTCTTCGTATCACTCATCGTATTCTGACATCCACCATTCTTGGCCGACATGATGCCGGCACCGTCTTGAGTGCTGAGCTTAAATTTATTTATGCCATGATTCACCCGGGTACTCTTACTTTAGATGTCGGAGCTTTTATTGCACACAAATTTGAGCGGCAACAAGCCGGGGGTATCATCGTGTGCGGTGGTCTTATCACTTACCTTATAGACCATTGTCAACACAATCTTGAAGTTGATGATACCCAAGAAAAAGCTCATGGGTTAGATTCCCTTTGTATTGCCGCTCTTCAAAATATGCACATGGTCCGTACCGCGGGTAATCGTTATTCTTGGCAATTTGGGAACACTTTTCAGCACCATTCTTATTTACCCAACCCCGAACGCACCAATGTCGAAACCACCAATTGGTCTTATCCTCCCGACGACGGTGTTGTCCTTCCTCCTCCTCCCGCACAACACCAAGCTCCACCACAAAATCAAGTTCCTAACTTTCCCGAGGATTTCGATTTTGTAGCTCGGTTTAACGATCTTAGCACTCGGGTGGACAATAACACCCAAGCCATCACCGAGAACACCAATGCACTTAACGACACCAATGCCCTAATCCGAAGCATGCAACAATCTTTGCATGGTTTTTACGATCATTATGGATTTCACGGGTATCATGGTTATCGTGGCCCCGGTCATGACGGAGCCGGTGGTTCCGGTGGGGCTTAATTTTCGCACTTTTTCTTTTTATTTTTTTTGCATATAGGTTTAGGTTCATTCATTGCATTCATATACTCATGAGCATCGAGGACTATGCTCGGTTTTGCTTGTGGGTGGTGTCTTAGGTTTTAGGTCTTATTTTTCTTTTATTGTGTGTGTGTTCGTATTTTGTTTTCCATTTTTCTTTCTTTATTTTTATTTTCTATTCTCTTTTTGATACTTCTCCACTTTGTTTGAAAAATATGTGCTTATCGTCTTAGACATAATTGAATAAGAGGCCTTCTTGTATGATATTACAATCTATTACTACTTGCGAGGGTCGTTTTAGTTAGGAATTTCTCTTGTGCCTTAGTTTGTCACTCGCGCTTACCGATTGGCTTTACATTTCATATTGACCCTAGGACTAGCTTTATTTTCGTAGCCCCCCCTACATCAATTTGTGACGCTCGGATGGACCAACCTAGTGAGGATTTGAGCCTTGGATTGACACATTCACAATCAATCCCCACTTTCGCTTCTTGTGTGTACTTCCCGTCGAGTTGTAACTTTAGGCATTTGACATAGTTCTCGATTTAAGTTCTTATAGATTGCATAGAGGCCTTCACTTCCTTATCCCTAGAAAAAAAAAATTCAATCTTTCCCTTTGTTACCCCCTTTTGAGCCAAAAAGTTTTAACCTTTTTTCCTTTCACACCCTTTAAAACATGAAAATGCACATTTAGTTGATTTCCGAAAAGCAATTTGGATTGGACATTAGTTGTTTTAGATAGATAGGAACCCCTAAAACGAGCATAGCTTGTGGGTTGTGAAGAAAAAAAAAAGAGGAAAAAATATATATATGAGAAGAAAAAAAAAAGAGCAAAATAGAAAAAAATAGAAAAAGAAAAAAAAAGCAAGAAAAGAAAAAAAAGGTGCAAAAGAAAAAGAAAGAGAAAAAAAAACATATGGAATAAAAGATAGATTAGTGTAGTTTAGTTTGCATTTTAATAAGTTTGATCCATTTGCTTTAGGAATTGACTTAAGTGTGTAAACCGAAAAAATTTCGAATAATTAACCCATAAACCACTTTATAAAGCCTTTTATCATTCCCGAATCACCTTAACCCGTAGCCAACCTAAAAAGTCCTCATTTTTATGCGATTTATTAGAGTTATTAGATTTGAGAATCATGTCAAACGCGTCAAAAGTACACTTGATTGGGAAGGTTTTCGAGAGTATACACTAACCCTTATACACATGAGTGTTTAGAGCGATAACGTGAGCATCCGTCCGAGTTTGATCACCGCCCTTCCCCTAGTGGCTATGAGGTTTAGCGAAATCTTTGGCGATATATGTTTATGTTTTGCTAATTCGGTTTGCAAAGGTTTGAGCACTTTGGTACTTGAGAATCCTTTCGAATAACGATTTTAGCTTGTTGTAATCTATTGTAATTTGATACGGAAAGCCGACTTATTTGAGCATGTTTATTGAGGATTAGTTCTATTTGGTATAACTTTGTGGAGAGTGTCGTTTTTCTATTGTGTGAGATTAGTTTTCCTTTTGAGTCGATCCTAGCGGGACTTCCTTGGGGACAAGGAAGGTTCGCTTGTGGGTATTTTGTTTTGCATATATTTTTCACCATTTTCCATGCATTAGATAGTTTCTTTTTCCTTTTAGTTAGATAGTTCATGCATATTTTCCGTCTATTTTGCATTTTTCCATTTTAAAGTGCGATTGTTGAGTATTGGTGCATTAACCGAGTATTTGAGCTTATTGTATAGGAATTTGGTTTAGATGGTGACGATGTGCGCGATGGAGCCAAGGAGGATCGAGAGGTGGTTCGGGATGATTTGGTGAACGAGGATGCGGAGCCTAAAGGCGATGGAGTGAAGACGGATGAAGGAAGCGGTGAACCGGAGTTAGAAGCAAAGAAGGAGCGAAAGGAGTGAAGAAACAGCTAGCTAGCGATCGCTAGCTATTCTGGCTAGCGATCGCTAGGATCGCAAACCACCTCCGTGTGTTTTTCTTGTTTTGGCCGTTTTTGACTTTTTCTGGAGTATAAATGTGGGTTTTGACTGTTTTAGTTGGCAGTTTTAGTTTCACCTTTGATAACAACTTTTTGAAAGAATTTTGGTGGGATTTTGGATCTAAGAAGCTAGGGTTTCATTTTTGGGAGGAGCTCTACTAAGCCTTGGATGAGAGCTTCAAATCCTTCATCAATGGTGGCTTGATCTTCTTTGATGAACTTAGTACATCCTTGAGCTATTAGTATCTCCTTTCCTATTTCCTTTAAGCATTTGATTAGTGTAATTGTTGAATTGAATGTTTAGATCTATGAAATTGATGATTCTATTGCTTAATTTCTGCAATTGTAGTTTAGTAGCTTTAATTCATGCCTTCAATTTGAGTAGATTTCCTTCATTAGGTAGTTTATGATTTGGTTAATTGATTGCATGTAGTTGTTGTGTGTTGATAATGGTGATGATGATGATTAGTTCTCTTTGTTAATTTTAGGCAAATAGATTAGGTTAATTGAATGATTCATTTGTATTTTGATGCATGTTGATTTCAATTGTAGATCTAGGATTTAGATCTCATTTGATTAGGATATTATGTGTTTAATATAGATTTAGGTCAAATAATTGTGCGTATGTAGGAAATCGATATCGAATCACGATCGATAAGTCTCGATCAATTTATGTTTTTCATAACAAAAGTGAATCATCGATGAAGATGTGATTTGTTTAACGGAAGTTAGCAATCTTTCGATATCGATGATTTACGATAGCTTTTAACAACGGTTGATCGGACGGAAGTTCGTTAACACGTTCAATGAATTGATCGAGAGCTTATGACCACATCATGGAAATAGATGTATGTTGTAATTTGGAGCATTTCCGGACGACGTTTTCATAGGAAATGATACGGAAGTAATCATATTTCTAGGGAAATGGTCTAGCTATCTCGGAAGAGTTATAGATGTTTTCTACGGAATCCACTTAGCGATCGGGATACGATATCCATATTTCCTATTCGTGTTTGTTCATGTCTCGTGTTTGTTCGTGTCTCGTGTTTGTTTCCTTGTTTTCACATGTTCGTTACTTGTTCAAATGTGTTCGTTGTTCCTTTTTCGCGTAGCAAGATGTCTAAGCTTTAGGCTAGTTAAGTAGATTTCCCTCTTGTAGCTAGAAACCAATTCCCGAACTTGAATTTCACATAACTTGCAAATTGGAAATGCAACACCATGCTTTGTCCGTTTTCTCCCGTGTTCGACCCGTATGCTACGATACGATACCGTACGCTTGCGGTTTTATAAAATAAAGCTTGATTTTCGATTAAAAATGCGTACAATTCGAGCGAAACAAGTTTTTGGCGCCGCTGCCGGGGAGAAAATTAGATAGACATGGCGTACGATTTCTAGTTTGCACGTTTATGTTTTCTCACCCCTTCTTCCTTATTTTTGGTTAAAAAAAAAAAATTTAATTTTAATAAAAGAACAGTACCTAGCGATCGCTAGGCACTGTTGCTAGCGGTCGCTAGGATTTTTCCATGGGTTTCTGTTTTCCTTCGCGATCACCAATGCTCGCTAGCTTAGTTATTATTGAGGTCTAGCGATCGCTAGCCCTGCTCCCTAGCGATCGCTAGAGCCCTGTTTTGTCCGAAATGTGCAATTTTTGTCCGTTTTTCTCGTTTCTTTCTTCTTCTTTGCTATATTAGTTGCTATCCATACGTTCCTTGATGTGTTTGTTGATGATTCTCAGCAAGGAGTTTATGATTAGGAGGTCGCAAGCTAAGAAGAAATTGATTTTCGATCCCGAAATCGAAGCAACTTGTCGTCGACAAAACGCGGAGCGTTTGAGGAAGTTAAAGGAATCGAGAATGGCGAACGAAAGAACTCTCAAAGACTTTGTGCAACCTCGCTTTAGTAGCACGTCAAGCATTGCCATGCCAACTTCAACCGCACATAACTACGAGATCAAGACGAGTTTGATTAATTTTGTGATGATGGATCGATTTAGCGGTTTACCGATGGAGAATCCATCGAAGCACCTCAATTCTTTTATCGAGAAGTGTAGTACTTTGCGGATCAATGGGCTTGATGAGGAGGCTATTCGGCTTAAACTCTTTCCTTTTTCATTGAAGGATGGTGCGAAAGAGTGGCTTGAAGGCCATGAGCCGAACTTTTTCACGACTTGGGATGCTCTTGCCAAGGCTTTTATCACAAGGTACTTCCCACCGGGGAAGACGGCGAATCTCACCAAGGCGATCACTAATTTCGTGCAAGGTCCAATGGAAGAACTTTATGAAGCATGGGAGCGGTTTAAGAACCTTCAACGTAATTGTCCTCATCATGGAATCGAGGATTGGAGGTTAGTGCAACTTTTCTACAATGGTTTGAGGCCGGAGACGCGCTTTGCTATTGACACATCCGCCGGTGGTTCGATCATGACCAAGACGCCCGGTGCAATCAAAGACTTGATTGAAAACTTGGCCATAAATCATTACCAATGGCCAAGTGAGAGAGCGTTACATGGGAGGATGCCTTCTACACCCGAATCGGATGCTATGGCTACACTCGTAGCTAAAATTGAGAATTTGAATGCGACATTCGAGGAAAAGATATCTCAAATCACTAAGGTGCCTCAACAACCACAAGATGCTCCTAACATTTGTGTGGTTTGTGGTGGTTTAGGTCATGACTCGACCATGTGTCCGTCCACCGCGGGAATGACTTTGGAGGAATTAAACGCTTTGCAAGTTCAACCGAGGGGGCAATATCGTGTTCATGATCCGTTCTCGCCCACCTACAATCCCGGTTGGAGAGATCATCCTCGGTTATCTTACAAGAACAACCAACCTCCTCCAATGCAACAACCACCTCCTCAACCTCAATTCCAACCCCAACCTCAACAACAAGTCCTTCAACCTCAACCTCCTTTCCCGCAACAACAACCCTACTACCCTCCTCAACCTCAACCCCAATACCAACCCCGTGCACCACCTCCACCTCCTCCTAATCAACCACTTCAACCACCTCCACAAAGATCTTATCTAGAAACCCTTCTCGAGACTCAAATCGCGCAACAAAACCAAAAGAACGACTATTTTCAAAACTCGTTGACGCAAGTCACTACTCGTCTCGAAGCGATGTCAACTCACAACAAGATGATCGAAACGCAAATTGCGCAATTGGCTCAACAAATTGCCAACTCGGTGAGACCTCAAGGTCAATTACCGGGTCAACCGGAGCCCAATCCGCGAGCTCAAATGAACGCAATCACGTTACGAGATGGAAAGGTTCTTAAGGAAGTTGAGAGGAAGACAAGGAATGTGGTTTCGCATGGTGATAATGGGGGTGTTTCTAAGGCAAACGAAGGGGGGAATGTTGGTCAAGCGGATGTTCCACCGGTTGAGAGTTCGGTTAAAAAGTCTACACATGTCCCGTTTCCGGCTCGTTTGGCTAAGGCTAAGTTGGAAGCTAAGCTCGGAAAGTTTTTGGAAATGATGAAACAATTGCACATCAACATCCCGTTCATGGATGCAATTACCGAAATTCCAACTTATGCGAAGTTC
This sequence comes from Centaurea solstitialis, assembly GCA_030169165.1. Lineage (NCBI taxonomy): Eukaryota > Viridiplantae > Streptophyta > Magnoliopsida > Asterales > Asteraceae > Centaurea > Centaurea solstitialis. Next base: position 9,361,123 of record CM058047.1, on the reverse strand, counting down.
CTTAAAGATCTCATCTCAACCAAACGTCGAAGCCGAATCCTTTTGTCCGAGGAATGTAGTGCGCTCATAACTACCGTGGTTCCCGAGAAGTTGGGCGATCCCGGGAGTTTCTCGATTCCGTGTTCTATAAATGGGTTGTCAATTCATCGAGCATTATGTGATTTGGGCGCTAGTGTTAGTCTCATGCCACTTGCAATTGCAAGAAAGGTTCATTTGGGAGATTTGAAGGCAACAAACATCTCGCTTCAACTTGCGGACCGTTCGATTAAATACCCGGTAGGAGTCTTGGAAGATTTACCGCTTCAAGTTGGAAGCTTTATTGTGCCTTGTGATTTCGTGGTTTTGGAAATGATTGAGGATGTAAACACTCCAATCATTCTTGGTCGGCCTTTCCTTGCTACCGCCGGAGCTATTATCGATGTTAAACATGGCAAGTTGTCTCTCAACGTGGGGAAAGAAAAAGTTGAGTTTGAATTGCGCAAGTCAATGGGATTGCCACCATCGATGGACGACATCCAATTTGCCGACGCATTGGAGAACGTGTTTTCGGAGGAAATCTTAGTGGATGAAGAGGATGCTCGAGTCATCGAGGAAATATTCGATTCTAGCGAGCCGTTTACAAAGAAAGTCGCGGTTGAGCCGATCTCGGCTCCGAAGGAGGAAAACGACGCGGCTCCACCGAAGGTAGATCTCAAACCCCTTCCACCTAATTTAAAGTATGCGTTTCTAGGAGATGATAGTACCTATCCCGTAATTGTTAGTTCGTCTTTGTCATCATCCCAACTCGATAAATTGTTGCATGTTCTTAGGAAATATCGTAGTGTCCTAGCGTATTCGATAGATGATATCAAGGGCATAAGCCCGTCTTTTTGCACTCATCGGATATTGCTTAATGACGAACATGCTTCCTCAATAGAGCACCAACGCCGCCTTAACCCTAACATGAAAGAAGTAGTTCAAAAGGAAGTTTTAAAATTACTTAAATCGGGCATTATCTATCCTATTTCCGATAGTCCATGGGTAAGCCCGGTTCAAGTTGTTCCAAAAAAAGGGGGTATGACGGTAATTAAGAATGATCGAGGCGAATTGATTTCAACTAGGCCGGTCACCGGATGGCGAATGTGCATCGACTATAGAAAGCTAAATTTGGCCACCCGGAAGGACCATTTCCCTTTACCGTTTATCGATCAAATGCTTGAACGTCTTGCCAAACACTCTTATTTTTGCTATTTAGACGGGTATTCGGGATTTTTGCAAATTCCGGTCCATCCGAATGACCAAGAGAAAACGACGTTTACATGTCCATACGGCACATTCGCCTATCGGCGTATGCCGTTTGGATTATGTAACGCGCCGGCTACCTTTCAAAGGTGCATGATGGCTATTTTCTCGAATTTTATCGAAAAGTCCATGGAAGTCTTTATGGACGATTTCTCGGTGCATGGATCGAATTTTGACGAATGTCTCGATAACTTGTCTTCGATTTTGAAAAGGTGCCATGAAGTGCATCTCGTCCTTAATTGGGAGAAATGTCACTTCATGGTCACCGAGGGTGTTGTTCTTGGGCATATTGTATCGAACCGTGGCATTGAAGTCGATAGAGCGAAAATCGCGGTTATTGAAGGACTACCACCCCCGACGAATGTCAAAGGGGTGCGTAGCTTCCTTGGGCACGCCGGTTTTTACCGACGATTTATCAAAGATTTTTCGAAAATTGCCCGACCTTTAACCGAGTTACTTGCAAAAGATACGCCTTTTTCGTTTAACGATTCATGTCTTGAGGCTTTTGAAAAACTTAAAAAAGAGCTAACTTCGGCCCCGATCATCCAACCCCCGGATTGGACCCTTCCTTTTGAACTAATGTGTGATGCGAGCGATTTTGCAATAGGTGCCGTACTAGGACAAAGGAAAGATGGTAGGGTGCATGCAATCCACTACGCGAGTAAAACCTTAGACCCGGCCCAACTCAATTACTCGACTACCGAAAAAGAACTTTTAGCGGTCGTTTATGCCATTGAGAAGTTCCGGACTTACCTCGTAGGATCTAAGGTTATTGTTTATTCCGACCACGCCGCCCTTAGGTATTTGATGAACAAGAAAGATGCTAAACCTAGGTTGATTCGTTGGATTTTGCTTTTACAAGAGTTTGATATCGAGATTAAGGATAAACCCGGCTCCGAGAACTCCGTAGCCGATCATCTCTCTCGATTAGAGCTAGGTTCCTCCCCTTCGAATCCTCCTATCGATGATTCACTTCCCGGAGACCAACTCTTATCCGTTTCGTCTAATGTTACGCCTTGGTATGCCGACTTTGTCAACTATCTTGTGTGTGGTATTGTCCCGCATGATTTTAATTCGCACCAAAGAAAGAAGTTTTTACATGATGTTAAATTCTATTTTTGGGATGACCCTCACTTATATCGTTCTTGTTCGGATTCCATTATTCGACGTTGTGTACCGATTGAAGAAACCGATTCTATTTTAGCCCATTGTTATACTCTACCTTGCGGTGGACATGCGGGTTCGGGAAAGACCGTGGCTAAGGTTCTTCAATCGGGTTTCTATTGGCCAACACTCTTTCGTGACGCCGATACCTTTGTTCGGAAATGCGATCGGTGTCAACGCACCGGTAACATCTCGCGTCGTCACGAGATGCCCCTCAATTATATCCTCGAGGTCGAGTTGTTTGACATGTGGGGCATCGATTTCATGGGCCCGTTTCCGTCAAGTTATTCAAATCGATATATACTCGTGGCCGTTGATTATGTATCCAAGTGGGTCGAGGCCATTGCCTCGCCTACGAACGATTCTCGGGTTGTTTCCAAGTTCCTAAAGCGTAACATCTTTCCGCGTTTCGGTGTACCTAGGATAATCATTAGCGATGGTGGAAGTCATTTCGTCGAGTCAAAGTTTGAGTCTTTATTGAAAAAGTACGGTGTTCAACACCGGGTCGGTCTTCCTTATCATCCCAAACGAGCGGTCAAGTTGAAATATCCAATCGTGAGTTGAAAACCATTCTCGAGAAAACCGTAGCCTCATCTAGGAAAGATTGGTCAATCAAGCTTGATGATGCGCTTTGGGCGTATAGAACCGCATTCAAAACTCCGATTGGAACCTCTCCTTATCGACTCGTATACGGCAAAGCGTGTCACCTCCCGGTCGAACTCGAACACCGCGCTTTTTGGGCGGTCAAGGCCTTGAACTTTGATTACAAAGATGCGGCGGAGCGTCGTCTTTTGCAATTGAGTGAGCTAGATGAGTTAAGATTAGATTCCTACGAGAGTTCCCGTATTTTCAAAGAAAAAACCAAAAAGTGGCATGATAATCGTATCGTTCGTCGAGAGTTCCGGGAAGGAGATCTTGTTCTCCTTTACAATTCACGTGTCAAACTTTTTCCCGGAAAACTTCGTACTAGATGGTCGGGTCCGTTCACCGTTGTCCGCGTTTTCCCGTACGGAGCCGTCGAGGTGTCGTGCGAATCCCGAGTTTTTAAGGTAAACGGTCAAAGACTCAAGCTTTATCGAGCCGGTACCCCGATTCCGAGTCCCGTTTCAATTCCGATTCCCGCACCTCCGCAAAGTGGTGGGTCTTAAAGTCAATCCTTTGACTTTCCGCCACCGAGCAACTCTCTCTTCTCTCTCTTTTACAATTCCCAGTCAAGCTCGAGACGGTAAACGATCCATTCTTCCCCTTTTTCGTCAATTCTTTATTTAATTTTCATTTTTATTTTTTTCTTTTTCCTTTGTAGTTGCTTTAAAAAAAAAAAAAAAAAAAAAAAAAAAAAAAAAAAAAAACAGGTGCTAACGATCGCTAGGCCATCAGGCTAGCGATCGCTAGCCGAAAAACCCAAGTTTCTGTTCTACTTCGCGACCATTCTCTCGACCGTGAGCGCACCTAGCGATCGCTAGGGCTCACAGCTAGCGATCGCTAGCGACGTGATTTAACCTCTTTTCTTTCTTTTTCTTCTTCATTCAAACCCTAGCCACTTCCTCTCTCTTTTCCTTTCGTTTCTGCCGACAACCACCACCATCCAGCCACCATTTTCGCCGGTGAACTCGCCGGATTTCACCACCATTCACTCCCAAACCTCCATTAAACACCATCTCCACCCTCTAAACCCCCAATTTCATCACTTTTCCCCATTTTCTTCCAATTTCAACCTTTTTTCCCCAATTTTTCAAACCCAACCAAAGGTTCAATTTTCACCATTAATCATCATATTTTGGGCTTCTTTTGGGTTTTGGAGGACGATTTTGCAAGGATTACCATCAAAGCACTAATCTTTCACCACTTTCACCTCTCTCAAAGTGTTCGGTATATTCCTTCCATAATCTCTCTCTTAACTAGTTATTTTTGCTTTATAGTGGTTAATAATAGTGTAATTGTTGGTTTTAAGTGTTTAATTGTGCTTATTTGAGACATCTTGTGTGGATTTGCTTGTGGGTGGTGCCACCCCTTGTTTTGGGTTTTGTTCCTCATTAGCGGTATTTTTGCACACCACATTCACGCACTTTTCACACACTCACTATGAAGCGTTTCAAAACCACGACAACCGGCGGTAAGCACTCAAAGGCCCAAAAGGGGTCAATCTTCCGGTACCGCCGCATCACAATCTATTGATCCCGGTTTCACTTTTAAAGATGCTTCCCAACGTGATCACTATGATAAATTGTCGAAACGGGGCCTCGAGGCCACCAAGTTTGTTGATCCATTTGCCTTACAATACCTCGGTCTCACCGATGGTGTTCGCACTCTTTTAAACAACATAGGGTGTCTTGGACTTTTCTCTGTGCACGCATTCACATACCGACGCACTACACTCGAATTTCTTTCAAGTTTTCGAATTCATGTGCCTCGGCGTTTCATCTCCTTCCGACATAATAGCCGTGATTACACTTTGACCTTTGCGGACATTTCACGCATCTTTGGGTGCGTGCCTCACCGTGATGCCCTCGTACCGGCCGATGATCCGGATATTGATTTCAATCAATCCGATTTTTGGGGCACTATCTCCGGTAGGCTTGTCCATTATTCCGCGCAAGGCGCTAAGGCTACACATGTCCTTCACCCACTTCTTCGTATCACTCATCGTATTCTGACATCCACCATTCTTGGCCGACATGATGCCGGCACCGTCTTGAGTGCTGAGCTTAAATTTATTTATGCCATGATTCACCCGGGTACTCTTACTTTAGATGTCGGAGCTTTTATTGCACACAAATTTGAGCGGCAACAAGCCGGGGGTATCATCGTGTGCGGTGGTCTTATCACTTACCTTATAGACCATTGTCAACACAATCTTGAAGTTGATGATACCCAAGAAAAAGCTCATGGGTTAGATTCCCTTTGTATTGCCGCTCTTCAAAATATGCACATGGTCCGTACCGCGGGTAATCGTTATTCTTGGCAATTTGGGAACACTTTTCAGCACCATTCTTATTTACCCAACCCCGAACGCACCAATGTCGAAACCACCAATTGGTCTTATCCTCCCGACGACGGTGTTGTCCTTCCTCCTCCTCCCGCACAACACCAAGCTCCACCACAAAATCAAGTTCCTAACTTTCCCGAGGATTTCGATTTTGTAGCTCGGTTTAACGATCTTAGCACTCGGGTGGACAATAACACCCAAGCCATCACCGAGAACACCAATGCACTTAACGACACCAATGCCCTAATCCGAAGCATGCAACAATCTTTGCATGGTTTTTACGATCATTATGGATTTCACGGGTATCATGGTTATCGTGGCCCCGGTCACGACGGAGCCGGTGGTTCCGGTGGGGCTTAATTTTCGCACTTTTTCTTTTTATTTTTTTTGCATATAGGTTTAGGTTCATTCATTGCATTCATATACTCATGAGCATCGAGGACTATGCTCGGTTTTGCTTGTGGGTGGTGTCTTAGGTTTTAGGTCTTATTTTTCTTTTATTGTGTGTGTGTTCGTATTTTGTTTTCCATTTTTCTTTCTTTATTTTTATTTTCTATTCTCTTTTTGATACTTCTCCACTTTGTTTGACAAATATGTGCTTATCGTCTTAGACATAATTGAATAAGAGGCCTTCTTGTATGATATTACAATCTATTACTACTTGCGAGGGTCGTTTTAGTTAGGAATTTCTCTTGTGCCTTAGTTTGTCACTCGCGCTTACCGATTGGCTTTACATTTCATATTGACCCTAGGACTAGCTTTATTTTCGTAGCCCCCCCTACATCAATTTGTGACGCTCGGATGGACCAACCTAGTGAGGATTTGAGCCTTGGATTGACACATTCACAATCAATCCCCACTTTCGCTTCTTGTGTGTACTTCCCGTCGAGTTGTAACTTTAGGCATTTGACATAGTTCTCGATTTAAGTTCTTATAGATTGCATAGAGGCCTTCACTTCCTTATCCCTAGAAAAAAAAAATTCAATCTTTCCCTTTGTTACCCCCTTTTGAGCCAAAAAGTTTTAACCTTTTTTCCTTTCACACCCTTTAAAACATGAAAATGCACATTTAGTTGATTTCCGAAAAGCAATTTGGATTGGACATTAGTTGTTTTAGATAGATAGGAACCCCTAAAACGAGCATAGCTTGTGGGTTGTGAAGAAAAAAAAAAGAGGAAAAAATATATATATGAGAAGAAAAAAAAAAGAGCAAAATAGAAAAAAATAGAAAAAGAAAAAAAAAGCAAGAAAAGAAAAAAAAAGGTGCAAAAGAAAAAGAAAGAGAAAAAAAAAACATATGGAATAAAAGATAGATTAGTGTAGTTTAGTTTGCATTTTAATAAGTTTGATCCATTTGCTTTAGGAATTGACTTAAGTGTGTAAACCGAAAAAATTTCGAATAATTAACCCATAAACCACTTTATAAAGCCTTTTATCATTCCCGAATCACCTTAACCCGTAGCCAACCTAAAAAGTCCTCATTTTTATGCGATTTATTAGAGTTATTAGATTTGAGAATCATGTCAAACGCGTCAAAAGTACACTTGATTGGGAAGGTTTTCGAGAGTATACACTAACCCTTATACACATGAGTGTTTAGAGCGATAACGTGAGCATCCGTCCGAGTTTGATCACCGCCCTTCCCTAGTGGCTATGAGGTTTAGCGAAATCTTTGGCGATATATGTTTATGTTTTGCTAATTCGGTTTGCAAAGGTTTGAGCACTTTGGTACTTGAGAATCCTTTCGAATAACGATTTTAGCTTGTTGTAATCTATTGTAATTTGATACGGAAAGCCGACTTATTTGAGCATGTTTATTGAGGATTAGTTCTATTTGGTATAACTTTGTGGAGAGTGTCGTTTTTCTATTGTGTGAGATTAGTTTTCCTTTTGAGTCGATCCTAGCGGGACTTCCTTGGGGACAAGGAAGGTTCGCTTGTGGGTATTTTGTTTTGCATATATTTTTCACCATTTTCCATGCATTAGATAGTTTCTTTTTCCTTTTAGTTAGATAGTTCATGCATATTTTCCGTCTATTTTGCATTTTTCCATTTTAAAGTGCGATTGTTGAGTATTGGTGCATTAACCGAGTATTTGAGCTTATTGTATAGGAATTTGGTTTAGATGGTGACGATGTGCGCGATGGAGCCAAGGAGGATCGAGAGGTGGTTCGGGATGATTTGGTGAACGAGGATGCGGAGCCTAAAGGCGATGGGGTGAAGACGGATGAAGGAAGCGGTGAACCGGAGTTAGAAGCAAAGAAGGAGCGAAAGGAGTGAAGAAACAGCTAGCTAGCGATCGCTAGCTATTCTGGCTAGCGATCGCTAGGATCGCAAACCACCTCCGTGTGTTTTTCTTGTTTTGGCCGTTTTTGACTTTTTCTGGAGTATAAATGTGGGTTTTGACTGTTTTAGTTGGCAGTTTTAGTTTCACCTTTGATAACAACTTTTTGAAAGAATTTTGGTGGGATTTTGGATCTAAGAAGCTAGGGTTTCATTTTTGGGAGGAGCTCTACTAAGCCTTGGATGAGAGCTTCAAATCCTTCATCAATGGTGGCTTGATCTTCTTTGATGAACTTAGTACATCCTTGAGCTATTAGTATCTCCTTTCCTATTTCCTTTAAGCATTTGATTAGTGTAATTGTTGAATTGAATGTTTAGATCTATGAAATTGATGATTCTATTGCTTAATTTCTGCAATTGTAGTTTAGTAGCTTTAATTCATGCCTTCAATTTGAGTAGATTTCCTTCATTAGGTAGTTTATGATTTGGTTAATTGATTGCATGTAGTTGTTGTGTGTTGATAATGGTGATGATGATGATTAGTTCTCTTTGTTAATTTTAGGCAAATAGATTAGGTTAATTGAATGATTCATTTGTATTTTGATGCATGTTGATTTCAATTGTAGATCTAGGATTTAGATCTCATTTGATTAGGATATTATGTGTTTAATATAGATTTAGGTCAAATAATTGTGCGTATGTAGGAAATCGATATCGAATCACGATCGATAAGTCTCGATCAATTTATGTTTTTCATAACAAAAGTGAATCATCGATGAAGATGTGATTTGTTTAACGGAAGTTAGCAATCTTTCGATATCGATGATTTACGATAGCTTTTAACAACGGTTGATCGGACGGAAGTTCGTTAACACGTTCAATGAATTGATCGAGAGCTTATGACCACATCATGGAAATAGATGTATGTTGTAATTTGGAGCATTTCCGGACGACGTTTTCATAGGAAATGATACGGAAGTAATCATATTTCTAGGGAAATGGTCTAGCTATCTCGGAAGAGTTATAGATGTTTTCTACGGAATCCACTTAGCGATCGGGATACGATATCCATATTTCCTATTCGTGTTTGTTCATGTCTCGTGTTTGTTCGTGTCTCGTGTTTGTTTCCTTGTTTTCACATGTTCGTTACTTGTTCAAATGTGTTCGTTGTTCCTTTTTCGCGTAGCAAGATGTCTAAGCTTTAGGCTAGTTAAGTAGATTTCCCTCTTGTAGCTAGAAACCAATTCCCGAACTTGAATTTCACATAACTTGCAAATTGGAAATGCAACACCATGCTTTGTCCGTTTTCTCCCCGTGTTCGACCCGTATGCTACGATACGATACCGTACGCTTGCGGTTTTATAAAATAAAGCTTGATTTTCGATTAAAAATGCGTACAATTCGAGCGAAACAAGTTTTTGGCGCCGCTGCCGGGGAGAAAATTAGATAGACATGGCGTACGATTTCTAGTTTGCACGTTTATGTTTTCTCACCCCTTCTTCCTTATTTTTGGTTAAAAAAAAAAAATTTAATTTTAATAAAAGAACAGTACCTAGCGATCGCTAGGCACTGTTGCTAGCGGTCGCTAGGATTTTTCCATGGGTTTCTGTTTTCCTTCGCGATCACCAATGCTCGCTAGCTTAGTTATTATTGAGGTCTAGCGATCGCTAGCCCTGCTCCCTAGCGATCGCTAGAGCCCTGTTTTGTCCGAAATGTGCAATTTTTGTCCGTTTTTCTCGTTTCTTTCTTCTTCTTTGCTATATTAGTTGCTATCCATACGTTCCTTGATGTGTTTGTTGATGATTCTCAGCAAGGAGTTTATGATTAGGAGGTCGCAAGCTAAGAAGAAATTGATTTTCGATCCCGAAATCGAAGCAACTTGTCGTCGACAAAACGCGGAGCGTTTGAGGAAGTTAAAGGAATCGAGAATGGCGAACGAAAGAACTCTCAAAGACTTTGTGCAACCTCGCTTTAGTAGCACGTCAAGCATTGCCATGCCAACTTCAACCGCACATAACTACGAGATCAAGACGAGTTTGATTAATTTTGTGATGATGGATCGATTTAGCGGTTTACCGATGGAGAATCCATCGAAGCACCTCAATTCTTTTATCGAGAAGTGTAGTACTTTGCGGATCAATGGGCTTGATGAGGAGGCTATTCGGCTTAAACTCTTTCCTTTTTCATTGAAGGATGGTGCGAAAGAGTGGCTTGAAGGCCATGAGCCGAACTTTTTCACGACTTGGGATGCTCTTGCCAAGGCTTTTATCACAAGGTACTTCCCACCGGGGAAGACGGCGAATCTCACCAAGGCGATCACTAATTTCGTGCAAGGTCCAATGGAAGAACTTTATGAAGCATGGGAGCGGTTTAAGAACCTTCAACGTAATTGTCCTCATCATGGAATCGAGGATTGGAGGTTAGTGCAACTTTTCTACAATGGTTTGAGGCCGGAGACGCGCTTTGCTATTGACACATCCGCCGGTGGTTCGATCATGACCAAGACGCCCGGTGCAATCAAAGACTTGATTGAAAACTTGGCCATAAATCATTACCAATGGCCAAGTGAGAGAGCGTTACATGGGAGGATGCCTTCTACACCCGAATCGGATGCTATGGCTACACTCGTAGCTAAAATTGAGAATTTGAATGCGACATTCGAGGAAAAGATATCTCAAATCACTAAGGTGCCTCAACAACCACAAGATGCTCCTAACATTTGTGTGGTTTGTGGTGGTTTAGGTCATGACTCGACCATGTGTCCGTCCACCGCGGGAATGACTTTGGAGGAATTAAACGCTTTGCAAGTTCAACCGAGGGGGCAATATCGTGTTCATGATCCGTTCTCGCCCACCTACAATCCCGGTTGGAGAGATCATCCTCGGTTATCTTACAAGAACAACCAACCTCCTCCAATGCAACAACCACCTCCTCAACCTCAATTCCAACCCCAACCTCAACAACAAGTCCTTCAACCTCAACCTCCTTTCCCGCAACAACAACCCTACTACCCTCCTCAACCTCAACCCCAATACCAACCCCGTGCACCACCTCCACCTCCTCCTAATCAACCACTTCAACCACCTCCACAAAGATCTTATCTAGAAACCCTTCTCGAGACTCAAATCGCGCAACAAAACCAAAAGAACGACTATTTTCAAAACTCGTTGACGCAAGTCACTACTCGTCTCGAAGCGATGTCAACTCACAACAAGATGATCGAAACGCAAATTGCGCAATTGGCTCAACAAATTGCCAACTCGGTGAGACCTCAAGGTCAATTACCGGGTCAACCGGAGCCCAATCCGCGAGCTCAAATGAACGCAATCACGTTACGAGATGGAAAGGTTCTTAAGGAAGTTGAGAGGAAGACAAGGAATGTGGTTTCGCATGGTGATAATGGGGGTGTTTCTAAGGCAAACGAAGGGGGGAATGTTGGTCAAGCGGATGTTCCACCGGTTGAGAGTTCGGTTAAAAAGTCTACACATGTCCCGTTTCCGGCTCGTTTGGCTAAGGCTAAGTTGGAAGCTAAGCTCGGAAAGTTTTTGGAAATGATGAAACAATTGCACATCAACATCCCGTTCATGGATGCAATTACCGAAATTCCAACTTATGCGAAGTTCCTTAAAGATCTCATCTCAACCAAACGTCGAAGCCGAATCCTTTTGTCCGAGGAATGTAGTGCGCTCATAACTACCGTGGTTCCCGAGAAGTTGGGCGATCCCGGGAGTTTCTCGATTCCGTGTTCTATAAATGGGTTGTCAATTCATCGAGCATTATGTGATTTGGGCGCTAGTGTTAGTCTCATGCCACTTGCAATTGCAAGAAAGGTTCATTTGGGAGATTTGAAGGCAACAAACATCTCGCTTCAACTTGCGGACCGTTCGATTAAATACCCGGTAGGAGTCTTGGAAGATTTACCGCTTCAAGTTGGAAGCTTTATTGTGCCTTGTGATTTCGTGGTTTTGGAAATGATTGAGGATGTAAACACTCCAATCATTCTTGGTCGGCCTTTCCTTGCTACCGCCGGAGCTATTATCGATGTTAAACATGGCAAGTTGTCTCTCAACGTGGGGAAAGAAAAAGTTGAGTTTGAATTGCGCAAGTCAATGGGATTGCCACCATCGATGGACGACATCCAATTTGCCGACGCATTGGAGAACGTGTTTTCGGAGGAAATCTTAGTGGATGAAGAGGATGCTCGAGTCATCGAGGAAATATTCGATTCTAGCGAGCCGTTTACAAAGAAAGTCGCGGTTGAGCCGATCTCGGCTCCGAAGGAGGAAAACGACGCGGCTCCACCGAAGGTAGATCTCAAACCCCTTCCACCTAATTTAAAGTATGCGTTTCTAGGAGATGATAGTACCTATCCCGTAATTGTTAGTTCGTCTTTGTCATCATCCCAACTCGATAAATTGTTGCATGTTCTTAGGAAATATCGTAGTGTCCTAGCGTATTCGATAGATGATATCAAGGGCATAAGCCCGTCTTTTTGCACTCATCGGATATTGCTTAATGACGAACATGCTTCCTCAATAGAGCACCAACGCCGCCTTAACCCTAACATGAAAGAAGTAGTTCAAAAGGAAGTTTTAAAATTACTTAAATCGGGCATTATCTATCCTATTTCCGATAGTCCATGGGTAAGCCCGGTTCAAGTTGTTCCAAAAAAAGGGGGTATGACGGTAATTAAGAATGATCGAGGCGAATTGATTTCAACTAGGCCGGTCACCGGATGGCGAATGTGCATCGACTATAGAAAGCTAAATTTGGCCACCCGGAAGGACCATTTCCCTTTACCGTTTATCGATCAAATGCTTGAACGTCTTGCCAAACACTCTTATTTTTGCTATTTAGACGGGTATTCGGGATTTTTGCAAATTCCGGTCCATCCGAATGACCAAGAGAAAACGACGTTTACATGTCCATACGGCACATTCGCCTATCGGCGTATGCCGTTTGGATTATGTAACGCGCCGGCTACCTTTCAAAGGTGCATGATGGCTATTTTCTCGAATTTTATCGAAAAGTCCATGGAAGTCTTTATGGACGATTTCTCGGTGCATGGATCGAATTTTGACGAATGTCTCGATAACTTGTCTTCGATTTTGAAAAGGTGCCATGAAGTGCATCTCGTCCTTAATTGGGAGAAATGTCACTTCATGGTCACCGAGGGTGTTGTTCTTGGGCATATTGTATCGAACCGTGGCATTGAAGTCGATAGAGCGAAAATCGCGGTTATTGAAGGACTACCACCCCCGACGAATGTCAAAGGGGTGCGTAGCTTCCTTGGGCACGCCGGTTTTTACCGACGATTTATCAAAGATTTTTCGAAAATTGCCCGACCTTTAACCGAGTTACTTGCAAAAGATACGCCTTTTTCGTTTAACGATTCATGTCTTGAGGCTTTTGAAAAACTTAAAAAAGAGCTAACTTCGGCCCCGATCATCCAACCCCCGGATTGGACCCTTCCTTTTGAACTAATGTGTGATGCGAGCGATTTTGCAATAGGTGCCGTACTAGGACAAAGGAAAGATGGTAGGGTGCATGCAATCCACTACGCGAGTAAAACCTTAGACCCGGCCCAACTCAATTACTCGACTACCGAAAAAGAACTTTTAGCGGTCGTTTATGCCATTGAGAAGTTCCGGACTTACCTCGTAGGATCTAAGGTTATTGTTTATTCCGACCACGCCGCCCTTAGGTATTTGATGAACAAGAAAGATGCTAAACCTAGGTTGATTCGTTGGATTTTGCTTTTACAAGAGTTTGATATCGAGATTAAGGATAAACCCGGCTCCGAGAACTCCGTAGCCGATCATCTCTCTCGATTAGAGCTAGGTTCCTCCCCTTCGAATCCTCCTATCGATGATTCACTTCCCGGAGACCAACTCTTATCCGTTTCGTCTAATGTTACGCCTTGGTATGCCGACTTTGTCAACTATCTTGTGTGTGGTATTGTCCCGTATGATTTTAATTCGCACCAAAGAAAGAAGTTTTTACATGATGTTAAATTCTATTTTTGGGATGACCCTCACTTATATCGTTCTTGTTCGGATTCCATTATTCGACGTTGTGTACCGATTGAAGAAACCGATTCTATTTTAGCCCATTGTCATACTCTACCTTGCGGTGGACATGCGGGTTCGGGAAAGACCGTGGCTAAGGTTCTTCAATCGGGTTTCTATTGGCCAACACTCTTTCGTGACGCCGATACCTTTGTTCGGAAATGCGATCGGTGTCAACGCACCGGTAACATCTCGCGTCGTCACGAGATGCCCCTCAATTATATCCTCGAGGTCGAGTTGTTTGACATGTGGGGCATCGATTTCATGGGCCCGTTTCCGTCAAGTTATTCAAATCGATATATACTCGTGGCCGTTGATTATGTATCCAAGTGGGTCGAGGCCATTGCCTCGCCTACGAACGATTCTCGGGTTGTTTCCAAGTTCCTAAAGCATAACATCTTTCCGCGTTTCGGTGTACCTAGGATAATCATTAGCGATGGTGGAAGTCATTTCGTCGAGTCAAAGTTTGAGTCTTTATTGAAAAAGTACGGTGTTCAACACCGGGTCGGTCTTCCTTATCATCCTCAAACGAGCGGTCAAGTTGAAATATCCAATCGTGAGTTGAAAACCATTCTCGAGAAAACCGTAGCCTCATCTAGGAAAGATTGGTCAATCAAGCTTGATGATGCGCTTTGGGCGTATAGAACCGCATTCAAAACTCCGATTGGAACCTCTCCTTATCGACTCGTATACGGCAAAGCGTGTCACCTCCCGGTCGAACTCGAACACCGCGCTTTTTGGGCGGTCAAGGCCTTGAACTTTGATTACAAAGATGCGGCGGAGCGTCGTCTTTTGCAATTGAGTGAGCTAGATGAGTTAAGATTAGATTCCTACGAGAGTTCCCGTATTTTCAAAGAAAAAACCAAAAAGTGGCATGATAATCGTATCGTTCGTCGAGAGTTCCGGGAAGGAGATCTTGTTCTCCTTTACAATTCACGTGTCAAACTTTTTCCCGGAAAACTTCGTACTAGATGGTCGGGTCCGTTCACCGTTGTCCGCGTTTTCCCGTACGGAGCCGTCGAGGTGTCGTGCGAATCCCGAGTTTATAAGGTAAACGGTCAAAGACTCAAGCTTTATCGAGCCGGTACCCCGATTCCGAGTCCCGTTTCAATTCCGATTCCCGCACCTCCGCAAAGTGGTGGGTCTTAAAGTCAATCCTTTGACTTTCCGCCACCGAGCAACTCTCTCTTCTCTCTCTTTTACAATTCTCGGTCAAGCTCGAGACGGTAAACGAGCCATTCTTCCCCTTTTTCGTCAATTCTTTATTTAATTTTCATTTTCATTTTTTTCTTTTTCCTTTGTAGTTGCTTTAAAAAAAAAAAAAAAAAAAAAAAAAAAAAAAAAAACAGGTGCTAACGATCGCTAGGCCATCAGGCTAGCGATCGCTAGCCGAAAAACCCAAGTTTCTGTTCTACTTCGCGACCATTCTCTCGACCGTGAGCGCACCTAGCGATCGCTAGGGCTCACAGCTAGCGATCGCTAGCGACGTGATTTAACCTCTTTTCTTTCTTTTTCTTCTTCATTCAAACCCTAGCCACTTCCTCTCTTTTTCCTTTCGTTTCTGCCGACAACCACCACCATCCAGCCACCATTTTCGCCGGTGAACTCGCCGGATTTCACCACCATTCACTCCCAAACCTCCATTAAACACCATCTCCACCCTCTAAACCCCCAATTTCATCACTTTTCCCCATTTTCTTCCAATTTCAACCTTTTTTCCCCAATTTTTCAAACCCAACCAAAGGTTCAATTTTCACCATTAATCATCATATTTTGGGCTTCTTTTGGGTTTTGGAGGACGATTTTGCAAGGATTACCATCAAAGCACTAATCTTTCACCACTTTCACCTCTCTCAAAGTGTTCGGTATATTCCTTCCATAATCTCTCTCTTAACTAGTTATTTTTGCTTTATAGTGGTTAATAATAGTGTAATTGTTGGTTTTAAGTGTTTAATTGTGCTTATTTGAGACATCTTGTGTGGATTTGCTTGTGGGTGGTGCCACCCCTTGTTTTGGGTTTTGTTCCTCATTAGCGGTATTTTTGCACACCACATTCACGCACTTTTCACACACTCACTATGAAGCGTTTCAAAACCACGGCAACCGGCGGTAAGCACTCAAAGGCCCAAAAGGGTCAATCTTCCGGTACCGCCGCATCACAATCTATTGATCCCGGTTTCACTTTTAAAGATGCTTCCCAACGTGATCACTATGATAAATTGTCGAAACGGGGCCTCGAGGCCACCAAGTTTGTTGATCCATTTGCCTTACAATACCTCGGTCTCACCGATGGTGTTCGCACTCTTTTAAACAACATAGGGTGTCTTGGACTTTTCTCTGTGCACGCATTCACATACCGACGCACTACACTCGAATTTCTTTCAAGTTTTCGAATTCATGTGCCTCGGCGTTTCATCTCCTTCCGACATAATAGCCGTGATTACACTTTGACCTTTGCGGACATTTCACGCATCTTTGGGTGCGTGCCTCACCGTGATGCCCTCGTACCGGCCGATGATCCGGATATTGATTTCAATCAATCCGATTTTTGGGGCACTATCTCCGGTAGGCTTGTCCATTATTCCGCGCAAGGCGCTAAGGCTACACATGTCCTTCACCCACTTCTTCGTATCACTCATCGTATTCTGACATCCACCATTCTTGGCCGACATGATGCCGGCACCGTCTTGAGTGCTGAGCTTAAATTTATTTATGCCATGATTCACCCGGGTACTCTTACTTTAGATGTCGGAGCTTTTATTGCACACAAATTTGAGCGGCAACAAGCCGGGGGTATCATCGTGTGCGGTGGTCTTATCACTTACCTTATAGACCATTGTCAACACAATCTTGAAGTTGATGATACCCAAGAAAAAGCTCATGGGTTAGATTCCCTTTGTATTGCCGCTCTTCAAAATATGCACATGGTCCGTACCGCGGGTAATCGTTATTCTTGGCAATTTGGGAACACTTTTCAGCACCATTCTTATTTACCCAACCCCGAACGCACCAATGTCGAAACCACCAATTGGTCTTATCCTCCCGACGACGGTGTTGTCCTTCCTCCTCCTCCCGCACAACACCAAGCTCCACCACAAAATCAAGTTCCTAACTTTCCCGAGGATTTCGATTTTGTAGCTCGGTTTAACGATCTTAGCACTCGGGTGGACAATAACACCCAAGCCATCACCGAGAACACCAATGCACTTAACGACACCAATGCCCTAATCCGAAGCATGCAACAATCTTTGCATGGTTTTTACGATCATTATGGATTTCACGGGTATCATGGTTATCGTGGCCCCGGTCACGACGGAGCCGGTGGTTCCGGTGGGGCTTAATTTTCGCACTTTTTCTTTTTACTTTTTTTGCATATAGGTTTAGGTTCATTCATTGCATTCATATACTCATGAGCATCGAGGACTATGCTCGGTTTTGCTTGTGGGTGGTGTCTTAGGTTTTAGGTCTTATTTTTCTTTTATTGTGTGTGTGTTCGTATTTTGTTTTCCATTTTTCTTTCTTTATTTTTATTTTCTATTCTCTTTTTGATACTTCTCCACTTTGTTTGACAAATATGTGCTTATCGTCTTAGACATAATTGAATAAGAGGCCTTCTTGTATGATATTACAATCTATTACTACTTGCGAGGGTCGTTTTAGTTAGGAATTTCTCTTGTGCCTTAGTTTGTCACTCGCGCTTACCGATTGGCTTTACATTTCATATTGACCCTAGGACTAGCTTTATTTTCGTAGCCCCCCCCCCCTACATCAATTTGTGACGCTCGGATGGACCAACCTAGTGAGGATTTGAGCCTTGGATTGACACATTCACAATCAATCCCCACTTTCGCTTCTTGTGTGTACTTCCCGTCGAGTTGTAACTTTAGGCATTTGACATAGTTCTCGATTTAAGTTCTTATAGATTGCATAGAGGCCTTCACTTCCTTATCCCTAGAAAAAAAAATTCAATCTTTCCCTTTGTTACCCCCTTTTGAGCCAAAAAGTTTTAACCTTTTTTTCCTTTCACACCCTTTAAAACATGAAAATGCACATTTAGTTGATTTCCGAAAAGCAATTTGGATTGGACATTAGTTGTTTTAGATAGATAGGAACCCCTAAAACGAGCATAGCTTGTGGGTTGTGAAGAAAAAAAAAAGAGGAAAAAATATATATATGAGAAGAAAAAAAAAAGAGCAAAATAGAAAAAAATAGAAAAAGAAAAAAAAAAGCAAGAAAAGAAAAAAAAAGGTGCAAAAGAAAAAGAAAGAGAAAAAAAAACATATGGAATAAAAGATAGATTAGTGTAGTTTAGTTTGCATTTTAATAAGTTTGATCCATTTGCTTTAGGAATTGACTTAAGTGTGTAAACCGAAAAAATTTCGAATAATTAACCCATAAACCACTTTATAAAGCCTTTTATCATTCCCGAATCACCTTAACCCGTAGCCAACCTAAAAAGTCCTCATTTTTATGCGATTTATTAGAGTTATTAGATTTGAGAATCATGTCAAACGCGTCAAAAGTACACTTGATTGGGAAGGTTTTCGAGAGTATACACTAACCCTTATACACATGAGTGTTTAGAGCGATAACGTGAGCATCCGTCCGAGTTTGATCACCGCCCTTCCCCTAGTGGCTATGAGGTTTAGCGAAATCTTTGGCGATATATGTTTATGTTTTGCTAATTCGGTTTGCAAAGGTTTGAGCACTTTGGTACTTGAGAATCCTTTCGAATAACGATTTTAGCTTGTTGTAATCTATTGTAATTTGATACGGAAAGCCGACTTATTTGAGCATGTTTATTGAGGATTAGTTCTATTTGGTATAACTTTGTGGAGAGTGTCGTTTTTCTATTGTGTGAGATTAGTTTTCCTTTTGAGTCGATCCTAGCGGGACTTCCTTGGGGACAAGGAAGGTTCGCTTGTGGGTATTTTGTTTTGCATATATTTTTCACCATTTTCCATGCATTAGATAGTTTCTTTTTCCTTTTAGTTAGATAGTTCATGCATATTTTCCGTCTATTTTGCATTTTTCCATTTTAAAGTGCGATTGTTGAGTATTGGTGCATTAACCGAGTATTTGAGCTTATTGTATAGGAATTTGGTTTAGATGGTGACGATGTGCGCGATGGAGCCAAGGAGGATCGAGAGGTGGTTCGGGATGATTTGGTGAACGAGGATGCGGAGCCTAAAGGCGATGGAGTGAAGACGGATGAAGGAAGCGGTGAACCGGAGTTAGAAGCAAAGAAGGAGCGAAAGGAGTGAAGAAACAGCTAGCTAGCGATCGCTAGCTATTCTGGCTAGCGATCGCTAGGATCGCAAACCACCTCCGTGTGTTTTTCTTGTTTTGGCCGTTTTTGACTTTTTCTGGAGTATAAATGTGGGTTTTGACTGTTTTAGTTGGCAGTTTTAGTTTCACCTTTGATAACAACTTTTTGAAAGAATTTTGGTGGGATTTTGGATCTAAGAAGCTAGGGTTTCATTTTTGGGAGGAGCTCTACTAAGCCTTGGATGAGAGCTTCAAATCCTTCATCAATGGTGGCTTGATCTTCTTTGATGAACTTAGTACATCCTTGAGCTATTAGTATCTCCTTTCCTATTTCCTTTAAGCATTTGATTAGTGTAATTGTTGAATTGAATGTTTAGATCTATGAAATTGATGATTCTATTGCTTAATTTCTGCAATTGTAGTTTAGTAGCTTTAATTCATGCCTTCAATTTGAGTAGATTTCCTTCATTAGGTAGTTTATGATTTGGTTAATTGATTGCATGTAGTTGTTGTGTGTTGATAATGGTGATGATGATGATTAGTTCTCTTTGTTAATTTTAGGCAAATAGATTAGGTTAATTGAATGATTCATTTGTATTTTGATGCATGTTGATTTCAATTGTAGATCTAGGATTTAGATCTCATTTGATTAGGATATTATGTGTTTAATATAGATTTAGGTCAAATAATTGTGCGTATGTAGGAAATCGATATCGAATCACGATCGATAAGTCTCGATCAATTTATGTTTTTCATAACAAAAGTGAATCATCGATGAAGATGTGATTTGTTTAACGGAAGTTAGCAATCTTTCGATATCGATGATTTACGATAGCTTTTAACAACGGTTGATCGGACGGAAGTTCGTTAACACGTTCAATGAATTGATCGAGAGCTTATGACCACATCATGGAAATAGATGTATGTTGTAATTTGGAGCATTTCCGGACGACGTTTTCATAGGAAATGATACGGAAGTAATCATATTTCTAGGGAAATGGTCTAGCTATCTCGGAAGAGTTATAGATGTTTTCTACGGAATCCACTTAGCGATCGGGATACGATATCCATATTTCCTATTCGTGTTTGTTCATGTCTCGTGTTTGTTCGTGTCTCGTGTTTGTTTCCTTGTTTTCACATGTTCGTTACTTGTTCAAATGTGTTCGTTGTTCCTTTTTCGCGTAGCAAGATGTCTAAGCTTTAGGCTAGTTAAGTAGATTTCCCTCTTGTAGCTAGAAACCAATTCCCGAACTTGAATTTCACATAACTTGCAAATTGGAAATGCAACACCATGCTTTGTCCGTTTTCTCCCCGTGTTCGACCCGTATGCTACGATACGATACCGTACGCTTGCGGTTTTATAAAATAAAGCTTGATTTTCGATTAAAAATGCGTACAATTCGAGCGAAACAATTATCTTGTAAATCTAGTTTCCTTATTGTAATCTTGTAACTCGTATATATAGCTGATAGGATTGTCTTTGTTAGATACGAGTTTTCATTAGCTTTTGTTTTAGAATTAGAGCCTCAAGATTGTTCTTGAAATCCCTGCAATTGAGAAGATTTGCACGTCTGTTTGAGCCTGTTCAAACAGATTGGGGCTTGTGTTTGTAATCGTTAAGCTATTGAATCAATACACATTCAGTTTGTTACAAATCCATTGTTTTCTTTATATAATCAAAGTGTTATTCCGCAAACTTCTTTGATTAAGTTTTCTGATCTTGATATTTAGATCATGTTAAGTGGTATCAGAGCTAGTTTTAAAACCAGAAAACTTATCTACAATGGATACTCATGAAACAGTCTTAGTCTCAAAAGTTCTCATGCTCAAACCCAATGAGTTTGACATGTGGAAAATCAGGATCCGTCAATACATGCTTCTCACAGACTATGGTATGTGGGAAGTTGTTGAAAACGGACCTGGTGTTGATGAAGCTACTGCTGAAGGAGGTGCAAGACCCCCACCCAGATCTGATGCTGACAGAAAAAGAAGGCAAACTGAGATGAAGGCATTGAGTACCTTGCTGTTGGCTATTCCCAATGAATACCAACATCAATTCAGTACATATACAGATGCCAAATCTCTCTGGACTGCACTTGAAAAGAGGTTCTCAGGAACCAAAAGCACAAAGAGGAACCAGAAAGCCATTCTGAAGCAGCAATATGAAAACTTCACATCCTTGAAGAATGAATCTATGACTCAGACTTTTGATAGATTCAACAAGCTGATTGGAGAGCTAGCAACTGTAGATGTGAAGATGGATAAAGATGATGTGAATAGAAAATTCCTCAGATCTCTTGGAGAGGAATGGACTATTTACACTGTCTCATTCAGGCAGGGAGATGACTTGGAGGACAAGGAACTTGAAGATCTATACAATGATCTAAGGATCTTTGAAGCAGAAGTGGAGAAGAAGAAAAGACCCATTGGATACACTCATAATACTGCTCTTCTTTCTGAAAACCCTGGTTCTTTCAATACAACTGCTTTCAATAATACCACTGCTGTTTATAATACTACTGCTAATGAAACTGTTTCTAATGTAAATTCTTGTTCATCTCAGGAAATCAATGAGGATACAGTTCTGGAAGCTTTCTTAGCAAGTCATGTCAAATCATCATTGATCAATGATGATTTAGATCAGATCAATGTAGATGGTCTAGAAGAGATGGATATCAAGTGGCAGATGGCCATGCTTACCCTGAGGATGAAGAGGTTTATCAGAAGAACTGGAAGGAACAACTTTGATCTCAAGAGAGAAGATAAAGCTGGTTTTGATAAGTCAAAGGTAAGATGCTACAAGTGCAATAAACCAGGGCACTTTGCCAGAGAATGCAAAGATGTAACTTCCAACAATCAGAATAATGGAAGTGGATCTGCACAAGTTCCTAGATTCAACAACAGGGGAAGCAACTCAAACCCTAGTTCCTCTCAAGCCTTGGTATCTCAAGAGGGACAAGGATTTGATTGGAGTGATCATGCAGAAGAAGCAACTCAAAATCAAGCCCTCATGGCTGAAATCAAGGAGACCGATATTCCCACTGAGGTATCTTCTAAACTCTGTTCTGATTCTTGTTTAGAAACTGTGAAAAAGTATAGGGATCATAATCAGACCATGAGTGATAGTATAAAGAAGATGGAGAGAGAGAGAAGAGAGTATGTTAAGATCATAGACAATCTGGAGGATCAAATAAAGGCCTACAAAGCCAATGAACTTCAGTTTGAATATGACCATAACTACTGGAAGTGGGAAAAGAAAGAGCTTGAGAGAAAACTGTCAAAAGAAAAGGAGGAAGAAGAGAGTGCTAGGAAAGAATTGTCCAAAGCCAAAGAAGACCTAGATAAATTTTCAAAGTCCTCTAAGGCTTTAGAATCAATTATAAGAGCACAAGTGACTGATGACTTGAAAAGGGGAATAGGTTACAATAGTACCCCTCCTCCTTACAATCAGAATTACATTCCTCCAACAACTGATCTTCTTGAAAGTATAGACAGAAGTAAGATGAAAGAAGGTTTGGATAGAGTAGATCCAGTTGACTCTGAGGAGGAATCTGATAAGAAAAGCACTTCTGAGACCATCCCTGATGAAAACCATCTTCTCACCAATGAGAAAGGTGATATGCCATTTGTTCCGAGCAAAAAGATTGAGACCACTAGGAAAGATAAAGGGAAATCTGTCATGTCATCAGAAAATAAAGGGAAAAAGACTGAGACAACTAAGAATGAGAGTAGGAAAGACCACTATACTCAGAGGACTGTAGTTGAACCTGGTACTTCCTCACAGTCTCAAAACAAAAATCATCCTAGAGGGAATAAAAGAAACTGGAATAACCATTGGGCTCAATGTCATGGTATTGATCTGAGTAAGATTAACAGACCAAAACCATGCTTTATCTGTTGTAAGACAAATTATCTAGCAAGAGACTGTTATTTCAATCCATTAAATCAAAGAAACAGATATCAAGCTAGAAGATTTGTTCCTACACACAAAAAGGTTGTTCCTAAACAAAACAGATCTAGTCAACCCAAAAGAAAGGTTCAAAAGAAAAAGGTTGAAAAGAAGTCTGTTAAATTGGTTACTAAATGGGTACCTAAAGCTTCACTCAGTAATACTACTGCTTCAACAAGCAGTGGTGACAACAGTGTTGCTTCTGATAGCAGTGGTAACAGCAGTAATAGTGTGAAGGTTAACACTGCTGCTAGCAATATCAGCAGTAATAACTCAAACACTGCTACATCTCAAGTTAACACTGCTGCTAGCAACAACAGCAGTGGAAACTCAAACAATGTTACCACTGACAACTCTTCATTGAGAAAACCCATTATAACCAAATATTCCAGTCATGAGATCCCTAACAAAGACTATCTTATAAAACTTAACAGATTGACAGAGGTCAATTATGTTAATGAAAAGGGAGAACCCAAGACCATATTGGCTTGGGTTCCCTCAAGACACTAACTGTTTCATTCTATGTGCAGAGCAACCAAGGAAGAAGGAGCAGTCTTTGGCATGTGGATAGTGGTTGCTCTAGGCACATGACAGGTATCATGTCATTACTTGAAGATTTTAAAAGGTTTGAAGGTGAACATGTTGCCTTTGGGGATAATCCAAATGGAGGTAAGATTAGTGGCAAAGGTAAGGTATCAAAAGGTAAGATGACTTTTGATGATGTCTATTTTGTAGAGCAATTAAAGTATAATTTACTTAGTGTTTCTCAAGTTTGTGACAAGAAGTTTGGTGTGTTTTTCACTGATACTGAATGTCTCATTCTTGCTCCTGGCTACAAGATAGATGAGAGTAAAGTGATGTTAAGAACACCTAGGAAAGATAATGTTTACTGTTTGGATATTGAAGATGCTTCCTCTTTAACATCTTTAAACTGTTTGCTTTCAAAAGCATCTGTGAGTGAATCATCACTGTGGCATAGGAGGATGTGCCACATGAATTTCAAAAACATGAACTTACTTGTCAAAAACAACCTTGTAAGAGGTTTACCTGCAAAGGAATTTTCATGTGATGATCATTGTGTAGCATGCCTCAAAGGTAAGCAACACAAAAACTCACACAAGTCCAAAGAAGTAAACACTATCTCATCACCTTTACAGTTACTGCATATGGATCTTTTTGGTCCTACCAATGTGATGAGTATAGGCAAGAAATCCTATTGTCTTGTGATAGTTGATGATTACTCTAGGTTTACTTGGGTTTACTTTCTGAGAACAAAGGATGAGACAAGTGGACTGATCAAACCCTTTGTGACCAGAGTGGAAAACAAGACAAACCTTAGGGTAAAAATCATTAGATCAGACAATGTTACTGAATTCAAGAATGTTGATTTGAATAGCTTTTGTGAGGAAAAAGGTAATGAGAGAAAATATAGTGCTCCTAGAACTCCTCAACAGAATGGTGTTGCTGAGAGGAGAAATAGGACACTAATTGAGGCTGCAAGAACTATGTTGGCTGACTCTAAACTTCCAATCACTTTCTGGGCAGAAGCAGTTAACACTGCTTGTTATGTCCAAAACAGAGTTCTTATAGTCAAATCAAAAGGCAAGACACCCTATGAACTGTTTGAGAAAAAGAAACCTTTTATAGGATTTTTAAAACCATTTGGGTGTCCTTGCACAATTCTTGATACCAAAACTCATTTAGGCAAATTTGAAAGCAAATCTGATGATGAATTTCTTGTAGGATACTCTTCTCAGAGCAAAGCACTTAGAGTTTTCAATAGTTCTACAAGGATCATAGAAGAAAGTGACAATGTCAAATGCAATGAGAACACTCCTAACATACCTGGAAGTGGTCCCAATTAGCTATTTGATATTGATTCACTAACTAACTCTTTGAATATGAGCTATACAGTGAATACAGGTTCAGGTACAGAGCAAGCACAAGAAACAAGTCCCACATTTGTCATGTTTCCCATGCCTCTTGTTGATTCAAATGATGTCTGTACCACTGATGAGTCACATGTTGATGACCAAACAGAATCTGGGTCTGCTGAGAAGAGTGATGATCAACCAATTGAGGAATCCTCACCCTCTCAGAATCTAGAAGGCATACCTGCTTTAGAAGAGGGACCTCAATGGGATCAAGAACTAGAAGTGAATGATTCTAATCTAGGGGTGGATCTGACTGAAGAACCCCTGCATCTTACTAGAACACAAAAGAATCATCCACCTACACTGGTAATAGGGGACATTCAGTCTCCTATGATTACAAGGAAGCAGAGTAAATCCCTTCCCAATCCACACTTGAGCATGATTTCTGTTTTCCTCTCACAAACAGAACCCAAGAAGGCCTATGATGCAATGAAGGACCCAAGTTGGATAGAGGCCATGCAAGAGGAATTGCTACAGTTTGTCCTACAACATGTTTGGGATCTGGTAGATTTACCAAAAGGACACAGAGTTATTGGCACTAAGTGGGTTTTCAGAAACAAGACTGATGAGAGAGGCATTGTTATCAAGAACAAGGCCAGATTGGTAGCACAGGGGTATACTCAAGAAGAAGGCATAGACTATGATGATGTTGATAACACCAAAATTATACATGTTTTGGTGGTGCTTAATTGGTTGTTTTGGTAGCACAGGGGTATACTCACCTAATTACTCACGAATTGGTATGTTTGTTACTTTTGAAGGTATTGGGGAACACGGAGCTAAAAAGTGCGGAAAATAGGCGAAATTGTGCGAAAGTTGGAAAAGTACAAAACAGGAAGTTTTAGCGATCGCGAAGTGAAGGTTTTGGCGCCGCCAAGACTGATATTCGAGAAGGTTCCTGCTTTTTATCAACTTAGCGCCGCGAAGATGAAGTTTAGCGCCGCGAAATTGGCATTTTCACTCACAAGAAGATTCCAGAATTTGCCAAAAATATAAGGAGTAGGGTTTTTAAGTGTTTCGTGCCGCGAACGCCTACTTGGCGAACGCGAAACAGCTTCCGGACCTTCTTTTAAATACTGTTCTCAGCCTTCAGTTCCATATGCATTCTTAGACAGAAAAATACAGTAAAAGGGTTAGTTGTACCAGTTGGTTAGTGGTTTGGAGGGAGAATCAAGTGTGGAGAGAGGAGACGCTGCGCCGATACGGATACTCGATTAATCATCTGTAGCTGTATGGTCGGTAGAATGTCTGTCTTTATCTATACTTATTTTGTTTTCCTAGCTATGAGTAGTGAGTAGTTTTCTATGTAGTACTCATCGTGGTAGATGAACCATGTGGATATGATTTTATGGTTTTAATGATTATTGATTTATTTTGGTTAATTGAATGTGGTTTTATGATTCCAATTTGATTCCTGCTATTTCGTGTGTTTGAACTCGTTGGTTGGGTTTGCTTTTGGACCAAAAAAGTAGACTCCATTGGGTTAATCAACCTCTCTTGACTTATCCTTCGAGACCTCGGAGAATTAGGTTAAGTGGTTTCTTGGACCGAGAGAAACTAGATTGTAAAACACCGGTTAGTTGAGATAGGATTGGGTGACTGATATTTAGGTTGTCTGACAATCAGCCTAGGTATTGGGACTAGGAGGACCATTCTAGTTGACAATCATATTATCTGCATGTTAGGGTGTCCCAGACTTAAATCCTTACAATAGCCAAATCAATCATACTTTTATGTAACTTAATTATCCACTTGGGGATTCACTATGCCATGATAAGTGCTACTGTTTTCTTTATTATTGTTAAATCAGTTTTTATTCTGCTTTCTAGTTCTTTAGTTGTTACTTTAGTTTTCAAATCATTTTCTCAAAAACCCCCATAGCCTTAGATTAATTAAACTAATAGGATTACCAGTCTGTTACTTGACCGTTCCCAGTGGTAGATACGATACCTGGACTTTCCTACGCTATATTGCTATCGATCAGGTACGCTTGTCTGTGAATGTGGTAATAGGTGGTTAGGCATTAGAGGTTAAAACTTGTTACGCTTTTTATAGTTAATATTTACCGCATCAAGTTTTTGGCGCCGTTGCCGGGGAACGGTAGTATTTAGACTTTTAATCTTTGTTAGTTTTGTTAATCGATCCTTGTGAGGGATTACATCCCTTGCAAGTTTTTGCTTTTTAGTTTTTCTTTATTTATTATAATTATTATTATCTCTTTGTTTCCCGCAAGTTGCCCGTAACTGTTTGTTGTGGTTTCAGTCACGGCAAATTTGTTAGAGCCATTTGAGGAACCGGAGAGGGAATTCAGAAAAAGAAACAAAAAGACGAGAGCCAACAAAGTTCGCCCGAGAGCTTTGATTTTTAAGATGGGAGAAGAAGCACCGATGTGGACCGCCAGGAGGGCCGCTCCAATTGTTCCCACGAATCCGATCACGAAGCCGAATCTAAATAAGGAAATCCCGGGAAGCTCCTTCACATGATCAAGGACCTTACCTTCGACGGGAAAAACGATAGCAATCCTATCGTGCATTTGGAGAACTTCGTGGATATCTGTGATCTGTTCAAAACCGAGGAAGGCCGAGATGATGCGATTCGTCTCCGAGTCTTTCCTCTCACACTCGCCGGAGAAGCTAGAGCTTGGCTGCGTTCGTTAGAGCCAAGCTCGATCACTAGTTGGGAAGGACTGCGTTCCAATTTCCTTTCCCGATTTTTTCCACCATCTAAGATTGACAAGTTGAAAGCCGACATCCGATCCTTCCAACAAGATGACGGGGAGACCATATCCGAAGCATGGGAGCGTTTCAAACACCTTCTAAATTCGTGCCCGAGTCACGGATTGACTAAGAGCGAACAAGTCCAAACTTTCTACAGTGGGCTTGCTTACTCTTCACGTGCTACATTAGATTCATCTGCTGGAGGTGTCTTCATGTATAAAACACCCACGGAAGGTTATAAGCTCCTCGAAGACATGCTCATACACAACATAGATTGGAGGACGGACAAGCGCTTACAAATTCCAAGAATGGCCGGGAAAATCTCAACCGATTTTGATCCATCGGATGAAATAGCTGCTGTGAAAAACCAACAGGTAAAATTTGAACGAAAAATAGATGAACTAATTAAATCTGTTCATGCTTTGCAGGTTGGATGCGAGGAGTGCAAGGGTCCACATTTGACTAAGGATTGTCCGAATCGCCCGATGATGACACCGGAGGAAGTTAATTATCTTAACCGGGGTGATTACCAAGGGAGGTGGAACAACAACCGTAACTTCAATCCACGACTTCCCGGATTCTTTGCACCAAATCAACCGAACCAACGCACGGAGGGAGAGCCACGTATTTCTATCGAGGACCGACTCATCCAGTTCATGGACGCGCAAAAGAAAATCAATGATGAGGTAGGGTCATATTTGCGTAACCATCAGAGCATAATTCAAAATTTGGAATTGCAGGTTGGACGCATTGCTCAAACATTAGCCGAGAGGACCCAAGGAGAACTTCCGACGCAAACCCAAGTCAATCCAAAGGTGGAAAACGCAAAGCCGATGCTCATGATGGCCGGAACGAAGTCAAAGAAGGCATGGACAGATATTTACAACAAAAAGTACGTGGATAGCGACAGTGAAAGTGAGCCCGACTATGCCACGGATTACGATTCGGAGGGGTTCACAATCTCGTTCGAGCATCTTAAGCTTAATGATTCGGACACATCAAATGATAACGAGAACGAGGATGAGGATGGAAAGCAAGGTGGATACGCGGAGTTCGTGATACCAAAGAAAGAAAAGAAAGGAAAAGAGAAGGAGAAAGAGAAACCGGACAAGGAAGAGCTCATCTATATCGCACCAATCAAGCATGACCCGGGAAGTTACAGTTTACCTATTTCTTGTTCTAAATACAAAGGTCTTGCTTTAATTGATTCAGGTGCCGCACTTAACATGATGCCTTCTTGTTTTTGTAGGAAAATGGGTATCAAGAAGATCGAGCCGACAGATTATCAATATCGAGGAGTGAACGGGTACATGACCAAACCGTTGGGGATAGCGGAAGCAGTTCCGATTCGAATCGGAAATTTCGTCTACTATACGGACTTTATCATAGCCAACCTCCCGAAGGACACGGAGATCCCTATCATTCTCGGGAGAGCTTTTCTGCATACCGCCCAAGTTAATACGGACATGCGAAATCAAGTTACGAGCATGGGGTATGGAGAAAACCGTTTGTACTTTGATCCCAACGGAGAGCCGGTTTAGACATCTCGATGAGCCTTATGAAGATCCTTCTCTTACCTATAAGAAGGTCCCGAACCGCCCACTGCCACCTCATGAACAAATGGGCCGAAAGAAGACGGAGGACTACCCGAATCCGATACAACCAAAGGAGATATCTACCAATCCGGGACCCTCCAAGAAGGAACATCGAAAGAAAAGGGGTTCGTCAGCCCGACGAGCCAAGAAATGAGCCGAAAGCGGGGTCGAGCTCTAGACCCAGTAAAAAATGAAGCGCTTCTCGGGAGGCAACCCGAGCATTTTTCGTTATTCTCAGTTTTAGTGTTTTTCGTGTGAGTTTTTACTAATGTTTTTGTTTTGTATTGATTAGGTAACCATTCAGAAGGGATAGAAGCCAAAATCGACGAAAACCGACACGAATCGGAATTTTTCAAAAGGTGGAAACAGAAAGATTTCGCGAACGCCAAACCTTTAGTTTGGCGACGCGAAGTCTGTCCAGACCAACATCAGGTAAAATTTTTGAACTTGGCGACGCGAAGTGGTATGTTTGGCGACGCGAGAATCGATTTTACAATTTTGAATTTTTGGAAACCGCCTCTTCGCAACGCGAAGCCTTAGGCTTAGCGACGCGAAGTCGGCCCTGACGGTTTTTAAACCCTCATTTTTCACTTTTTCAAAACACAAAAACCTAATTTCTCTCTCGGCGCCGCGAAATCCTCTCACGTCCTTGCCAAGTTCGAAAATCTTAAGCTTCAATTTCATCCACAATGGCACAAAAGGTATGTTTCCTAACTTGATTTCGTTGGTTAAGCTCGATTTGGTATAGTGAATTCATGATTTGGGGCAACAATGGTGGTTCTAGGTTTTCATAGATTCTATCTTGAATTGAAACCCCATTGTGTAATTAATTGTTGATTTGGATTGCATGCTATGATTTTTGATGGAAAAATAGTTTTGGCATGTGTTTTGCTTGTTGAATCTAGCTTGTTGGACCTTCAATGGTGAATTGTATGGAATTGGAATTGTTCTAGAGTGCACCATTGATGGTTAGAATTCTTGATTGATGCATGCTTCGTTCTTAGAGTGCGATTTCATTATAGCATGCTAGTTAATGGGTTATTGAATTTAGTTGGATTGTGCTTGAATGCTAAGTGTGGGGATTTTGCATCCAAAATCCCCATCTTTTGATTTTACTAGATTGTGTTAGTGGAACCTTGGCTAAAAGCTCAAGTGTGGGGATGTTACACATCCCCATTCATTTTGAATCGCAATACATGTATCGTTTAGCTTGAATTGTTAGCCTTGGAATTTTGTCTCATTGGTTTGAATGATATGAACTTTGTCTTGATCATATTGGATACACTTGGACTAAGACATTATTTGTTTGGATTTTGTAGAGACAAAGAACTCGTTCGTCAACCTCATCGGTCCCTAATTTTCGTGCGCCGGGTGGAGGTCACGTCTTCACCTATTTTGGGAACGATCCAACGTTGAATGATCGAAGGCGTGAGCATTACCGAAAGATTGTCGACCGACTCGCGTCCCGTCAAATCCTGGTCCCGAGGAGAGTAGATTGGGATCTTCTCCAAGTTATGGGCATGAGAAATGAGATCGAAGCCAAATTGGAGAAGCATGCGTACGATGAGGAAGGCTCCGAGTACTTTATTTGCCATGCTTGGGAGCGCATCTTTGATTTTGCCGAGACCCTTTACCGAGAGCTCATTCTGGAGTTCGTGGTTACATTTCGGTTTGAGGAAGAGAAAGCCCTCGATGAGTTTTACCAGCCGTGCATGAGTTTTCGACTCGGTGGTGTTTGGCATTCGATCTCTTTGGTCGACTTGGCGGTGGCTTTGGGGATATATACCCAAGCCGAGGTGGAGGCTCCCGGATTCATGGAGTACATGTTCGCCAGCGGAAAGAGGCCGGACGACTTCGATCCCAGTTTATCTTGGGCAGTTCTCGGAAGTGGCAACTATGGTGGCAATCTCAAGGTCAAAAGCCTTCTCTCTTCTTCGGACCGACTCTATCATCGATGCTTGTTAATGCGGTCAATGCACGTTCCTCGAGTGAGGAGAAGATCTCGACCTATGATCTTTGGCTTCTCGAGCAACTCACCACGGATGACAAATACCCGAACGCTCCCTATATCGTCGCCATGCAACTCATGAAGGGAGGCGGTTATCGCGAGGGTAGCCGGATGGCCGGTGGCCAATATGTCACCCGTTTGGCTAGGCATTACGGGGT
Source organism: Centaurea solstitialis (assembly GCA_030169165.1). NCBI lineage: Eukaryota > Viridiplantae > Streptophyta > Magnoliopsida > Asterales > Asteraceae > Centaurea > Centaurea solstitialis. Next base: position 9,329,714 of record CM058047.1, on the reverse strand, counting down.
TCTAACCGATGATGCTATTGCCTCGATGACGAGCCTCGGGGAGATGGGTTTGATCGACATGGAGCAACTCCGAGGAATGGGGGCAGCTGCGGTAGATCACTTGGTTGGCGGAGATCAGTTCACGTGGATCCCTTATCCACAAACACACGAGCCAAGAAGGAGGACGAGGAGTACCCAAGAAACCGGTGAAGCGAGCGGGGCGAACGAGGACGAACAACCGACGGATGAAGCGGGGCACTCGGGTTATGAAGACCTGAGTAATCGTTTATCGGAGATGCAGCTTACTTATGGCCGACATCATCAGCATATGGAGTATAACACCACGGAGGCTCTCCACCAAGCCAACTGGCAAAGTGGATTGATGAACCGAATGGCCTCCCAATTTGGTGTTGCACCTGCGACTCCTTTTGCTGCATCGCAGTTTTGGCCATTCTCCGACGATGCACCGCCCGGTTATCCCACTTTCGAGGATTGGCGTAACCAACCTCGAGGCCCCTATTGATCTCTCTTTTATCTCTCTATTCGATATGGTTGTCTAAACAATTTTATTTTTGTTTGTGTTTGTGTTTGCTACTCTTTTTATTTTTTTTTATTTTTTGTTTGGATTGTTTAGGATTTTAATTGTTTGCTTAGTTTGGTTTATTTTATTTTGTTCTTTTTACCTTTTATTTTTCTTTTTGTTTTTAGATACAGCTGTTTATGATTCTGCATCGGGTACGATTTCCGGAATAATCTCTCGCAGATCAGAACAAGTCAAATAACCCGGGAAGTTTCTCTTTTTCCCAATTACTCCTTAATTGTTTTAACTGTTGCATTGAGGACACTGCAAATTTTAAGTGTGGGGAGGGGGTTATGTTGACTTGTCTGCTTGCTTATTGGGTACACTTTATGCTTGTGATTGTCGTTTTTCAAATTTTTGAAAGCTTTGAAGTTTGACCCCAATTTTTTTCAAAATCTGAGATTGTTTTTGAGACTGAGTTGCTTGTTTAGGAGGACATGAGATGAGACTGTTTGAGTAGGAGAATACCTTGGAATACTGATTACCATGAGTGCCTCACCCGATTCCTTTGAGAGATTGAGCCTAATTAATTCATTTGTGTGAGGAATACCGACTTTGACCCAAGGTAGAACTTGTCACTAGAATTCTTGTCGAGACCACATAAGAGAAGTATTTATCATCATTGCACTGATAGAGGCCTTCGTTTCTAACCCTTTTAGCCTTCGTTAGATAACCTCATCATAGGGTTATTTAATTTGCCTAGCCAATTTCTGAAAAGGTGTTCACTTATAACACTTTCACCCTTGAAACCATTTTTTGAGCCTTAGCCTTTCGTTTCTTCACCCAATTCACCATATACCCTTGAGCCTAATTGTTTTATCTATCTTTTGGCCGTAACTTAAATTTGATACTTGAGATGTTTGATCCAGTTTTTCAAAAATCTGATAGTTTTTATGGGATTGATAAGAGCATGAGAGAAGAGCCAAAAGCAACATAGTTGCTGCTCTGAAAAGGAGAAAAGAAAGAAAAAGAAAAGATGAGACTCAAAGAAAAGAAAAGAAAATATCAAAAGAGTCAAGTGAGCTTAAAAGTGTGAAAAAGAATTTGTGCCACAAATAAGCCATAGGCTTAGGCCGATTCTAAAAGAAAAAAAAAAGAGAGAGAGAGATATGCTCATCCCGATAGTTTCACTGTTTGAGAATCAGATTTTGTGCTTTACTGTTTGGATCATTACAAATTTAGTTTTCAAGTTTTTGTTGCAATATCCTTAGCCACTCATATATCCTTTATCCTACCCTTAACCTTAGCCTAACATTACAACCCTAAGTCCTCTTGACGGTTGACAACTTCTCAGTGGTGGAGATTAGATTCAGTGCCAAGCTTATGCATGAGGGAATTGGTCGAGTATTGGTGAGATCACTTTTTACACTTTTACCCCCGAGAGATACACTTCAGATTATTATTCATACTATGTGAGGGTAAAAGGTCCACCTTGGTATTCGATTGCTTGATATGTCTTGTCTTTGTGTCTGACTATGTGAGAATTCTTTGTCTTCTTGGATGATCTTGGGTGGAGATAATTTTGGTGTCATCTTTCTTATCTTTCAGTCTTTTGATTGAGGACAATCAAAGCTTAAGTGTGGGGATTTTGATAACACCAAAATTATACATGTTTTGGTGGTGCTTAATTGGTTGAATTTACCCCGTTTATCACTTGATTCTCACCTAATTACTCAAGAATTGGTATGTTTGTTACTTTTGAAGGTATTGGGGAACACGGAGCTAAAAAGTGCGGAAAATAGGCGAAATTGTGCGAAAGTTGGAAAAGTACAAAACAGGACGTTTTAGCGATCGCGAAGTGAAGGTTTTGGCGCCGCCAAGACTGATATTCGAGAAGGTTCCTGCTTTTTATCAACTTAGCGCCGCGAAGATGAAGTTTAGCACCGCGAAATTGGCATTTGCACTCACAAGAAGATTCCAGAATTTGCCAAAAATATATAGAGTAGGGTTTTTAAGTGTTTCGCGCCGCGAACGCCTACTTGGCGAACGCGAAACAGCTTCCGGACCTTCTTTTAAATACTGTTCTCAGCCTTCAGTTCCATATGCATTCTTAGACAGAAAAATACAGTAAAAGGGTCAGTTGTACCAGTTGGTTAGTGGTTTGGAGGGAGAATCAAGTGTGGAGAGAGGAGACGCTGCGCCGATACGGATACTCGATTAATCATCTGTAGCTGTATGGTCGGTAGAATGTCTGTCTTTATCTATACTTATTCTGTTTTCCTAGCTATGAGTAGTGAGTAGTTTTCTATGTAGTACTCATCGTGGTAGATGAACCATGTGGATATGATTTTATGGTTTTAATGATTATTGATTTATTTTGGTTAATTGAATGTGGTTTTATGATTCCAATTTGATTCCTGCTATTTCGTGTGTTTGAACTCGTTGGTTGGGTTTGCTTTTGGACCAAAAAAGTAGACTCCATTGGGTTAATCAACCTCTCTTGACTTATCCTTCGAGACCTCGGAGAATTAGGTTAAGTGGTTTCTTGGACCGAGAGAAACTAGATTGTAAAACACCGGTTAGTTGAGATAGGATTGGGTGACTGATATTTAGGTTGTCTGACAATCAGCCTAGGTATTGGGACTAGGAGGACCATTCTAGTTGACAATCATATTATCTGCATGTTAGGGTGTCCCAGATTTAAATCCTTACAATAGCCAAATCAATCATACTTTTATGTAACTTAATTATCCACTTGGGGATTCACTATGCCATGATAAGTGCTACTGTTTTCTTTATTATTGTTAAATCAGTTTTTATTCTGCTTTCTAGTTCTTTAGTTGTTAATTTAGTTTTCAAATCATTTTCTCAAAAAACCCCCCATAGCCTTAGATTAATTAAACTAATAGGATTACCAGTCTGTTACTTGACCGTTCCCAGTGGTAGATACGATACCTGGACTTTCCTACGCTATATTGCTATCGATCAGGTACGCTTGCCTGTGAATGTGGTAATAGGTGGTTAGGCATTAGAGGTTAAAACTTGTTAAGCTTTTTATAGTTAATATTTACCGCATCAGATGTATTTGCACCTGTTGCCAGAATTGAAGCCATCAGGCTATTCTTGGCATTTGCATCTTACAAAGGATTCAAAGTCTATCAGATGGATGTCAAGAGTGCCTTTCTTTATGGCACTATAGATGAAGAAGTATATGTCAGTCAACCACCAGGGTTTGAAGATCCCAAATACCCTGATAAAGTCTACAAGTTGAGGAAAGCATTGTATGGTCTTCATCAAGCACCTAGGGCTTGGTATGATACCTTGTCCTCATATTTGTTGGAAAACAAATTTGAGAGAGGTGTCATTGATAAGACCTTGTTCATCAAGAGAACTAAGTCTGATATGCTTTTAGTGCAGATTTATGTAGATGATATCATCTTTGGATCTACAAAGGATGATATGTGCAAGGAATTTGAGGAACTGATGCACAAGAAATTTAAAATGAGTTCTATGGGAGAACTAACTTTCTTTCTTGGTTTACAGGTCAAGCAGAAGCCTGAAGGGATATTCATCAATCAGTCCAAATATGTTGCATCCATGCTTCAAAAGTTTGGAATGAATGATGCAAAGCCAGCAAGCACTGCAATGGAAACTCATAAACATCTTACTGCTGATGTTGAGGGGGAGGAAGTTGATGTTCACCATTATAGATCCATGATTGGATCATTAATGTATCTTACAGCTTCTAGACCTGATATTATGTTTGCTGTTTGTGTTTGTGCCAGGTATCAAGTTAGGCCAAAGGAGTCACACTTGCATGCAGTCAAGAGGATATTCAAGTATCTCAAGGGTCAACCCACATTGGGACTTTGGTATCCAAATGATTCATCTTTTGACTTGGTGGCCTATACAGATAGTGATTATGGAGGAGCAAACTTGGATAGAAAGTCTACATCAGGAGGATGTCAATTCTTAGGAGGAAGGTTGGTTTCATGGCAATGCAAGAAACAGACCACTGTTTCACAATCAACAACAGAGGCTGAATACATAGCTGCATCACAATGCTGCTCACAAGTGCTATGGATTCAAAATCAAATGCAGGACTATGGTCTTTCATTCTTGCAGACACCAATCTACATTGACAATAACAGTGCTATTAGTATTGTCAACAATCCAGTCAAGCACTCCAAGACCAAACATATAGAGATCAAGTACCATTTTATTAGAGACTGTAATGAAAAGAAGTTAATTCAAGTTCTGAAAGTTCACACTAATGACCAATATGCAGACCTGTTCACAAAAGCTTTTGATGTAGGCAGGTTTACATTTTTGGTTACGAGTGTTGGAATGATGAACTCTGAATAACCCTTCTCCTTATTACACTTTTATTTGTACTTTCTCTGTATACTTTCTTCCTTTTTTTTTATTGGTATTTTAATGAGTTTGTGAATGTTGCAGATACATGGTGAAGTTCTTGGTTTGATCAAACCACGCATAAGGATGTTACCACTGCTCAGTTGGAATTACTTCTGCTAGCAGTGTCAATATCACAAAACATGATTTTCATATCTAAGTCTTTACCACTGCTAGTGTCACACATTACCCCTGCTTGTACACTCGCACATTACCTCTGCTTACACACTCGCACATTACCTCTGCTTACACACTCGCACACTCGCATAATACCACTGCTCGTGCATTCGCTTTTTACCTCTTCTCATACAATCGCATGTTACCACTGTTGGTTATGTGTTATCACTGCTTGATTTTTACCACCGCTGGTGTTACATATGTGTTTTTACCACTGAGCGCGTAATTACACTGCTTTTAAACTTACACGGGTTCTTACCACTGCGTGCCCTTCGTTACCACTGCTTTTAATTTGGCACTTGTAATTACCTCTGCTTATGTGTTTTACCACTGCTTTTGCATAGACACGCGTAATTACCACTGCACGTGTATTTTACCACTGCTTTTGTTTATGCTTAACGAATACCACTGCTAGTGTAGCTTATCACTGATTATGCTTTTTACCACTGCTTGTGTTCGTTACCACTGTTGGTGGTAGTTACCCCTGCTCATCAGTTCACTATAAAAGCCCTAACTTGACCGCCTTTTTCACAAACGGCTATTCTGAACTTTTTCTCTGAAAACGTTTGCGATTCTGCATAACTTCTCCATCTGTGTTCTTGAAATTTCGATCCAATACTGATTCTACTTCTGATTTTAGGGTTTCTCGTGTGTAATCGATCATGGATTCTCTGTGTTTCGTCAAGGATCACAATAAGGTGGGATATTTCACAAAAGATGCCAATTCCGAAGGGTTTGAAGACATTCTTGATTTCTTGGCATCATCTCATATTGCCTATGCCGCGACCATCAATCCAACGATCTACATTCAACATATGCACGATTTCTGGTCGAATGCGGTTATTCAAGAAGAAGAAGGGGTCAAAATCATTCAGACCACCATCTGTGGTCACTCACTAACCCTTACCCCTGCAAAGCTCAGATTTCATCTTCAACTACATGACGAAGGAGGTATTTCTATGCTTACACCCTCAATCATCATGGAAGCTTTTATAAGAATGGGGTATACAGGCTCTCGCACTTCTTTAAAATACCTTAAGGGTAAATTTTTCCCTCAGTGGAGGTTCTTTGTGCATACCCTATTGCATTGTTTTTCAAAGAAAACCATCAGTTTTGGTGAGTTTAGCAATACCATTGCCTCTGCTATGGTCTGTCTAGCCACTAATCAGGTGTTTAATTTTTCACAAATGCTTTTTGATGATCTTGTGTACAATCTTGAGAACATTCAAAATTCTAAGGTCAAAACTTTTTATATGTTCCCAAGATTTGTCCAAGAAGTTATCACTAAAGAATTGACGGCTGTACCAATGCAAGGTGACATCTATAAGAGCTCTGCTCTTGGTCATAAGATGTTTGCCAATATGAAGAGACCTGCAGAAGGCTCAAATGACCAATTCACTCCATTGTTCTCTACAATGATGAGAGTGAACCACCCATAAGGTGAGGCATCAGGCTTGCAGCCCACACAACCAAGCATTCCCACTGATGACCTACCCACACCTATCACTCATACAATCCCTCAGTCCTTGATACAACCCCCACCCCTACACTAAAAAAGTATCAAAGAAAGAACAGGGGAGTTCCTTCCTCCTCTGGTTCTAAACCCCATGGACCTTTAAGCCATCAGTTGGAGCACTCTCCTTCTGCTAATATCCAAAGGGAAACCCCTGGAGTGATGCCCCACTCAGGTATAAAGAAGGTGCCCTCTAAGGAGCTGGATGGGCATGTGGTTGGTGAGGCTCAAACTACTGATGTTGCACAAGGTGTGCATCAGGACAGTTTGAACGTAGCTAAGACCCCCACCACGACAACTCCTATTGAGCAATCAAAGGGAGGTCCCAGGTGCCAAGAAACCAAGGGGGCATCTAGTGCTTCAGCAAGGCTGAAGACTAATGTCAAAAAACTCAAAGATCCAGTAATGGAGGTAAACACTCCTAAACCTGGTGAGGGCAGTTTTTCACAAAAGGAATTGATGAACAATTTCACTGCTATTGCCAAGGATTTGAAGGCCTTTGAAAAGAACTTTCATGTACATGATGAGAAGCATGGTTCTCATGAGGCACGGCTGGATACTTTGGAGGAGCTGGTTACTGTACAACATGATCTGCTAAAGGTGCATGATGCCAAAATTGTTAAGCAAGCCAAGATTATTCAAGCTCAAGGTGCGGCTATGGCTTCATTGAAAAGCACTATTTCCGCCCTTAGGAAGAAGTACTCCACTTTGGTTGCATTCACAAAGGGGGAGAGGAGATCTAAGGTGAAGGGGGAGTCAAAGAAAGAAAGAGTTGTTGTGAATGAACCTGCTAATGTTGTTAATGCTGAGTTGCCTGAAATTGTGGAGGAAGCAGGTGTCAAGGGGGAGACTGAAAAAGGAGTTAGGAATGAGGAGATGAATGAAGAGACAAAGGTTGCAAATGAACCTTTAGTTGATGCTGTTGGTACAGGGGCTGAACCAGAAGTGGAAATTAATGAAGATGAGATTACAATTGCTGAGTTACTTGTGACAATGCCTGAGGTAATTCAACCAACCAAGGGAGTAGTGATCAAAGAACCTGAAGTAACAAAGAAGAAAATTGAAGTCCCTGTTGATCCAAAAGACAAGGGAAAAGAGAAAGTAATTGAAGAAGCTGAGCCTGAGACTGATGATGATGCTGAGGTTCAAAAGAAGGTGCAAGAATTTGAAGCTTCAGAGGCTCTTGCTAAGAAGCTAAGTATGGAGGATCAAGAAAGATTGAATAAAGTAGAGAAGGAAAGAAAGAAGAAACAAGCTCAGCAAGATAAGGTTGGAAAGGCTGCAGCTAAGAAACTTCAAGACAGGTTCAACAAGGAAGTTGAGAAAGAAAAGATCAAGAAGAAGATTATCAAGCCATTGACTAGAACTGAAGAAAGAAGAAGAATGGTGAGAAGCCTAGCTGGAATTGTTGGAAGACCTATCCAATACTTCTCAAAGTGGTCTTTTGAGAAAGTCAAAAAGCACTATGAAGAGGCTAGAAAAGAGACTGATGTTGTAAAGAAGCCTGATGAGGAGAATGAAGTGCATGTACAGAGAAGAAGTAAACGAAAGCATGATGTAGTTACCACTGCTGAAGGTACTACCACTGCTGAAGAAAAGGTTCCCATTGCTAGTGGAACAGAGAAGAAGAAGATTGTGAAGGAATCAACTCAGATAGAGAAGGAAACTTCTAAACTGGCTAAGCAGATCAGTCAAGCAAAGAGGAAAAAGTCCATAGCTCATAAAAGGCCAACCAAGAAGAGGAAGATCTTCACTGAAGTGTCTAAAGTGATAGATTGGTACTTTTTTGAAGATAATAAGGTTGTTTTCTTCAGGATTGTGAGAGAGGATCAGACAAGTGAGGTGTTCTCTAATGTCTACAGAATGTTTACAAAACTCTCAGCTGCTGACTTGAAGAAGATGTATGAGATTGGATGCACAAAACAGATGACTGAGTTTGATGAGGCTGCTCTTGTTCAAGATAATCTTCAAACTATGTTTGCATATGAGAAAGCCAAGGAGGAAAGACAGAAGAGAAACATGAGGTTGGGAAAAGGTGAAGTGAAAGAAGGAGAGGTAGTTGCTTGGAACTGCTATAACGCAAATAGAGTATTTACTGTCACTTATGATGATGGTGTCAAAAGCTATTTCTTAGTGGATAAGAGATATGACTTTGAAAGAAGGATGATGGAAGGAATTTTGAAACGTAAGAAGTCTGTTATGACTGAACTTGAGAAAGAGTTCATTGAAAATCTGACAAATCAGTTATCAGATTTGAGAGAAGATGAAACAACAGAAGAAGAAAAGGTAGTGTTATGGGGAGTGAGAGGTATTTTCAAGAAATACTATTTTGTGCAGTGGAACAATGGAAAACAGAGAAGTAATGCAGAGTTTGATGGATTCTGAATTTGGTTACTGCTGAAGATAGAGTAACTATGCATGAGTATGGGTTGGAGAAGCTTCAAGAATTTCTGAAAGACTCAAATAGTTCAGACCATGCTAAGATGATTAAGAAAGCCATGCAACAGTTGAAGAACTTAATTTCTGATTAAAATCAGAAGTTAAGTTAGGGGGAGATTGTTAGGACTGATTCAGAGAGGTTACCACTGCTGGCTTTGAAGTTGTTACCACTGCTAGGCCATTTGAAGATTACCACTGCCTGTACAAGATTACCACTGCTGGTTGAAGATCAACACTGCTTTTGTCTTACCACTGCTGACAAGATCATGATAAGGAAAGGATTGCGATGATTGAAGATATGGACAAGATACGTTTTGGTTGGAGATATTTTAGAGATTATCTTGTAAATTTAGTTTCCTTATTGTAATCTTGTAACTCGTATATATAGCTGATAGGATTGTCTTTGTTAGATACGAGTTTTCATTAGCTTTTGTTTTAGAATTAGAGCCTCAAGATTGTTCTTGAAATCCCTGCAATTGAGAAGATTTGCACATCTGTTTGAGCCTGTTCAAACAGATTGGGGCTTGTGTTTGTAATCATTAAGCTATTGAATCAATACACATTCAGTTTGTTACAAATCCATTGTTTTCTTTATATAATCAAAGTGTTATTCCGCAAACTTCTTTGATTAAGTTTTCTGATCTTGATATTTAGATCCTGTCAAATATCCTACAAACTCATATTTTTTTCGAGAAAATTTGTGTTTCTAAGTCAGTTTTTCAAATAATATCCTACAAATATCTTATTGATGACTCATATATGAATCTTTCCTTAGCGTTATTTTCTTATCTTCTGATCATGATATATTGAGCCTTCGTATTTGAACCTCCGACTATATATATATTGATGTTCCCCCTAAAATCAAATCATCTCTCTGCCCCTGGGCCCACGCACATAGCTAGCTCCATTTGATGCCATAACGAGCTTCAATGTAAGTATAATGTAATAAAAATACGCTTTATATATTTAAACGAGCTGAGCTTAAGCTTGGAGCTTGGCCCGGCTTGTTTACACCCCTAAGGCCATCCGCTGTGGATGAGCCCGAAGCCATCGGGTAGGGGTCAAGCCGTCGGGTAGGCTTTGGAACACCGCCGTGGATGGCGGCGGGTAGAATGACATCGGCTCTTCCAAACCGAGGCTAACCACCCCCACCCCCTACCCACTTTCTCTCTCTTCTTTCTCTCTATCTCTCTCCTCTTTCTCTTTTTTGTTTTTTTTATTAATAAAATAAAAGTGTGTGTAAGATTGGGTTAGGTATTAGGTCGACAGTGGATGAATTGGGTAGTTGTGGGTAAAATAGTGAAAAGCTGATGTGGCGCTGATGTGGCAGCTGAAACCATTGGGTTGCAGTGGGTCGACAGCGGATGGCCTAACAAACCCATATATATATACATACATATAAGGACATGTTCAAACGAGACCAAAGGAGAATCAAAATGAAGACTAACATTCACACCATTTTTATTCTTTTCAATCTTAACATAACAATCATCCAAAAAGCATAAAATTTCATACAATTTGATATCATCATTTATTAGCATCTATTAGTATTGTGATATCTTTAGGGGAAAACGAGTACGATATTCTCACATATCCGCATGTGCCTTCTCGACTGCAAATCTTTGTGCTAGCATTGTAACTCCCATGTACCTTCCGAGCATCATGAGGCTAGCTTGCGGATTAGTTCCCGGAGAGTTGAGGAAAGTGGATCCATCCATGACTCGAAGACCATCTACACCAATAACCTTGTATTCAGTGTCAACTACTCTACCAACTTGACACCCACCATGATAATGCCATATAGTAGTTTTACTATCTTTGCAATATTGTTCAAATGTGGAAAATGTTAGATTATGTGGATTCAGGTTATATGATAGTTTCGCGTTAAGATCAAGAATATCTTGGGTGGTCATATTGGGATACTTATAGTTCGCAAATGCTTCTGTTTGAATAGCTGTAAGAATGACTTGGAGTCCTCCAACACATTTCTCAATGTCTTCGGGTGCACTGAAGTAATTGAAAGTTACGTTCGGGTTGTCAGCTGGATCACGGTTCTCAATCCTGAGTTCACCCATAGATACCGGTCCATCAGTTTTCCCATATATAAATCCTCCTTTCTGCAAACAACATAAGTCGATGATCAAGGCTATTACTCATTAGAAACTAAGAAGATTTTTCAATATATATACGGATGTGGGACTCCAACTGTTTGTTAACATCATATTAGAAATTTGATAAGTGCATAACGTAGATATGTATGTGTATATATATATATATATACGTATGAAAGTACCCGATAGTCATAGCCTTGATACGCTGAAATGTCTGCTAGAAGTAAATTAATGCCCCCTGATTCTTCGATGTAGGTACCAAAGTCAGTAATACCAACATTTTGGACTAGGGATGCCTCAACGTCAACGAGAGCAGGGATGAAAAATCCGGTTAGAGGGTTATCTGACATGTTTTTGCCAACTAAAGGTTGGTCGAGCACGACTTTGATCTTAAGTGCTTCAAGTTGTTCTCTTGGACCAATGCCACTCAACATCAAAAGTTGTGGGCTACCGAGAGCTCCGGCAGACAGTATGATTTCATCTTTCTCTCCACCTTTTAGAAAAGCCCTATGCATATTGCCAAATGAATCTTCAAAGGCGACTCCAATAGCCACTGGGGTTGATTCTCCTGCTGTATAAAGTAAGAACAATTCAATATTTTTTGAAAGAGGTATCCCATACCACATTGGGCCCAGACTAATCCTTGGCAATTTTGGACCGAAGCCCGACTGCTAAAACATGCAGCCCGGGGTCGAAGCCCCCGTACCTCAACTTTTTGGTAATCAATATTGGTAATCAACTTTTTGGTAGGCATAATTGACATGTAGTGTACTATTACAAAAAGAATTAGTTATACACAAGACCAAAAATGTCCAAATATTTTATAAGACCAAACATATATGCGTCCTATTTAAAGGTGTTGTAACAAGTTTATACGACATCTTTAAAAAAAATTATAAAGTGTCATATTATAATATCTTTAATAAAAAGGCTAATAAGACACTTTGTTTTGAAATTGCCCTAAAAAGGTTGCTAAGACGCCTAAAATCATTATATAAACGTATTACAACACAATAAGACGCACAAGTATTTGATCCTATAAACTTAATTAAATCATATAAAGTATTCTATTAAAACACACTTGACATTCTCTATAAACTTGATCATATATGTTATAGTGTGTGTGTGTGTATATATATATATATATTTACCTTTGGTCTTAAATATGATTTTGTGAACAGATGCATGTAGAAGAACAGTTATCCCCTCCGGGTTTGCAAACTGCAGCAAATCTGCAGCGGTATGTCGCGTTCCATTTGGATCGAAAATAGTACCACCGGTTTTAGTACCAACAAGATGTTCAAAGGTATATCCATTGTCGGGTACGACCCCGGCATCGACCAACGATGCTCGAAGTGCTCTCTGCCAACCCCCCAAGACGGGCTCGAAAACCATTACACTCTCTGCGAGTTGGTAAGATTCTTCGATCAAGTCTGCATCCGTTAATCCAGCCTCTATGGTGAATTTTTCTTCACCACGAGAGTAGAACCCCGCATTAATTGCAGTACCACCACCCAAGACACGAGGACGCGCATTTACAACACCCTCTACAACAAATCGTTGAGAGGGAGAGTTCAGTGTTGTATCGAAGAAGTAGGTACCGAAATTCTCAACACGCGTGACATTTATATTGTCATACGGTGAGCCACCACGTTCAAGCAACAAAACCGAGGCGTTTGCAGATAGGGTTGTGGCCACGGGGATGCCGGTGGTGCCACCTCCAATAACGATGTAGTCGTAGAATGAAATCCTAGGAGCATCTGTTGCTTCATGCATGAACGTATAGTTTGGAGCTACAGAAACAAAAAAATAACCTTGTAAATTTGTTTCTTCTCTATCATATAACAGTAACAACACAAATCCATACAAGCTACAAACACACGAAGATTATGATGGTGTAAATAGTTATGGTTGTATAAAATCACTACGACAAAATTGAATTTAAGGGTCCTAATAAAGTGTTTTATATGACTTAAGTTTATATGGCCAAATAATGAAGCATCCTATCAAAAAGTGTGTTGCAATAAGTTCATCATTTTTTTTGACCGTCCTAACAAGTTTTTTAACAAATTTTCAAAATAAATGTCGTTTTTGCTATTTAAGAGGAGGTGGGACTATAAACCCATTTTTTTATATATAGAATATTTTTTTAAATAGTGTTCTATAAAATAATTAATTTAAAACTTATTTTTTCTCGTAAATTGACCGACTTCTCTTTTTAACATGACTCAACGATATGCTAGTTGTAGCTATATTAGCAAAATATATAGAATATACTTACGTAATTCTGCGACAGCGAAATCAAGTAAGAAAGTAATGGTAATGAGCGCAGCCGCGATCATCCTCCACGACTTATAAACCATCGGGTTATGCTAATGATGATATATTTATATCTATATATATGTATACCAATTAAGAACTTGAGAAAGTTCCCAACTCCTTGGGGACTTGTGAGACAGTATGATATGGAGAAGAGATGAAATGAAGCTGTTTATATAAAGTTTTGAGAGGCATTGAATTATCAAATAGAAGATAAATATGTCATAAGAGTTGACTTTCAGAGGTTCCTGCTACGTTCAAAAAAACGTTTATTAATAACCTGCTAATGTGATCATGCCATTATTAATTCATAGCATACGAAAAGTTATATAATTTTTTAAAAGTTTGATCAGGTCCATGTACGTAGCTCCATTTGATGCCATAATCAGTTTCTACGTATGCATAATGTAATAAAAATACGTAGATCACTTGCATAAACTTATATATGTACCAAATAATTAAACCCTGCAAGATAGGATTCGATTTATACCGACGAGTGTTCTATGATATAATAGGTTTCTATTAAACACTTTCTAAGTTTCTAGTCAAAGACTGTGGTTGGGCTCTAGGTCCAGCGTACGTTGGGCAGGGACATCGGCAGATTAATGGGCTGCCCGTGGTTGCCCGATATGGCCAGGGAGGTGTGCGTAGGTATGTGTGTGTTCGTGGTAGTTGTTCGTTGATTCGATGCTGCTATGCCTTCCAAAAAAAATGTCTTATAAAATAGCTAACCAACAATTTATTTTAAAATATCCTAAAAAACATGTTAAAACACCAAAATATTGTACTACCTATTGTAACACTTTTAAATATGACGTGTATAGTTTAGCCGTACAGTTAAACTTAATTCCTGTAAAGTAGTATATAATTATGACGTACGTTTTCGATCCAGATATATACCTATTACTTTGTAGTGCTTGATGACGATACTTTCATCTACTAGTATTACAGAACTGCTGCTAATCGACACTCATTTATACTTAATCTTGCATGATTAGATTTCATTCCTAATGTTATCCCTAATAATTAATTGAATAAATTGATCATCTATTATTTCCTAGAATCCAAAATCCCTTCTTTTTTTGAACCGCAGATGAATTAACACAAACATTTCCGCGTATGCGGGATCCATTCGGGCACCCGACTAATCCGTGTCTAGCCAAAAATTAGAAGAGCTTATTGTCGTTCTGTGTATAAGGTAACTGAACAAACACTAGACCCATGTGCAATTCAAAGACTTCTAGATTGTGATGGTCAAATTTTGTAAAACAAACAATTTCGACCCTCTTCAGGCACTAGTCAAATGAACATATATCCTTTACACTACCTACTCCTTCATCATCTAGAAGTGCCATGTCTACACGCAAACATCCACCTATATAATAAACTAAATGCCCTCCCTAATTGTACAATGAAATGTAAATTGACTCTACTTTTCTTGCCACGAAACATAGTTTACAATATATATAGTATATATATATAGAGTTGGGTTTAAATCGGAATGATATATTTTTAAGAGAATAAAAAAAGGGCTAAATAATAGGTGATTTTATACTAACATCGCATACAAAAACATATATGATTCATGTGACTTTGCCTCGCAAACTGAAGAAGTGGTCAAAGCCACTCGTACAGGTGTTTTTGACTCTTGACGAGTGACATGGCCATTTTCATATTTTCTTAAATAATTATTGTTCTCATTTGACCCCCCCCCCCCTCTACACACACATATATATATAAGGTTAGGTTCAAATGTGAACACATGCATCTTTCATTATGAACGTGAAGACCACTAGTATATCGCCACATGGCAATATTCATTTTGAAAATTAATGCTTACTTCAAATACAAATTATGGAAAGATTACATACCATACAAATCAATCAATTAAAATATTTAGAGCATCCACAATGGAGGTTCTTCCTGGGGATTTTCATGGGGTTTTACAAGAACCTCCACTGTAAGATAGAGGTTCTTATCCAGTCACAAGTTTTTATTGGAACTTGGGTGCTTGAACAAAAACTCAGGTTCTTGTTATAGTTTCCTTTTATGTTATATAATATTTTACATAAATAAAAATTATATTATAAATAAGTAGAGTGTCAGGATCGAATCAATAACAAGAAAGAATAAGAACCAAGATCTATTAAGGAAGTCACGGAATAACACCTTAATATTTAACAACAAGAAAACAAGAATGAATTGAAATTGAATTGCTTTTGGAATTGCTTTTCTATCGAATGATTACAAACAAAGCCCCAATTTGCTTGAATAAATTCAAACAAACGTACAATACTTCTCTATTGTAGGGATCAAGAATAATCTTGAGGCTTAAACTTTTCTATCTCACTCAAACAAATCTCTCAATTCATATCTAATAGACTAGACAACTAAGCTATTTATACAAGACTTGATTACAAAGATAATTACAAAAAATAAATTGATCTTCTAAATCTTCATTATCTTCAGAATCTTGGTAATTATCTTCATTCCATCAAAAATATATCTCTTGAATTCATTACATAATTATCTCCAAGTCTTTGTCTTTATCTTCAAGCAAGATCCTTTCCTTATCTTTCTCTTCAAGTAATCTTCTTTCCTTATCTCGGACGAGCAGTAGTAATTAACACTAGCAGTAGTAACTAACACTAGCAGTAGTAACTAGCAGTAGTAACCAGCAGTAGTAATTAACACTAGCAGTAGTAACTAGCAGTAGTAATCCATCAGCAACATTAATTCTCTTCTAGCAGTAGTAACTTTAAAAACCCAACATAGAGGGAAGTATGATTTTTGTAGGAATCTCCATTGTAGAGTTTTAAAGAGGTTCTTCGTTTGTTGAGATGACAATGACGTGGTAGGAAAAAATATGGTAACTGAGGTTTTTGGAGGTTCCATCACTATGGATGCTAGCCCTGATAAAGATTTAATGATTATAATTTGAATATTTATGGAAGCTTATTAGTTAGAGTTAATTTATTATGATCAATCGTTATAATTAGAAAACAGTTTATATATTTATGAAACCAGATATATGTTAGCCTAGATAGACGATTGAGATTTGTTCGTATGATTTGTAACCTTTCCGATTTCATTTGAAACGTCCTTTATAAAGAAGGGATTTGTCAAAGGATATGTACCCCAACAACATTTGATGTTGGCCACTGAGTATTAATCCCAGGGGGAGCATGCTTTAGCTCTCGGTAAAATTCACCAAGGATGTAGTCTGGACAAATCCAGGTAAACCTTATCCAAAAAAAACAAGTGATTTGAATCTCATTGTATAAAGACGTTAAAATAGATTTAGAAGATATGTGTCTGAAGTGTTAAAAAATTAAAGAAGTGATATATCTTCCACCAATGTAACTCGTCATAACCATCATTCTTTTATCTACTTTCAACATGTGATGAGGTGGAAAGGTAATTAAATATTAACAAGTGGATTTATTTTTTCAAATTCAAGTTAATTTTGGGGTAATTCGGAAAATTATGTTTTGACCAAAGCACCAATTTTATGTTCGACGACAAACCTATTTCATGATATATGAACTGGAGCCTCTTTTATAAAACATGAAAAACGCATCAGATCTTCTTATAAAAGGATAGAATTGAAAATTAAAAATCAATTTCAGTCAATTAGAATTTTATTAAAAAACAAAAAGTAAAAAAAATTATTAATTAATTTATTATTACCTAAAATGAATAGAAAAACTCCCCTTACTTGAAAAAAAAAATATGAGTAGTTTTGGATTTGGTTGGCTCATTTTGCAACTTAGGGAAAAGTTCAAAAAAATTCAATAATCTATTCCATTTTAAATGGTTAAATCATTAAATAATTTTTGACAAAAAAAGTCCATTAAATTATCTAATTTTGAATAACTAAGTCACCAAACTCTTCTTTTGAATGAAAAAACCATTAAACATTCACATTTCGATTAAAGAAGTCCCTTTACAATTTTTTTATTAAATAAATCAATGAATTTTTAAAATTTTGATACTTATATTCGTTTAAATTAAACTAGTATAATTATATTTTACCTTTAAAACATTCTTAGTCGGTTACAATTAATTTTTTCATTTTTATTAAATGGGGGTAAGTAACCATTTTTTTAAAGTTTGATGTTTGTTTATCGAAAGAAATTGTTTAAAAATTTAATCAATTAAAATGACAATGTTTAATAGTTTTTTCATTAAAGAAAATAGTTCATGAACTTTATCATTTAAAAAGAGAAAGTTAGTTACTTTATCATTCAAAAATAGCCCTAGGGGACGCATTCTAGAGGTACGGGGCTTCGACCCCGGGCTGCATGCTTTAACAGTCGGGTTTCGACCCAAAATTGCCGAGGATTAGTCTGGGCTCTGGGATACCTCTTCCAAATATATATATATATATATATATATATATATAGGGGTGGGATCAAATGTGAACCACTTTTTGGTTGTGAACGTGAGGACAACCGAGAGCGCGACACGTGGCGGATGACTAAGCGCCATGTGAGGTCCACGTCGGATGACTAGGCGCGATTCATGGGAGGGCATTGAATTAAAAGGGGGGGACCACACTCAAAGCCGACGTGGCGCCTAGTCATCCGCCACATGTCGCGCTCTCGGTTGTCCTCACGTTCACAACCAAAAAGTGGTTCACATTTGAACTTTCCTCTCTATATATATATATATATATATATATATATATATAGGGGTGGGTTCAATTGCAAACCACTTTTTCATTGTGAACGTGAGGACAGACGAGAGCGCGCCACGTGTCACTCTGAATTTCGGCGACTTAGTGTTATTCAGTCTGAATAACACTAAAGTCGCCGAAATTTCAAAGGACACGCGCGACTTCAACCAAAAAGCGCGCGACCTTAGTGTTATTCATACTGAATAACAGTGTTATTCAGTATGAATAACACTAAGGTCGCGGGGAAGGTCGCGCGTGTCAGAATTTTTTTTTGCCACGTGTCGCGCTCTCGTTTGTCCTCACGTTCACAATGAAAAAGTGGTTTGCAATTGAACTTTCAGCTATATATATATATATACTCTTATTTTAAACATCAATGTTTCCTTTACGGTCAACATTTGATGAGGTAGGAAAAGTAATTAAATATCATTAATTGGATTTGGTATTAAAAATCCAACTCAATTTTAGCATAATCCTGAAAATTGAAAGTTCACCAAACTACAAGTTTCATCAAACATGCTTAATGACGAACTCTCTTTCATGAAACGTATTTGATGACAAAATCTATTTCATAAAAAATGAAACGAAGCTTGTTTGAGACTTTGAGGAAACATGAAAAGAATAAAGAAACATCACTCCTATATTAAAGAAAAAAACATAAAAATCAGTTCGGGTCAATTGGAATTTCAATAAGAAAACCAAATTTAAAAAACATATTAATTACGTAGAACTTTTTTTTAACGGCAACATAAAACGTCACGAGAAGATGGGAAACAGAACGATAATTAATTACCTAGAACTAAATAGATGAAATTCAACTGTTGAGATAAAATAAAGTGTATAATTGGATGATTTAGATCAAGTTGCATTGCTTGTATAAATAGAATAAATTGCACTTAGAACATTTTATAAGTATAGGGGCTTCTTGAAATGTTAATCTAAATAATTGGTGTAAACTATGAAAATTGGTTTTTAAGATTTTGTCTCGAATGCTTTTATAATATAGTGTACATTTGTAATTTTAAGTTTTAAGTAATATACATTAATAAATGGTACTAAATGAATAAAAAAATGTTTTTAAGAGTTATATCAAAATGGTACTAATGCTATAGATAAAAATTATTTTGTTGAAATTCATTGATTATCTTATTTATGTTTTGGATTCCTTATATTTCATAACAAGATATTTATCTTGTATATGATTATTTTTATCAGTTAGTTATGTATGTTTGGATTTTAAGTCATATACGTTAATAAACATAAAACATTAGGCATTGCATAAAAATTGTTTTTTAAGATTTTTTTTCTCAAATGCTTCATAATATAGTATATTATGTGTCTGTGTATGTACATATATTGAAAAACATAGTGACATCTTCATAATTGTAAAGCTTAAGGTATGACATTGCAACACCACCGGTTCATGCCATTTAAAACTCATAGCCCACTAAAAGTAACCCTTATAAAATACTTTATTAAAACATTTAGAGATTTTAAACGTGATATATAAACTTCGTGTTATTATGGTCCACTGAAACAAAAGTAAACCCATCATCCCATTTTGACATTTCACATGTTCATTGAAACAAAGGAAAACCCATCAAACCCATATGCTGATTTTGATCCTATACATATATTCATGCATCTACACTTCACACCTAACATTGATCCTTATTTGTTTTATTACTAAAAGGAGGAGGAATATAGCATACATTTCGTCCCTTTCATATTTTCTTGACCTTGTAAGAAAAGTCCAAGTGTTCTATTTAAGGGAATTTTTAATGGCTCCAAGTTGTTCAATTGGTGTTTTTTCAACCCGACCACCTTTAAACAAAGAAACAAACAATTGGATTTAAGTCATTTGTTTGATATTTTAAACTAATTAAGATAGAGATGAAATTTTCCCTATAAAATAAGATGGTTTGGTATTATTTTTTTTATTGGACGATATATAACTTGATAAATAGTATGCGTTAACATGGTGGTGATGAATATACCAACTAAAATCGGATCATGACGTTATGAGGCCTAATCACTGGTCCATTTACAAACTATATCTTTTTTATTCAATGTTCAGATAGACGACGTTAGACAAAAACCGACATTATTTGAGTCAAGGAAAACCGTCAAATCGAATTGCAGTTGTCCTGATTCTGACTAGACTGTCAACGCTTACTTTTCAAATTCGACCTACTCCAACGCTTACTCTTCTAAATCATAGGTTTGCTAATTGCTAGGTTGTCTCTTTTCCTTGGTTTTCTACTTTCTTGCGGTCCAAAAAAATAAAAAGAAGTGATTCAATTAGACCAACATTGAACAACAAATATGACCATGAATGTAAGTACTTATAAATGGTGATACTTGTAGAAAAGTTAGACAAATAGATGTGGAAAGGTTAGACGAAAAAACAAAACTCCTAGGAGTTACGTTGTCTGGTTGATTTTTCACTAACTCGTGTATAGATAAAGTTGTATGTGTGAATTTGTTTGTCTATACAGATATGAAATGTTTTCGAAGGGTTTTTTTTTTATCGGATGAACTTTTTTTATATGAAAATTGTCGACTCGATCACGAGGCATTGAATTCTGCAGTTACTTTCTTTTCAGGTTGGAGCACTCCCGTTTCGGTATCTGGGTATCCCTTTGTCTTCTAAAAGATTGGCGGTCTCAGATTTTGCACCTCTGATTTCCAAAGTTAGATCTCGTATTTTGAATTGGAAATCTAAGTTTCTTAGTTTTGAAGGGCATTGAGAAAAGTGCCGTTTATTTTTCTAATGTCGACTCGATCACGAGGCATGGAATTCTGCAGTTACTTTCTTTTCAGGTTGGAGCACTCCCGTTTCGGTATCTGGGTATCCCTTTGTCTTCTAAAAGATTGGCGGTCTCAGATTTTGCACCTCTGATTTCCAAAGTTAGATCTCGTATTTTGAATTGGAAATCTAAGTTTCTTAGTTTTGGAGGTCGTGTGCAATTGATCAAATCGGTGCTGGAATCTCTTCAGCTTTACTGGATGGTCATCATCACTTTTCCTGCTTCGGTTATTCATTCGCTTGAAAAACTGTTTCGAGATTTTTTGTGGAATCAAGGTGATCCGTCACGTGGGAAAGTGAAAGTAGCTTGGGAGACGGTGTGCAAACCGAAATCAGCTGGCGGATTGGGATTAAAGCGCTTAGCCATGTGGAATAGAGCTTTACTTGCTTCAAACATTTGGGATATTCTCAGAAAAAAGAAGTCAGTATGGATTTCTTGGATTTATTTGCATAGATTAAACGCCTCCAATTTCTGGACTTTTATCCCGACAAATAATTCCTCTTGGATTTGGCGTAAATTGGTTGAGTTACGGGAACAATTTCGTCCATTTTTCTTTAATCAGTTAGGGAACGGTGTGAACACAAATGCCTGGGAAGATAAATGGATTGCGATTGGGCCTTTGTCTTCGTTTCTTCCATATAGACTCATGCATGGGGAGGGTTTTCATAAGGGATCGAATGTAGCCGAAGTCATCTCCGGATTAAATCATGCTTGGCCGCAAGCTTGGACGCAAAGGCACCCTCCATTGGCTAATGTAGCTTTGCCTTCTTTGGTTAATACTTCGGATCAGGTTATGTGGCTTAACTCTCATCATCTTCCTTGTCGTTTTTCTATAAAAGAAGTATGGCGGTCTTTACAAGGAAATTGGGAGGTTGTTCCATGGTACGATTTCGTTTGGTTCAAGCGGCATATACCAAAGCACTCTTTTTGCTTATGGTTGGCGATCCTTAATCGATTACCCACCCAAGACCGTCTCTTAAACTGGGGTTTTAACCCTGCGCGTCTCTTGTGTCCGTTTTGTAATGCTATAATTGATTCTAGGAATCATTTGTTTTTCGAATGTGGGTTCTCGGCTTCGTTTTGGCGGCTAATTCGTGATGAGATCGGTTGTAATGCTAATGAAGACTGGGAGAATATTTTCCATGAGTTAACACATAGACGATGGAGGCCCGGGGAACTTCGTAAGCAGCTGTTGTTTGCGGGTGCTGTCTATTTTATTTGGAGAGAAAGGAATAATCGTCTTTTCAAGGGTATTAAAAGAGAGGTGGCTTTTCTGGTGAAGGATTTGAAGCTTTATATCGATATTAGATGTAATGCTTCGTCTTTCACTTTGGATCATTCTTTTGGAAATACCTCAGGAACAGTTTAATGAAGACTCAAGTGGATTATTATAGTCGTGCCTTTGTGGTTTGGGGGGGTTACCTGCGGATGTTTGTCCATGGTTTTATTGTTTCCCTTAGCACTGTTTGGATGATTTTTCTTTGGTTTGTTATGGTTGGGTGTGCTTTGTTTGAGACCTTACTTTGGGGGTTTGTCCCTTAGAGGGTTCTCTTTTTTGGGAGGGAGTCCCTCGCCTTTGTTTGTACTTTCTCTTTTTCTTTAAGTTTACCAGGAGTCCTTTTCCTTTCAAAAAAAATTGTAGGTTTAAAAAATTGATTTTCTACGTAAAGGTCACTTTTAAAAAGTAATTAAAAACTCATTTTTTATGTTATTAACTATTGTCAAACAGTTATGTATTACTAATCAAATCAATGTTACTCTAATTAAGTTTAATTAAGGGGTTGTTATTCCTACCCCTTATAATTTCTCTTCAATCATATAAATTCATACCCCTCTACACTGGATCTTATTTGTACAATCACATACATCTTTTCATACCTTTTACAAGGGATATGAATAAAAAAAACTCGTTAATAAACCGCCAACGAATATTTTACAGAAAAAGAAGAAATGAGAGTTGTTGAGTCTTGAGACAGGTAGAGGTAGTTGGGACGCTAGGATAAAAAAATTGCAAAAGATGACTATTTAAAGTAATTAAATTATATACCTATATTTTGATTTAAAAACTTACCAAAGTCGTCGGATTATGGTACAGTTCTTTTTAAAAAAAGCGATGCAAGAAAGAAATTTATGGTAATCAAATTTTATAATAATTGATTTTTTCTTTATTTTAAATAGCTTTCGTATATAACAAAATTGAGTCAATATTTAAAGTATTAGTATTCAACGGGATTTCTTAAATATTTAAATTCAAACACTAAAATTCAAAATCCAGAAGTCATATTCATCTTCAAAAATATCTATATCTAAATAATTTGACATTAATTATAATATCAAAATATTTTATTTATTTATTAAAATATTTTTCAACTTTTAAGTATTTATCGGTGATATTTTTTTAAAAGCTTTGAAAATAAATATTTGTGATAGTTTTGGAAAAGCACCAATGAATAGAGTAAATAATTATTATAGCCATTTGAAAATAGCAACTCTACCAAGTAACTCATCTCTCTCAACTCTTACCAAAATAACCATCAAAGTCGCCCCGGGCGACTCCCTCACCTCTACACTTTTGAAGAATGGCAAAATTGAACCCTGCACTTAAGTCGCCCCAGCATAAGTTGCCCGGGGCGACTTTGACCTCCTTTGACCGGACATGTGGCGCAACCGAGAGCTAAGTCGCCCCGGGCAACTCCTTCCGGGACGACTTTGATGGTTATTTTGGTAAGAGTTGAGAGAGATGGGTTAGTTGGTAGAGTTGCTAATTTCAAATGGCTATAATAACTTTTTTGTATTGATGATAGTTTTGAAAAAGTTATTGTAGTAAAATACAGATGCAAAAGCTTTATTTTTCTATTTTGCAGAAGGTGTTGAAAATGTTTTCAGAGCATCTAAATTCCTAATAGAGTATTGATAGGACATCAGTATATCGGAATAAAGTATATGACAGTTTTATCTAAGAGTATTACATAGTTTACATGACGTTTTTAGCGTTGTAAAACAAGTGTTTAGCACAAATTTTGAACAAAGTGTTATTTCAACTATTTTAAAGACATTATTTAAAAAAGTGTCGCTTAAATAACATTGTCTCAACAAAGATTAGATTATAAAACATTTAACAAAAAAATCCTTTAAAATGGCTAGAAAAGATTTTTCAAAAGTATCTTATAAAATAGCTAATATAACACTCTATTTTAATACGTCCTAAAGATCTCGTTAGGTGCCAAAAAGCATCCTATAAACTTATTAAAGCATTTTTGGTGTAACACTTTATTATGTGGTCGTATAAATATAAATATAAGACGATCCATATCGATGCAAGACCAAACTTTTTTCCAAATATTATTTCAGCTTTGCAATAACATCTTTTACATTAAGGTAAGACCAAATTGATTTATAAAATGATACCCCATCAACTGCTTTATAATTTATATTTACATATTTTAATAATTTATAATATTAAAAAACATACTAAATATGAAGTTGGGGGTATTGGTCTTTTTTTCCTAATATATTATATTACAAGTCATCAAAGCAAAAATACAAGTTAACAAAGGTCTTATAAACAAATAAAAACAAAAAATAACCCCCTACTCCTTTCACTCTTTAAGAAAGCAAATTTCGAACAAAAGGAGAAAGAAATTAAATGTGGTCGTTGATATGTTTGTTTACTCTGTTCAATTTAGATTATGCTTTTGTAAACTAGTTGATAAACTAGTTTATTAGCAAATTATGTTTGACAAAAACTTGTTTATGAATATGTAAAATAACCAAAAATAAATATATTGGAATATAATAACTAATATTAAAGGGAAGAATCAAATACAATATTTGTACAAAGTATACAAACCATTATAATAAGAAAATATGGAAGGTGATAATATTCATTAATTGTGATTGTGCTTTTTAAATAAGGAACAAAACGAAATCAAATATTTGTTAGACTAGATGAATGGGTTTGTATAGTTTGTACAAACTACCCGGTTTGTAACGGATACGGCCCCTTAATATTAACAAGGGTATAATTGGAAAAAACTACAGAATGCTACCTTCAAGTAGCTTATCAAACAACTAGCTTTGGCCGTGCGTAACAGCACTCTCCAGGTTGAGCGGCTTCCAACCCGCCGGGCTGGCGGGCTGCCAGTACGCCGGCAGCGGCTTAGGAGCTTGAGCGGATATGCCACACCGCTATCTTTTGTATGTGTTGTGTATGGGATGGTAGGTAGGGTTGGGTACTAATCAGAGAGGGTTCCAAGGAAGGGTTGGAGAAAAGCTGATGTGGTAGTGGAGTTGGGAGATTGGATACTGGTAGCCTTATAAGCTATTTTTTGTCTATCTAAATATGTACGTAAAAAACAAGCTAGCTTATAAGCTACTTTGTATATACCAAACAATGTTTTAGAGTCATCGGAGTTGAGTATTTGTATCAATGGATCTCATGTGCTCGGCAAAAAAAAAATGGCAGGAACATTAGCCCCAAAAGGCATGGATTCCCTTGAGTTATCTCTATTCAACCGAATTTTATCAACATGTTGTTTTACAAAGTTTTTGGATACGATCCATTTGTATTGGTTTCCTTTTAATCTAGAAATATGTCATAATTAAACAATTGGAGCGAAACTCAAAACTCATCATTATATAAAATGCAACTTTACTAAATCATAAGTTGTAGTTAACGTTCGAGGGTTCATATCATCCTAACCGAGTTCGAGCCTTCCCGTGTACATGCCTGTGGACATTTAAGTGGGGTCATATTTAGCCCCCAAAATTGTCGGGGATTAATCGGGCTTTGGCCCAGACACCCTTCCAAAAAAAAAGTTCTAGTTAACGAATCAAGAAAATGGCAACTCGTTTTTCAAAATCATTTGTAGATTATACTAATGAAATGTATACCATCATTGAAGACAAAAATAAGTGAAATTTTCATATATGACACATACTATTATCAACAAACATAAAAGCTAGTTACGTTACCATCCTGTCATAAAATGATAAAACCCGCAAAAATACAATGCTATTATGACCTTCGGTTTAGATAACTCAGCCCGCGTTTAGTCCCTTAGATATGGCTTTTATATCTAATACTATTACACATTCAACATCATATCTAAGTGTTGGACCTATAGATCCCATCATCACGGCTCATCTCTAACTCAACTTATCATCCATCCACTGTCGCTCTCCACAAAGAGCTAGGTTGTTCTTCGACGGAATTGTAACCACAAATGGGGGTTGGGTTCGACGGGGATCCGGTTGAGTTCATCAAAATGTTTGCTATCATGGAACTTTTATGCAAGATTTGGTATATGGGGCAGGCTAGGACAAAACTTTTTATGCCATATTTAACACCATGGACTGGATAATAGCTATTGTTTCGTTATTGGCGTGACATGAGACAATAACAAGACTTGGGTTAAGGTGGGAAAACGTGGGACAAAAAAAGTTCTTTTTTTTTTGTTCCATCAAAATATGTGGTACATCATAACAATGATTTTTAACGACCAAAGACAAAAATAGTTAATACAATAATTAAAGTATAATAGGGTTTAAAAGGATTTAAGCTAATGTACAACTTGTTAAGCTATTTACGTACAAAAAATGTGGTTGAACTATACGTAGAAAGAAGGAAATAAAAAATAATATCCTTTAGTTTTGGCTTATTATTGAAACAGCGTTGTTGATGGAGATCTCTATGGTCGATATCACATCCAATGCGACTACAAATGATTGTTGATAACAGGACATATCACATCCGATGTGACCACAACTTAATTTGCAATGTCTTTTAGTGCCTAAACGTTTACTTTTTATGTACAACAAATAGATTAGCAACTAATAACTATTTAGATATGATATTATATACACAGAGAGAGGGAAAAATGGTTTAAATGAAAATGCTAACAATTTAGAAAACAAGTAAAAACATAGTTTATTAACAAAATCACATGTGACTTTTTACTAACGGAAGAAAATTTGGACGCGAACGACTTCCCGTGCGACTTAAAGTCGGGGGGGGGGGGGGGGGGGGGGGGGGGAAATTGTGTAAATCATATATGATTTTATACATGAATTTAGATAATGATTTTGTACATTAATGAAATTTTTCCACCACTATTGACCACCACCACTGCTACTAACTACCATCATCACGTGCATAGATGGTGGTGGAAGATGGTCAACGATGGTTGTAAAGATGGTGGAGGACGTTGTTGTGGTAGAGCAGATAATGGACCTAGAGCCTACTAATATGCAACCAATGCTGGACCTAGAACGACTACCACAAGCGTGCACACCTCCCCGGCGGTATCGGGCATCCACGGCCAGCCCACTAATCCGCCGTTGTCCCGGCCCAACTTACGTTGGATCAAGAGCCCAACCTATTGACTGGGTTGGGGGCGGCCCAGTCTATGACTAGACCAACACAAAAACTGAGTACTACTCATGCCGTCAAATTCACTCCCATTGGAAGGCTAGCGTTATCTTGCCGTTAAAAAACATAGCTTATTTCTTCAAAATTAGAAGGAAGTCTACGCTCGTTGTCTTTTCCCTCTTTTCGATTATAATATATTTTTATTAGAAAGGCATTTTCGATTATAATTAATACATTAATTATTTGTAATATTCACAAAACTTTTGATTAGTCAACATAGCAACCGGATTTCATCCATTCTAACATGAAGTAATAATGCCATTTACTAAGAAGAAGCTAGGGAACCACGTATAGTATATTACATCCTTCATATATTTTTTTGGCCTTCATATACAAAGTTTAAGCTTCCACGAAAATCTTCATAGTTTAGTCGGTTTCTAGAAAGTATGACAAAAAGAGAAAAAAATTAATGTTCAAATGGGTTCATCAAAGTGGTTAGATGCATACGTTTATTATAATACAACTGTTTGAATATTATGTTTATGTTTATCCAATTAATTATTAATGGTGTTTAAACAACTAATTATCTACATATATGGGTCAAAGTCATTAATTCATATGATATTTTTCAAATCCCAGTGGCATATATATATAAATATCACCCAACTGCTTCAAACAAAAAGATAAATTAAGTAATGGGGTCTAAGTTGTTTGTTTGATATTTCATATTTGTCGATTGACGATGTAAGATGGTTTGTATTCTTCTTTCAAAATATAACTTCATACATCATGCACATGAGCCGCCGGATTAATAATTTCTAAGTAAATCACTTGTGACTTTAATATTATGAATAGTAAAATATCAAATTATTTAGTAAGGTTGTGCTTAGTACGTAGGACATGACAGGACATGATGGGACAAAACTCACTGTCCCATGTTGGCGCAGTATGGGACAAAATTGGTCCTACGTTTGGTGCGACATGGGACATGGACACGATCCTACGTTAGTCTAGTTCTATCTAGTCCAGTCATAGGCGTACCAAACAGAAAACAAACGTTTGGTTTGTCCCGTCCAGTTCAGTCCAGTATTGTCCAGTCCAATCTAGTCGTATCCAGTCATATCATGTCCAGTCCTGTCTTGTCCAGTCATGTCATGTCATGTCCTATCCTGTCCAGTATGCATACCAAACACTATCAAGAACAATTGAATCAAACCCATGACTTCTCATCAACAATAACCCTTTAAATAAGGATGAGTTTACAAGGACCAAATCATAAACAAAATTATTTTAAACCACTAAAACTAAACTAGGCTTTTTCTACTGGACAGGGCCAAATCATAACTTCTATTGGATTTGGTCCGCGCCTACCTGCACTACTAGGGACCAAATCCAATAGAATTTGCAAACCACAAGGACCAAATCCAATAGAGTTTGCAAACCACAAGGACCAAATCCGATAGAGTTTGCAAACCACAAGGACTAAATCCGATAGAATCTGCAAACCACAAGGACCAAATCCGTAATTATTGAAGTTTAGGGACCAAATCCGTAAAAACCACCAAACCACGAGGACCAAATCCGTAATTACTTTTATCATTATTATTGGAATTATAAAAATAACTGTAGTTTTATAAGTTAGAAAAAGAGAAAGAAAAAAAATTGTTTTTCAAGGCCCGGGCCTAGGCCCAGCCTGAGCCCGGTCAAAACCCGACCTTTACGAGGCCTGGTCAAAGCCCGACCAGGACCCATTTTTGCCACCTCTATGGATATAGAACAAAATCGGGTTGACGTAGTTTGAGAAGACTAGAGAAACTACATGTTCACTGATTGCTATATATTTTTATGCCTCCATTTGGAATTAAAACGCAAACTATTTTATCATTTTTTTCTAAATGCAGGCCTAAAAAGGAAAGTAAAAAAAATCCAAAGACTTGGCAAAACCATACGCACCAACAAGAGGGAGGTAATTCGGGGAGCAATAACCATCAATTTCTCATCTATATTTAGTAATTTCTTATAATTTTTAGACTTGCAAACCCTAGTTTATCCATGTGTGGTTAAATATTTTAATTCCAACAATAGCCAAACTTTTGGTTTGAATGCATTTGATTTGAGATTCCATTGTAATCTGTTAAGAAAAGTTAGTTTATTTGTTCGATTTCTTTGATTAATGTCAATTTTACGTGAATGTTGGGTGATTCGGCCAATTTCTTAATGTTCATGTGAACGTTTGTTATTCGAATTTTTAGATGCATAATTGTTTAGAGATTTTGAGAAAGTAATGATTGAACCTACTTCATTTCAATAAGATATTCAAGATGGGTTCATGAAATCTTGCAATGAAAGTCAAATTTAAATCTAGCCTATGAGTTTATAACGTTAAATTGGTGTTTTTCTCATCCAATAAAACTAATTGCACCTAGGAGTTTAGCAACTTGTCCAAACTCTTATTTGCTATTAAGAATTGATTAAAGAGGTTATTTTAATCAATGTTTAGTTAGGAAAAACATAGATTGCCAAAAGTTTGTTGGCTATTCTAACCAATTTGGACTTGTCCGTTTTGTTACGTATCTAGGATCGATGATAGATCTATGGGTCCGTATCAAAGTAGCCTATTGTCGGACTTTTAATGTTGCATTTTTTTAATAATAATTTTTGAACCATATGTAACATATGTAAGCTATAAATCAACCCCCCTCTTGCGGGGGATTTTACTTTAATTTAAAACCGATTCTCCATGGATTTGACCCGACTTACTATTATTATTTGGTGAACTCAGCATCCGTTACATAAGTATTTTTGATCCAATGGAAAATATAGATTTAACCGAGGATTTTTGTTTCATCCGGAAGATTTTCGGGGTTAGACATTTGTTGATGTTTCATTGGAAGTTACAGATGGATTTTAGCCATGAGTAATTGTTGTCAATGATACACAGTTTTCTAATAGTAAGGTTTGTACCAGACTTTTGAAAAGTGTCTTATAAACACATCTTCTTATATGAAGTTTATGTTTATAAGATACATTTTTAATAATGTCGTATAAAATTTTAATAGTACACTTTCTTCCATAAGTCTCCTAAAAAGCTATTTAAGACGTCTAAAAGCATCTTATAAGCCTATTATAAGTGTAAGTTTGTGGGGTTCCAACTCAAAACCAATTGGCAATAAGTGGAGTAGCCCAGGACCCTTATAATCACATTACAAGTTCACTTTGTGTCCGATGTAGGACATTGCTCAACACGCCCCCTCACGTGTGGCGTTCTTTCAGCCTAACACGTGGATACTTTGGGTTACGTGGAGTCCGTGCGCCCTTGAGAATATGTGGAACCCCTAGATTAATCTCCAAAAGAGCCCTTGAGAAGAGAAGGGGGGTTCCAACATATATATTGAAGATTTGGTCCAAGTCTAGCCGATGTGGGACTCTAACACGCCCCCTCCAACAGAGGCTAGATAGAGAGCCTAGAAGGGTCACGAGAGGACCAGGAGAGGGTCAAGAGAGTGCCGGCATGTGAGTCCGTAGAGTGGTAGACCTTGGCTCTGATACCATGTTAGTTTGTGGGGTTCCAACTCAAAACCAATTGGCAATGAGTGGAGTAGCCCAGGACCCTTATAATCACATTACAAGTTCACTTTGTGTCCGATGTAGGACATTGCTCAACAATAAGGCTCTCTCTTATGATATATATTAGTTTGGTCCTGTAAACTTGAGTTCATAAAGTAGTGTATTAGAATACTTAGAGACTTCTGGCGTGCTATAAACCCGACTTTGTTGAAGTGGATCCAATATTGTCCGAGCAATTTGTAATTGGGTTGAACAACTTTTTACACACCCTTTTAACTCGTACTCAAAATAAAAAAATGGACACCAAAGGAGAATCTAATTTAACAAAAAAAATTCACACCACCTTTATTCTGCTTTAATCTTGACATATAAGTTTCATACAATTCGATATCATCCTTTATTATCAACTATTACTATTGTGATATCTTTAAGGGAAAACGAGAACAATGCCCTCGATCACATATCCGTATACTCCTTCTCTACTGCAAATCTTTGTGCAAGCATTGTAACTCCCATATACCTTCCAAGCATCATTAGACTAGCTTGCGGATTAGTTCCCGGAGAGTTGAGCAAAGTGGATCCATCCATAACTCGAAGACCATCGACACCAATAACCTTATATTCACTATCAACTACTCTGCCGACTTGACACCCACCATGATAATGCCATATAGTTGTTATACTATCCTTGCAATATTGTTCCAATGTAGAAAATGTTAGATTATTTGGATTCAGGTTATATGGTAGTCTTAGGTTAAGATCAAAAATATCTTGGATGGTCATATTGGGATATTTGTAGTTTGCAAAGGCTTCGGTTTCAATAGCTCTAAGAATGATTTGGAGTCCGTTCACGCATTTCTCTATGTCTTCGGGTGCACTGAAGTAGTTGAAAGTTACATTCGGGCTGACAGCTGGATCACGGTTCTCTATCTTGAGTTCACCCATAGATACAGGTCCATTGATTTTCTCAAATATAAATCCACCCTTCTGCAAAAAACATAAGTCAATGATAAAGGCATTAAGTCATATATGGTTATCAATTTTTCTGTCAGAATATGTGGAACTGCATTAGATTACTTTCTAAAAGAGCCATAAGAAAATAAGGATATTGCAGTATATATAAAAATTTGGCCGATATGGGTCCCCAATAGTTTGTAAGCATTTGAATTTTGAATATGATATGTGTATGACATATATAAATACCCGGTAGTCATAGCCCAAATAGTCTGAAATATCTGCTAAGATTACATTAACGCCCCCGGATTCTTCGATGTAGCTACCAAAGTTAGTTATACCAACATATTGGACTAAGGATGCCTCAACTTCAACAAGAGCAGGGATGAAAAATCCGTTTCGAGGGTTATCTGACATGTTTTGACCAACTAAAGGTTGGTCGAGAACCACTTTGATTTTAAGTGCTTCAAGTTGCTCTCTTGGTCCTATGCCACTCAACATCAAAAGTTGTGGGCTTCCAAGAGCTCCAGCAGACAGTATGATTTCATCTTTCTCTCCACCTTTTAGAAATGCCCTATGCATATTCCCAAATGAATCTTCAAAGGCAACTCCAAAAGCCATTGGGGTTGATTCTCCTACTATATAAGATAAGAACACAAGTAAACTTTGGTAAAAACTAACAACCTTCTAGAAGACATAATTAACATGTAGTGTACCATTAGAAAAAGAATCAGGTATGCACAACACCAAAAAGTCCAAATATCATATATAATAGACTATTTTATAGGACCAAACACTTGTGCGTCCTATCTAAAGGTTTTGTAATAAGTTTTTATAACGTCTTTAAAAGTTTTTTTAGGAAACTTTTGAAATAAAGTGTCATATAAACTTTTGTTATAAAATGACTCTTAAAGGAGTCCTATAAAAGGGATAGTAGGACATCTTGTTTTGTAACTATCCTAAAAAGCTTGTTAAAATGCCTAAAAACGTTATATAAGTCATATAAAGTCTTCTATTAGGATACTTAAACACTCTTGACATTCTATAAACTTGATCATATATGCTGTAGTGTACCTATATATTTACCTTTGGTCTTAAATAAGATTTTGTGAACAGATGCGTGTTGAAGAACAGTTAACCCCTCCGGGTTTGCATACTGCAACAAATCTGCAGTCGTATGTCGCGTTCCATTTGGATCAAAAGTAGTACCACCTGTTTTAGTGCCAACGATATGTTCAAAAGTATAGCCATTGTCGGGTACGACCCCAGCATCGATCAACGAAGTTCGTAGTGCAATTTGCCAATCCCCTAGAATGGGCTCGAAAACCATTTCGTTCTCTATGAATTGGTAAGATTCTTCGATCAAGTCTGCATCTGTCAATCCAGCCTCTAAATGGAATTGTTCATCACCACGAGAGTAGAAGCCCCCATTAACCGATGTACCACCACCCAAGATACGCGCACGTGCATTTACAACACCCTCTACGACAAATCTTTGAGAGGGAGAATCCGGTGATGTATCAACGAAGAGGTTACCGAAATTCTCTATACGTGTGACGTTGATATTGTTATAGGGTGAGCCACCACGTTCAAGCAACAGAACCGACGCGTTTGCAGATAAGGTTGCGGCCACTGGGATTCCGGTAGTGCCGCCTCCAATAATGATGTAGTCGTAGAATGAAATCCTAGGAGCATCTGTTGCTTCATGTACGAACGTATAGTTTGGAGCTACAAAAACATAAAAATTAATTAACCTTGTAAATTTCTATCTCGTATATCACAAATCCATACAAGCTTCTAAAAGATGAAATTAATGATGTTGTACATAGTTATAAACACTGCAACAAAATTGAGTTTATAGGACGGTTAAAATATTTAAGAGTCCTAATAAAGTATTTTATATTACTTAATTAAGTTTATAGGACCAAACAATAAAGCGTCATATTTAAAAGTATTACAATAAGTTTGTGACATTCTTGGGCATCGTAACAAGTCCTTCAGGACATTTCCATTATTTTATAGACCACTTTTTCAAATAATGCCCTATAAAATAATTAATAGCACACTTTATCATAAACTTGTTTTCTTCTTGTAAATTGACCGACTTCTCGTTTTAACCTGACCCAATAAAAGTATTAAACTAATTGTAGCTTTAGTACCAAGATATACCGAATGTACTTACGTAATTCTGCGATACCAAAATCCAGTAAGAAAGTAATGGTAACGATCGCAGCCACGATCATCTTCCACAACCTATAAACCATCACGTTATCCGAGTGACGCTATATCTATATCTATATCTATATATATATGCCAAGAACTTGAGAAAGTTTGCTGGTGACTTTGTGAGACAGTATGATATATGAAGAATAGATGAAAATGAAAGCTGTTTATATAAACTTTGGACAGGCATTGAATAATTAGCAGATAGAAGATAAGTAGTCATAAGATTTGACTTTTCAGAGGTTAGTTCCTATTACCTTCAAAGAACTTGCACTAATTACCTGCTAATTTGATCATAATATGTCCATTAGTCATAACTATACGAAAAGTATATAATTTTTTAATAAGTTTGGTGAAGACCATATATGTACATATATAGCTTCATTGGATGCCATAATCAGCTTCTATACATGTATGTATAATCTAATTAAAATACGTAGATCAATTTGCATAAACTTATAATTAACCATGATCAATATCATCAATATATACCCTCCTACCGAATGATTAAACTTGCAAGATCTGTATCGATTTAACGAAAGAAGATTCGATCATTTTCTCAGTTTAGTAAATATGTGTGTCATTAAATACAACAACATTATGTTTATAGGACGTATAAAATATTTAACCTTCATAAGAGAATACTTTATAAGACTTACATTTAAACGACGAAACCAAAAGTGTTTTTTCTGAAAGTGTTAAGAGTAAGTTCATTTATGGGACAACTTTTAGCATAATATGTCGTACTAGTTATTTTATACAACAATATTTAAAAAAAAATATCCTACAAACATAGGATGGGTTTATAAGACAATTCTCAAAGATGTCCTATAAAATAAGTAATGTAACATTTTTTATTAATTGCTTTGTAAAGAACTTGTTAAAACATAAAAAAAATGTACAATAAACATGACATTTTATAGTTTAATTCCTAATACAGTATTTTATTATGACGTACGTTTAAACATTCGACACCGTTTTGTAATACCCTATTATTTTGTGTAGTGCTTGATGATACTTTGATCTACCAGCATTACAGCTGTTGTGTGATTTTTTTAAATTGAAGATAAACTCACACACACGTTCGAATTCCCGTCATATCCGGGATCCATTCAAACAGTACCCCACTAATCCGCATCAGTCTCAAACCGGCCCGGAACCTGGTAACTCCACTTGTTGCCAAGGGGTTTTGAACCCGCGTAGCCAGGGATACTATCCACTGACCCCCAGGATATTACCTGGCTGGCCATACAAGCTTTGTTGACGCTTAATTAGCTCGTTTGTATTTGATCGTGCGTGATTAGATTACATTGCTAATTTGATCGTCTACTTTTTTTCTAGAATCCAAAACCCCTTCTATTTAAATATGACTTAATTCTCAGTAAATATGCGAAAAGTAATAAAGGTCTTTTTGTCTCCCATGGCTATTTTTGTTGGATATATAGAACATCATATTTGGCCGAAATAGCTAGCAAAATTCAGCCGACAAATAGAAGAGCTTTTTCTAGTTCTGTACCAAAAATTACAAACACAAGACCCGTATTGAAATAGAAGACCTTCTAGAGTGTGATGGTCAAATTTTGTAAAAGAAACTATTACGACACTCTTCCGATACTAGTCAAATTTTTGTAAAATAACATATATCCTTAACACCACCTACCTATATACGTACGCCCACTTAATCTAGAAGTGCCATGTCTACACGCAAACATATATCCACCTAATAAATCGACTCTACTTTCTTGGGACGAAACATACTTTACAATATAATGTATAGAGGTAGATTTAAATGGTAACGATATCTATTTAAGAAATTAAGAAAACCGGCGAATCAATTTGCTTGATTAAGAAAACCGTTCTTCAAAGTATTCCCCTTTCATCCCCCAAAAATCTCTACATCATCACTATAAGCCTAAAAGGTTTCTCCTCAATCTCCAACAAAGTGGTATCCAAGGTTGAAAATCAATATGTCTAATGTCATGAACTCATTCCTATTGACTTTGTGACCATTGATCAACTCATGGGTTCTTTACAAGCCCATGAAGATAAAATAAAGAAAAGAAAAGAAAGAAGAAGGTGCCCTTGGAGCAAACTTGTTAGCGTCAATATTAATATTGTATCGAAGATCACATAATGGGGATACAATACGGAAGTCTAACAAAGTCAAAGTTGCAAGTTAAAAAGTTAAAGTCAAGCTTTATAGTTAAACTTGTATTGGTGTAGCTTGTTAGTTGCTTTGATTACTCAACATATAAATAGAGTGGTTAGTTACTTACATGTAAAAAGAGAGTTTTTCATTGTAATATTCTAAAGAGAAACTAGATCTTGTGTAGGACCTTTTTGAATCCGACAAACCCTGTAAGGACTCCATGACAATATCAAAACCACAAAATACAAATATAAAAAAAATCAAGGATTTTTTTTTTAATTGTCGACAGATTACATGGAGAGGATGAGGTATAAAGAACGCGAGACTTAACAAGAAATCGACTCTCATGTGAGATTGTAATTCTCACAATCTTTGTGTGTATTGCGCTCTTCCTATCAATTCTCTGTGTGTTTTGCGCTCTTCATATCAATTCTTACAGCTGAATTGAATGAAAACCCCTGACACTTTATAGCTGAGGCGATAAAATCGTCGCCAAAAGTCTTTTGCGAGGACAAGTCTGCCAAACGGGCGTCACCAGCCCGTAGTAAAAACCTTTCAGCGAGGACGATGTCGTTGCCAAAAGTGTAGAACCTTTCAGCGAATACAACTATCGGCGCCAATGCATTTTATAGAAGAAAAAAACGTAAAATATTTTGAAACTTTATGCACAAATGTCCTCGCAGAAAGAAATACATATATCTTTTATTTATTTATTTCAACTTTTCTGGGAGGACAAGTGTCGTTGCAGAAAGTAATTTAATTTTAGCACCAACTATTAAAAATCACAAGTAAAATAAGATTTTAAAATTCAGCATATCTTAAAAAACAAACGCGGTCTAAATCTTATTAAAAATCAGAAAAGAATACGCAAAAGCAATTTAAGAAATAGCAAGTTAAAAAATAAATAAACAATTTTTAAAAAAAATTAATAATAATTTAAGCTCGAATACGAAACCAAAGGATTTTTAAAGGTTATTTGGTTCATATCAAAGGGTTTCTAGATCTTGAGAAGCTTTTTAGTTTATAAACACAAAGTTGGTAGGATTTAAGTATAATATGTTTTAAAATATATAGAAACTCCCTGTTTTGTAATAATTAACTAATAAAAATGAAATTGAATTAGTTTATAATAAATTTTTACATTTTACTTTTATAAATTCAATACTATTTTAAATCTTACAAACCAAATATTAGGGTGACAATTTTCGACATGACATGACACGAAGATTAACGGGGTTGGGAAGTTTTTGATCCGCCAAATTCGTGGGTCATATTGATGGGTTGACCCATAAACCCGTTTATCTTTTAATTGTTTTTATTTTTATTTTTTATATATAATAAAAATAACATTTTGACTTTAAGTGCCCAAATATCCCTAACTCTAAATCGATTGTGCTCGACACTCACATTCAATCGCTCTCGCCAACCCCTGACCCGCCAACTCGTCACGGGTTAAGGTTGAAGATTTCGACACAATTGGTTAAACAGCCATCGCACGGGTTAATGTTTTTGACCCGACAACCCAAACACAACCCAATTGCCACCCATATTGAACACATCTAAAATTACAAAGTCTTTCAAATACAAATATCTTTAATTACAAATTATTTCACCAAATTTAAATCCTAGAAATCATTTTACAAATCAAATCTTGCCTAAAAAAAACAATAAAAGCAATTGAAAAAAGAAAAGAAAAATCTAGAAACTCTACTAACAGAGAGTTTTACTCCTCACAGAATCTCACTATATTTTTCTGCTAAAAATCTTGTATTGATTGATTGAAATCAAAAGATCGTCTTTTTATTCTTTATTGTTTTGATAAAATTGAATTACTTTTACAAATTTTACAAGTAAAACTTAATTAGTTTAATAAATAAACAACCATAATTCAAACTAAACAATTTTGTCAAATTATTTAGACAATCTAATTTTCACTAGTTTTATCTTTTATGCATCAAGAAAACCGAGTACCCCCAATCAACCATAGTTTCCCAATTGTTATTATTCTATTTACGGTATTAAAATCCCGAATTAAATTTTTAATCTTTTAATTATGGTATAATTCATGATTTGATTTGATTTTACATACATATATACATATATATACATGTTATTAGTTATACGAAAATCGATTGAAGAATTCAAAGAAACCATCCATTAGTGTAAGTATATTAACTTCTTTCTAGCTTCTTAAATTTGTTTTTTGATGCATTTATTCTAATTAAGAGTTCCGAATTACGTATTTTTCGATCGCAGATAGATATCGATAACGATGGGTCGTGCGAAGCTAAAGATGGAGCTCATTGCAAAAGAGAAGGACCGAAACACGACTTACGTGAAGCGTAAAAACGGGATCATAAAGAAAGCCAACGAATTCACGATCCTCTGTGATGTGGATACCGTTATGATCGTCTACCCGCCCAATTCGAACCAGCCCGAGATTTGGCCCGATGACCCCAACCGGATCAAGAAGACCATTGCTTCGTACAAGGCGAAAAAGAATGAGAGCGGGAAGCGGACGTACGACCTCAACGACTTCTTCCAGGACCGGAAGAAGAAGATCGAGGACGAGCTCATGAAGGCCCGGAAAAAGAACATGGAGGCCAAGTACTCGACGTGGTTCGACGAGCTTAACGGGTTAACGGAGGGGCAATTGAGGCAATTCGCAATCAGGTTGGAGAACAAAGAGGGTATGGTGAAGGCCCTTCTTGAATTGAAGAAGAGAAGCTTTAACATGCAGATGCCGTTTAGGTTCGAGCTCGAGAACAGCCAGCCGGCCGGTATTCCCTACATGGGTTCGTACCCAAGTTTCGATCAGGTTAATCAAGCGGTGAACCACCACCACGTGATGGGACATGATCTTGGGTGGCTGAATGATGCACCGGCCGGTTCTTCGTTTATTCCATTGAAACGTGAAGTTGGTGGGTACGGTGGTTACCCAGTGTTTGATGGTGGCATGATTTACGAGAACCCGAACCCAAACCCGTGGGGGTTTCAGCCGGTGATGCAATGCGGTATGATGCCTGAGATGGCAGCATTGCAAGATTCACATGTGAATCAAGATGGGTATGAAGGTGTTGGTGATTTTGTGATAAATGATCATCAAAGAAGGTTTATGGGTTAGTTAATTAAGCACTTAATTCTTGGAATATTTTCAATCCTTGGAACTTTGTTGGATATAATGATTTGAATTGTTGAATATTTTTCTTGGTTAGGTTTATTTCATGTTTTTGGTTAATGAGAATATATGGATTTAGTCTGGTTACATGAAGGTTAAGACTCTATCTATCAAATGATTTGATGTGCATGAAATATTGAAATATATATGGGCACTAGTTTAGTTGGTAAAAGTTATGTTGGGAAGGAAAAGGTGAAAACAACTATGAAAGAGTATGTTTTAACTTTTAACTTATTTAAGCAATCACACCATTTTGTTTCCTCTGTTCTATAAAATACAAGATATAACCTCATTTTGATTACCATTCCATATACAGTTGTAATGATTTATTTAACAATCAACACACTAACATCCAAAAAGGCAATCTGTATACATGGGGCAAGATTACATTAAAAGAATTGTGTACATTTTTAACTTTGAGGTCAATCCTAGGATTTGAAAGATACAAGATAGAAATAAAAACTATCTCACAGGAATAACACCAACATTATTCTATTCACAAAAATTGTGATGTTTGCAAAGTATCTACTGTAGATTTAGATGGTTTTGGTTTGACCTCGATGGTCAAAGTGTATAGATCACTTTTCGGGCAATTTATCTTCTCGCTTTACTGGAGCTTTAAGGGAGGTAAGGTAGTTTGCATCTGCTTTATCGATACCATGATAAAGATAATTGAAAGGAGGCATTGATATGTACCTACCAGATCCGGGAACAACGTTCAGTTCATCATTTTCCCATACAATCCTTCCGCCAGCAATCGTTACCTCAACTTTCCCCTGAATTTTGAGAAACAAATATTATATATGTATATATATATATATATACTTATATTAAACCAGCATTAGTTTTAATATTTGTATGTTGAACAAGGGAGCTCTTAATCATGCATCTATCAAAAAATCGAAGGCAACAATGCTTTGTGGTTCAGCATTTACGATAAAACATTTTGCACCATGATCCTGATATATACGTATGAGGAAAGTTCCGTTAGGAACTAAGGAACCGCCCATATCACACCATGTGTCCCTCTCCATGATGAATACTCGTTATGAATTACACATTCATCATGAATATGGAAGTGTTATTCATCATAAATCACACATTGATGAATATGGAAGTGTTATTCATCATTAATCACACATTCATAACGAAATATGTTACAACGTTCATGATGAATAGCACGTACATTATCTTGATGAATGAACCACATCACATGTCATGTTGGGGGCGGTTCCTAGGTTCCTAATCAATGGGAGTTGCACAAATTCAAGATAACTAGAAGAGA
The DNA here is from genome assembly GCA_030169165.1 of Centaurea solstitialis. NCBI lineage: Eukaryota > Viridiplantae > Streptophyta > Magnoliopsida > Asterales > Asteraceae > Centaurea > Centaurea solstitialis. The sequence goes on along the minus strand of CM058047.1, from coordinate 9,289,029 downwards.
AGAAAATTCACCGATGAATAAGTAAAGTAAAAGTGGATTGAGTTGATATCAATTTGGTCAAATTTAAGTTATTTGGAATCAAATTAAAAAGCACAACTGCATAAATGTAGTCTATCACCATATAAATCTAAAATGCAATTGGAAAAAATAACAACTGCATTACCTTCCCTGATCTTCCCTCGTAGACATTTGTGTCTGATCTAGAATGATGAGAATGTGCACTAATCCAAAAGGTTGAATTTGGATTGAATATGATTATATCTGCATCTGATCCAGCCCGTATAGCCCCTTTTCTCGGATATATATTAAATAACTTGGCGCTGAAAAAGCAAAACCTTATTTCAATCAATCTGGAGTTGTTTTGAATCAGCTTCCAAACATAAAACACCAGCTTCTAGATTCTAGAAAGCTTTTGAGTAAATAGAGAGATCAAAAAATGATGATACATTTCGATATCGTTTTACCATTCTGTACTTGTCACACGGACATAGTCACTTGCAGATATTTGGCCGATTCCTAAAAGCACCAAGTAGGAATGTAAATTATATTTAAATCAATTGATTTTTCTATGGTATGAGAAATGAAGTTGACATTAATCATCATACCACCATTGTGTCCCAAACAAGATGCATCCTTTCCTCAAGACCTGTGAAATTGTGTAGTTCAGTTGAAAGATTTCATTAAGCCATAAGAAAAGGGTCGGGAGGCATAAGGAGGCGCTAGAACCTGTATTTACCATTGACACCATTTGGTATTTTGCGGAAATCATCAATTCCAAAAGATTTCTGTGTAGAATTGAAAGTGCAATGATCTGTTCCTACAAGCTGCAAAAGTGAAACAGCTGTGTAACCATAGAGATCAACATATGTTCCAAACACAGCATCTACTTTCCTATCTGTGATTAAGTGCAGAATGTAGTATGACCTTTTGACAAATATAAACATTTTTTACCGTTTCAATAGCCAATTCGAAAAAAAATTACCTATTTATACATTAATTTAACATTATTTTGATTCTCAATCCATGTTTGATTTTCTTTTGACAAGTTAAATATTACAAAACTTAAATATAAATTTAGAACTCAAAATATAAAAACCCTAACCCTACCTTCAAACACCCTGATGACTCTTTATCTCTCTGCTCTAATCTTCTCCATGTTGCCAAACCAAAATCCTAACAGATTACCAAACCGAGAACCCTAACCCTAAATGGGACACCTTCGACTTTAGTCCTGGCCGGTTAAGAGGGTCATTGACCAATTCAGATGTTCCTTTTTTACCAAACAACACCCACGTCTGACCAAATCAGATGTGGGTCTGAATCAGATGATTTCAGTGACAAACAAACAGCCCCTAAATTGCACTAAGGTGGTTCCAAGTCCAACCCGATCATTGTTGACCTCATTCTGACCACTGGTTCTACAAGTCACTTTCATCCATAATACATAACAATAATAGCTCTTAGATGTCAAGGGACAAAATATTAAACTAGATGGTCGTAGGAAATCAGCCAAAGTGTGCTTATCCTGTATGTTTGTAAAAGGGCAAGCACACCATAAACGACATTGCAGGGCAGGAAAACGTAAAACATATATATTAAGTATTTGTGTCGATAAAACCTTTAGAATTCCAGTTGATAATGCTGCTTGAAGTGTTTTCCCATGCCCTAATGATCTTATTGGGGGACTCATGACAAACCTATAAGAAAACTCGGTTATTCAAATTAACAACTGAAAGAAAGGTATTTTTGGAAGTAATAAATTTATAAAAGGACAATCACTTGCTTTGCTGCTGTGATGAAATCAGGATCCCAGAGGACAGAATCATCAAGAACTAATCCAGAAACCACAGGTTCTCCAATAACTTTTTGCCCTGTAGTTCAAAAGAAATAGAAAAGGTATAAAATAATTGTACTCCCACAATCTTCAAGTAGAAAATAAACAAGCATCAAATTCATAAGAGCTGCCAGCATTTCTCATACAAATTAGGATGATAATGGTAGATTGGCTAGGAAGTAGGATCCACAAAGCGAAAATGTTAACTTTTAAACAGGTAGAAAAAACTACGGACAACAGAAAGCATTGAAAGACCTCCATCTCAAAAGGAGTTCCAAATTGATATTTGATGCTTAACAACTAATTTCCAACTCTTAGGGGACGTTTGGTTTGCAGAATGGAATTTGATGGAGTTGGAATCCATCGAAGGAATTTGACTTTGAAGGAATTGGAATGGAATTTGATTTGACCATGCGTTTGGTTGGTAGGAATTCAATCCCTTCACTTAAGCAGTTAAGCAAAGGAATGATGGATTCCTTAAATTGTGGAATTCAATGGATTCCATCAAGTTCATTCCACAAACCAAACATCACCAAGGAATTTGTCATTCTAATTCCATCAAATTCCTTTGAATTCCACAAACCAAACAGCCTCTTAACTGAGATGAAATTATTAAAATTGTTAAGAGAAGTCAACAAAATCTTTTGATTCAATAAAATGGTCAATAAGATGGAAATGCTTCTTGTGCACTCCATTGAAGTCGAAGGGCCTCGCCAAAGTCAAAAGACCACCTTCACTGGTATGGAAGCAAGACGTCAATTCCCTCTTTACTCTAATTGTATATGGATATCAGCCCATCCATGGCATGTATGTTACAAAAGTTAACAAGCGTTCGACGTTTAATTTGGGAGCTTGATGGTTTCTAATCTTCTTTGGTGTAGATGCAATATGAGGCTTTGAAGTGCATTTCCTAGAACCATAACTTTCATGATGAAACAAACATATTTTAGTTGATTTTCATTTGTTCATAAGATGGTTGGTACGTCTTACGAGCTTCTTTCTATAGAATATTAGAGACCGTATATCTTGAGTAAGCTTTCCTAAGGGATCAAGGCGATCCATATGTGCAATTTGGTCATGTTTCTCCACCTATATACTTTTATTCATGCTTATGCTTTCTAGAATTTCATATCTCAGCCCATTGGTGCACCATCTACATTGTTTTATATCACTTTCCTTTTTCATTTACAAACCTGATTTTTGAGCCCTTGCTATTTCTTCCATGGCATCAGAGCTCATGACATGAACAACATACAACGGTGTATTCACAAAAGCGGCCAAACGAATTGCTCGAGCTGTGGCCTCTCCCTCCAACTGCAAGAACACTGACCAACGTTACCATTTGCTCTAAACCATAATAACAACGGTTAATCCCTTGGCTAGAATTGCCAAAACAAGAACAAATGTTTCCTGAGCAGCAATGAATCTGGTTCAGTAATACAAAATTCATGCTTGTCTTTAGAGAAATTGAGAAAACTAAATATGATTTAAAATGGAGGCACAGGCTATGGTAGGATACTGTTAGAATGTAATTATTATGCATTCGCGTGTATTTTAGCTGCTTAGGCCCGTAGGCACGTGGGTCCTAGGGTTTCTTACTTTTAGGGTTTAGCCTTTGCATCTTAGCATTATGCATAAAGAAATAATACAATTCTCAGTTTTCATGGTATCAGAGCCCGGCGTGAATAGTGTTTTCTGGCTCGGGGGTTTTCTTTTTCAAGTTTCTGGTTCGGCGTGAATAGTGTTTTCCAGCGTGAACAATGTTCATTTACATACGAGAGAAACTTAAAATATCTGATTAGTCACTTACCACTGGAGGCCTTGATAGAGCATGTCCTTCTGGACCAGTTATACCAAGTTCAATCATTCTTTTCTGTCCTTCAAAAACAGCATCTCCATTTTCTGCATGAACCATAGCCAAGGCACCAAGCGACTTGCACTTTTTGAGGCCCTCTAGCAGCAGCTCATCACTGATCATAAGAGAACCCTTATAAGCCATGAAAAACTTAAAAGAGTTGATACCTGTAGGTTAGAACATGAACAACTTAGCAAATTTTAAGACCAAAAACATATTAAACATTAACGACTGAAAAAGACAAACCTTTCTCCTTAACCATAATTTCCATCTCCTTGGGAACAATATCATCCCACTTTGTGATGGCCATGTGAAAACCATAATCCATGCAAGCCACCTTTGCTTTTTCAACATATGATTCATAACCCTTGGATAAGCTCCCATTTACAGGAATAACAAAATCAATATGCATTGTTGTCCCACCCGCCAATGCGGCCGCTTGACCACTGAAAAAATTGTCAATCGTCTCGGTACCCATGAATTCCATGGCCAAGTGTGTGTGAGGATCGATTCCTCCTGCAGGATCGCAAGCCGTTATGAGTGATTTCATAAAATTGTATGCAATAATTTGCTGTAGGCAAGTTAAAACCATAAAGGACGCTAAGCATTTAACAATGGCCTTACATGAAAAGAATGAAGTAAATCAGAACCAAACAAACAAAACCAAACCAAACTGACCCATTGTGTGTAATATCTTCAGTCTCAATAGCTACATATAAGTATCAAGAACATAGAAAGACAGGATGCCAGTGATGTGTACGTGTTGCATGAACCAAAATCCTCATTAAAATTTATTTTATCATTTGAAGCAGCTCGCACATGTTTTTGCAGTATCCTGTGAATACATATGAAAAGGTCTTAATATTAAATGATTGTCCGGTTCTGCAATAGATTGATCTGCAATAATACCTACAGCTTCTCCCAAGTGGACCAGGTCATCATACGCTATGCAAAGGAAAGTCGAAAGACCAACACAGACATTAAAACTTGTTCATGTATGTATATGTATTGAGATATTAAACAAACTACCATTAACCATTCCCTATTCATGTTTGTTCGGATCATTTACACCTAATTATGCACGGATCCCCCTCCTCATATCACATACAAAACATTGAACTATCATCGGTTTTAGCCATTCAGAGTGATAGAAATTATTCTTTTAGACACACATAACCAAATGTGCACTTACATAGTAGCATTGTGCGAGAAATAGTTAAAAACGTGGAATTAAGCTTTGGGCCAATGAAAATGTTCAAAAACTAACTAGAGTTTGCTAGAGTTTTTTTAACAATAATGGAAAACAAACTTTACCTGGCATGACAAACTTTCCCTTAGCATCAAGAACTCTGACACCATCAGCAACCTGCTCATATAAAACTCGTCTTGAAATACAGAAATTTGAAGCAACAAATTATTCTAACCCCAAAGAAAAAGAGGTTCAGAGTTAAACAACGTCAACCAATGATGTTATAAAATCAAAATTTCCTAGCACCGCCAAAATCCTAGTATGGTTAATTGTTTAGAATCTCCCACATATCACAGTTGTATGCCCACACCTGTATCCTTGGAAAATAAACTAAAAGTGTACATAGCAAACTTGGATTCAAAACCATGTTCCAAAAGAGTCTAATATGACCAGCTCATATGTTTGGAATAGTTTGATATTGGTTCCCTTTTTACGTTAAAGAGTAATAACAGGCTTCAAACAGCATACAAATTCTCCCATTCAGCTGCATTAATATTAGGAAAAAACAATTTTACCTTAATATTAGGCCTAACAGCAACAATAAGTCCATCCTCCACATAAACATCAGCAGCCTCCTGATGATCAGCATTTACAACTGTGCCGCCCTTTATCAATATCTTTGATGATAAGGCACTGTCCGAATCGCAATATCCAAGCCCAGAGTCACAAAACTGTAAATTTAATTCAAATTAGAATCTTTCACGCTACCTGTGATTTTGACAAATTTTATAGTAATTCCCTTCTGAAATAAAACCAAACAAGCCATGAGTCCATACAACTTACACATTTCGTTTTAATATGATCGAGTTATGTAATATTCCCATCAAGAAGACTACTAGGTTCTCTTGAACATGTAAGTTGACTTGTAGCTAAAGACTACCTGACATTTGAGGAGTATGATGACACCTTGAACTCTGTAGCTAAGTTAACTATGTACATCTTGTCATAGCACACACAGTCATTCATGATGGCCAGTCCAACATCAAGTATGTATTTTTCAAGTCTATCACTGTTACTGTTAAGACTTAGGAAATAACTTATTTGACCCTTCAAATGCATATGTGAACTTGAGATGGAATTGGTATGTTACAAATCAAAACAATTGTTATAAAAGAAAAGAAAAAAAAACTGACTTGTATTAACTTAGTTTAAGGGCTTCAAGTTTTAATATTTCAAATTCTAAGTATGTAATTGAATAACGTTTGAGAGGGCCATGACGTCTTTTTCTATTTTGCCACAATCCAGTTTAGTCTTCTCATGATCCAATTACATTCTAGAACAAAAGATATTTATGAGCTGCAAATACACACTTTCATGACCCTATCAATTTCATCGGTTTTGTTCAATTTTAATTAACTCTAACATAAATCATCTATAATGGTTGAGATGATGACACAAGATCAACCCCTTGGGTACATATTTTAAAATAAAAACAGCCATCCCTGCATACAAAGTTGACTGCTGATTTAAAGAGAAGCCTTACAAGCAGATGGCTAGTGGCATTAAAGGAGGTTAATATTCCTAATAAAATCAAGACAACCTGATTAACCAACTATATTCCTATGTTTTATCTGGTGAGTATTTTATACTTTTTCTACAAAAGATTTATCTCTCCAAGTCTCTGTAGAGGCATAGAGACTGATTTATTCAAAAATTGCCCTAGTTTTTTTCTGCTTTTTCATCTTCATATCACTAACATTTTCTTGCTCAAATCGTTTGCTGCTCGTCCTCACGTCCTCAATAAGCTAGCTTATAAGCTGGTACATGTTTGTATGGACCATAAGCTAGCTTATTGAAATGCCAGTTGGAGTAGCGTTTCAGGAGCTTTTTGTAGCTTTTTCCAAATATACCCTTATTAATATAAATTATTACGCTCCAAGATACCTTTTTTGGTCATTTTACATACTCATAACCTAGTTTTTCCCAAACATAATTTCTTCGTAAGCCAGTTTATCAGCTACTAGCTAGCTTATTAGTCAACAACTAGTTTACCAAACACAACCTTAATTAATATTGAACAAAGTGAAGTAATTGACACAATCACAACATTATAAGGATTGACAGACAGATATATGTTTGAATTTGACCTGTAACTAGAAAAAAGTTTGAAACCATTGTTTGCACATTTATGAAGTAACCTTCAAATAACAAAACTTCAATTAATCTAAACTTCTATATATGATCAAATTTGCAGGTGTTGAACATAATAACAGTATAAGAAAAACTTCAAAGCATCAAATAGAGAAGAACTATGATACGAGATTAATATTGAAAAAACGAATCGTTAAGTGAAGAAACAATCAAATAAACAGCACCTGGCAGAGTCCAGATAAGGGCGATAGTGAGATCGAAAGGAGAAGAATCAGCGATCGCAAATGCGCCATTTTCGAACTTCAAGCTTTGAATCTGTTAACAGATTTACAAAATCAAACGAAGAATAGTTTATATATATATATCACAGCTATATATATGGTCAATGTGTAACAAGATACACAGGGTTTTAGAATTAAGAAAGAGAAAAGATAAAATAGTTACAAAAACGGTCCCTGTACTATACTTAATGGCAAATTCAGTCCAAAAGAGTTTTATTGTGCTTCAGAGTTTTTTGAACCAGTTAAGATTCAATTAAGCTAGTTAGTACTTAAGCCGATTATGATAGATCAATTAGTATTTAATATCCCTTCCTATAAAAGGAGAGTAAGGGATATGAATAGCAACCCTTTTATGATAAGACCATAATTCAAATTCTAATTATATTTTGATGCGGAATTAAGTCTTATACATAGACCACATATCTGGTGTTCATTTCATCTATTTCTATGAATTATGACTTTAGAAAAAAAAATTAAAATCTTTTGGATTTTTACTAAAACTGAAAATATTTTGATGTACTATAACCAAAATATGTTATAGTTGTTTAATTAATTAAGTGTTTTAAATTTTTTGTCTAATCGAATGTGATATTTTGTTCGTATTTCAACCTTCACGAAATTTACTTTTGAATAATCCAAAACTGCATTCTAGATTAAGGCAAAAATTAATGGTATAAATACATTCCATTATGTTTTTCATATCTTAAAATTTGAGTTCGTGGCTTCGTGCAATAAACTTGGGAAGGAAGTTATTTATTTTTTATTTGGTGATAAAACGGTTACCAAATCGATATCAATTGATAAGAAAGAAAAACCACATAGTTTAATAGTTAGCCTTTTGAGAAATTAGTCATATAAAGATCGAATGGTTTTATCATAATATCCCTAATCCCTCTAAACATCAGATGGTCTCATGAAGTCAGCCTTTTTAGATTTCACTTGTCATTTTAACTTAGGTTGAACCATCAAAAATGGCACCTACCCTTGACTCCATAAGGAGGATCCCCTCCAATCATGGTGGTTTTAGGTTCAAGCAAACCTATACCATTGTGCATTCTACACATCCTAACCCGTGTTATAATTAGAATTCCATTAACTTCGTATAAATCACCACTACACCAAACTGATTTGATAACATTTTAAAATCACCAAAACCCAATATATAAAAATGTTAGCCCAAAACATAAACAAACCATTAGCTAAAATTTATTGAACATTAGCCCAAACGATTAAACAGAATCAATGATGGTTAGGAACAGTGGACAACCTCACCTATTACACATGTTTTTTGGATGTTAGGCTCAGAGTTACGCAAGACCAGAATTTGGCTTTTGTTTTTTACGAGCAAAGCATGGTTTGAGGCATAGTAACAGAATTCGCTAAAAAGCCCACGAATTTCGAATTGTTCGATTTCGATCCCAATCGGGATCGATGGCGAATTGGATCGCCGTTTCTCAGCGGCCCAACTCAGCGATCTTTGGCAAATTCGAATTCCATTGATAACGACTTCGAATTCGATTTGTTGCGTTTCATTCAGCGATTCTAGTTCGATTTCTACTTACTCGATTCATGAATCAGGGACGAATTGGCCGATTAAAGTGAGAATTTCAATCAATTGAGAGAGTCAATCATTAATTTGCCGATTTTTTTAATAAACGGTCGAATCCATTGAATAGCTCTTTGAATTCTGTAATACTTCAATCAGTCTCTTAAAGATGTTATACACGTTTTCAGCTTTCACACATGATACACCATTAATTACATTTAATTTTCTAATCCTATATAAACCCATAACCATTTTCAGTTCTCAGTTTCTCACTCACCGATCTTCTTTTCCTAATTCTTCTACTGTCGTATCTGGTCACCCTTCCTCTGTTTTTTTTTTATCCTCACCAAAATGGTTTTTGGTCTTTTTGAATTATGAATCTTGCTTTTTTTGTTATCTATTCTATTATTCAAAGTTTGGATTATAAATGTTGATTTTTTTGCTTTTGATATTGGTACACCGTTCCCAAACTAAGGGTACGTCGTATCGGTCGCCAACCGAAATGAACCTACCCCCCTCGTACCGGGTACACCTTAACCCCACGAATCGCGATCCCGAACCCCGTTCCCGTACCGATTCGTACCGCGAACTATGTGACTATGGTTTGAGGCCTTAAAACCCAATTATTTTTGTCATCTTTATTCTACCACTCTTAATACTTATCATAGAGCAACTCGATTGCAAATTGGAATTAGTCATCAATCATGTGTAGGATTTGCAACTTTTCGTGCTTATTGATTTGCAACTTTTCTTGTTTTTTGAGTTAAAGTTAGAGAATAAAATTTGACCCATAGGGGTGAGTACCTGAAGCCGATTTCCGCTTTTGTAGATAGTGTTATGCGACAAGGACCTAAAGTCTAGCCTTGAAACGAATCCTCTTCCCTGTTTTGGTTTGTAGTTAAAGTTTGTGAACAAAAGTTTAATTAAGCACTATAAAAGGTTGTTGTAATAACTCATGTTTTAATTTTATGGTTTCCTGGATTAGGTCGGTTTTAAGATGAGATGGCTTAAATTTTATTTTAAAAAGTTATCTTGGTTGGGGGTATTGAGCAGTCAGGAATGGGAATGATAATGAAAACTGTTGTTTGGTTTGATATTATATAATGGAATCATTCCTGCAGATCCATTAATTTCCATTCCTGACCAAATTGGGGGTAATGAAATTTTTATTTCTACTTGGTTCTTTTTTCCATCCATTGTTCCATCTATGGATGTTAATTGAAATATCTTTTGTATTTTCAAGTTGGAAAAACATATTTTTTCAATGTGAAGCAATTTTTCATTGATTATAGTGGGTTAACCAAACAACATCAATGCAATGCTCATTCCTATTCCCATTCTCCTGCATTCCCATTTTCATTTTCATTCTCATTCCCTGAAATGAACCAAACGCCCCCTCAGTTTAAACCAATCAATTAAGGGTGTGGGAAAAGTCATCTAACTCAGTTTAAACCAATCAATCCAATGAAGAACTAACTGACCATCATCGAATAAAAACAAACAGATTTTGGTGGCCAAAAATATCACTCGATAAGGCAAGTCACAATGATGATTGTTATTAGTAACACGTAAGAAGGAAGAAAGTTTGATATAAATTGGTCAAAGTAATAAGTTGAAGGACTAGAATTGAAAGCTAAGGCCATCCTTAGCCATACCAACCATACCACCCATTTCTGCTGCCACATCAGCTGCCACATCAGCTTTACCACTACCCTACCAATTCCATACCTTTCATCCTTAACCATACCACTCATACCCCTCATTTTATTTTATTTTTTTTCTAAAATATATTAAAATAATTTACTTAAAATTAAAATTAAAAATAAAATTAAAATTAAAATTAAAATTAAAATTAAAATTAAAATTAAAATTAAAATTAAAATTAAAATTAAAATTACATTTTAATAAAACTAAAAAATACAATAAAACTAATTATTTTGCAGAGAGTCCCACAAGTGTTGAGATAAATCTTGGCGAAGGTTGTTGTGCCTCTCTCGGTTTTTCACTAGGTTGACGTTTCTTGCCCGGTCTGCTTCGGAGATATTTGTTTCGATATCTTCCGGTAAAACCTCCGTAGGATCAAAAGGATAATTTGAAATGCCTTCGTCTTCACGAATCATGTTGTGTAAAATTATACACGTGTACATGATTTCTTGTAGCTTCGTTCGTGTCCATACTTGCGCCGGTCTTTTTACCATGTGCCATTTACTTTGAAGCGTGGCGAATGTCCGTTCGATGTCTTTCCTAGCCGATTCTTGACGTTCCTTGAAGTGGATCCGTCTCTCGTCGTCATGTGGATACCTAAATGCTTTGACGAAAGTCGTCCACTCTGGATATATCCCGTCGGCAAGATAATACCCGTGATTGTAGTGTGTATTATTTGCTACAAACGAACTATCGGGTGCTTTATCTTCGAATAAATCGTTGAAAACCGGTGATTGATTGACAACGATTATATCGTTCGTCGCGCCCGGAACCCCGAAGAATGCGTGCCAGATCCATTCATCATATGATGCGACCGCTTCTAGAATTACCGTCGGTCCAGCATGATCACCTCTATGGAATTGACCCCTCCATGCGACGGGGCAATTTTTCCAGGCCCAATGCATACAGTCAATGCTACCAAGCATGCCGGGCAAGCCGTGGACTTGTTCATGCATTGCGTAGATTCGTTGAATATCGCTGGCAGTAGGCTTTCGTAAATATTGTCGCATATATAGGTAAATAATACCTTTGCAAAAATTCTCAAGGCAATCCCTTGACGTCGTTTCGCTCATCCTCAAGTACTCGTCGGAAGCATCCGAAGCAGTCCCGTACGCCAATTGTCGAATAGCGGACGTACACTTTTGAAGCGCGGAAAACCCTTTCACGCCTCTTGCATCCAATGTTGCTTGAAATATTCGGTCTCTCTTTCTAGATCGTTAACTATCCGTAAGAATAGTCGTCGACTCATACGAAACCGCCGCTTAAAGTCTTCGTCGTTGTACACCGGGCTATTAGAAAAGTAGTCGGCGATAAGCTTATCGTGTCCCTCTTCCCGACCTCTTTCTTTATTCGGCCCTCTCGGTCTTTTATTTGACGGACCTTCTCCATTGTTTTGCAATACCCGGTAGTCACAAGTTTACCGACCAACTCGGCAGCTTGAAGGTTGGCTAGAAGAACTTGATCTATCATGAGATCAAATTCGTCATCGGAATCCGCCATATTTTTGTGGATAGGAGAAAAGAGAAGAAATTGAAGAGAATAGAATGAGATGTGGAGAAGAGAATAGAATGAGATGTGGAGAAGAGAATAGATGTATATGTATATATAGAGAGATTAAAGGAAAAAAAAAAATTTGAAAATATAGCCGTTAGAGAGCCGTTGGGCGGGGGGGGGGGGGGGGGGGGGGGGGGGGGGTAAACACGCCTAAAATCAATCGGTAACCGGGTACCGGCCTCCACCACTACCGGTCCGGTACCGGCCATCCACGACGGTGTTCACCGTCGGTAGTGGCGGTACCGGTACCCCATACCGGCCCGGCTAATGATGGCCTAAGGATTTATTTTTTTAATGTAACTAACGCATTAAAAACAAAATGCAATGTAAAGACCGTCATTAATGGGTCAAACCAATGTGTTTAGTATTAGATTTAGAGCTTGTTACGTATACGCATTATCAACTTGCAATTTTTTTTTCTTCTCAAATAGCACTTGTATCATTATCGATAATTACAAATTTACAACACAATTTTTTAAAATGTTATAACAAACTTACTAGTCATTATTTATTAAGAAGTAATTAATAATTATTATTGTTATATTCTAATCAACAAAAACTTAAACTGTCAATACAATCTATATTGAATCGAAACCTTTCTAAATGCTATTTGAATAAAAGTCTAATACTAATCAGGCCCGGCCGTGCAGACCGTGCAACCGCACAGGTCATCAAAGCCCAAGGGGCATCAAAATTTCATATAATGTTATTAGTATAGGTAATTAATTTTAATAATTTATGAGTTGGGCTCTATACAATTCTCAATTATGGTATTATATTACATTATTAATTTAGTTGATTTTGATTTAGTAAAATTCTTTATTATTCCATGTACGTTACTTGCTTTTGCAACAATTAAATTATTCCGTCTACGTTACTTGCTTTTGTATCAATTAAATGATTTGAGAAATTGACAGATTACATATTTGCATGATTTTAACTTGTTATGAAGCCTATGCTTAGGAATTTAGGATTTAGTCATTTGTTGTATTTTGCACCAATGCACTCTATTTTTTTAATCAATTTCAATGACCTTACTGTTTTTATTAATCTTGATATTTTTATAACTTTAATCTAATTATTTACCATTTTAGTTAAAACTAATTATAGATTTCCTTGTTTTTTATCCTTTTATGCATGAGACATCGTTTTAGTCACTTATATTTATATTTTGTAATTTGGGGTTTTGATTCTTATGTCCCCCTTTGTACTCTTTGTTTAGTTAATAGAAATTGGCGTAAGGATGAGCCACGTAGCTTGGCTAGGTTCCAAACCCTTTAAAAATTGTATCGTACATCGTTTCATTTGCTTAAAGATAGGCATAGGGGCATATTTTGCATTTTTGCACAGGGCATCCAAAATTCTAGGAACGACCCTGATACTAGTTAAAGAAAAAACTAAAGATATATATATCGTCTTTGTATAATCATGTTCAAGTAGGGGCATGCATCAACGCAAATTTTGACTCAAGATACGAAAAAAAAACAAGTTTTAAAACCATGAAATAGTTGTTAAAAGGATAAGAAAATATAGGAAAAAACAAAATAAGCGACTAAACGAAAATGGAGGACACACTTGATGAATCATGCCATCTTTTAGTTTTATTGCACCTTTAGGCTAGCTGCTTTGAAGGGATGTACATGACCTAGGGGTGGCAATTGGTGAGTTGGAGGGTTGGCGAGTCACGGGTTGGCGGGTAAGAAACCTCAACCTGTGACACGACCCATTTAACTAATCGTCTCGAGTTCTTCAACCCTTACACGTGACGGGTCGTGGCACAGGTTGGCGGGTCAGTGGCGGGTTGGCAGGTCATAAACGGGTTGACGAGTCAAAATTCAAAGTTCATACAATTCAAATAAAAACAAAGTCCAAATACAATTAAGTTCAAAAGCAACCAAATACAATCAAGTTCAAAAGCAACCAAATACAACCAAGTTCTAAAGTTCAAATAAAACAAGTTTAAAGTGCAAAATACACGGCGTTGGCTGAAATCAGCGACGGCGATTGAACTTGGAGTCTAGAGTGGATGATTGAAACTGAAAGTGGCTAGGGTTATTTGGCATTTTGGCTTTAGGCACTTAAGTCTAAGGTTAAAATTTGATTTTTTATTATATAAAAAAATAATTAATTTTAAATATAAACGGGTTCGCGGGTCAACCCGCTAGCCCGGTGGGTCAACCCGTACACGACCCGTGAAATTGGCGGGTTAGCGGGTCAACCCATACACGACCCGTGAAATTGGCGGGTTGGTGGGTCAAAAACCTCAACTCAAACCCGTTTTTTTCGTGTCGTGTCGTGTCGGGTTGGTGGGTCGTGTCGGGTTGGCGGGTTGTGTCAGAAATTGTCACCCCTAACAGGACCCCAGTTAGTAGTAAGTAGTAGCCTATCAATAAGCTAGTTTATGTACATCAAACATGTACATAAAAAATAAACTAGTTTATAACCTAACGTATACTTTAGCTTATTTTTCCCAAACAATGTCCAACATAAACCGACTCAACCATCTATTTTACCACATTTAGGGGTTGTTTACTTACCCGGATAAACACTTACTAGTATCACTTATCTTAGGGGTGGCAATTCGCGGGTTGAAGGGTTGGCGGGTCACGGGTTGGAGGGTCAGAAAACCTCAACCCAACCCAACCCATTTAACTAATCGTGTCGAATTCTTCAACCCAACCCACGATGAGTCGTGTCGTGGGTCGTGTCAAGGGTTGGCGGGTCATTGGCGGGTTGATGGGTCATAAATGGGTTGGTGGGTCATAAAAGGGTTGACGGGTCAAAGTTCATACTTTATATAATTCAAATAAAAACAAGTAAACAACATCCAAAAGCAACCAAAATACCAAATACAACCAAGGGAGAGAGAACTGAAGCGAGAGGGAGAGAGAACGTCGTGAACTGAAGCGAGAGTGGCTGGAATGGAAGAAGACGATTTATGTTAGGGTTAATTGGCTGGCCGCTTTTCAGTTTTCAATTCATAATTCATAATTGATTTTTGATTTGTAATTTCTTTAGTTTTTTATTTTTTATAATATAATAATAACTAAATATATAAATATAAAATAGTTATTTAAATATAAATGGGTTCGCGGGTCAACCTGCGAAATTTGGCGGGTTGGCGGGTTGGTGGGTTGACGGGTTGGAGGGTCAGAAAACCTCAACCCAACCCGCGAAATCTTCGTGTCGTGTCGTGTCGGGTTGGCGGGTCGTGTCGGAAACTGCCACCCCTAACTTATCTTAAGGTCCTTGTCAATTGAGCAAAAAAAACATCGAGAATCTTATTCCATAAGAGCCATAACAAAGACCGAGAGTCTTATCCGCTAAGTGATAGAAATGAGTCTTACCTAATGTTTATGCCAAAAATTGCACAAATTACGTCGTAAGATTATTTGTGAGGCTAAACCGTCGAGAGAAAGAAACATTTTCGATAAAACGTACATAAAACGAAGAAAACGAAGTAAAATGAGACAAAAGATTTGATGACGCAGGAAAAACCTCAAAACGAGGAAAAAACCTGCGGTCGACTTAAGATCAAGTCGACATTCCACTATGTATCACCAACTAGGGGTGATATCCTTGTTGTTACAGCATTGATCGTACGTTTACAAGTAGAAAAATAATAACGATCGTACGATAATTACATTAGATCGTATACTAATCTAAGAAAGTATAGTAGAGTTCTTGATTGCTCGAGAGAAAACGTGTTGTTGTCTGTTGAAGAGTTCTCCCGAGAATGAGCTCCAATCCTCTTTTTATAGGCTTCTCTCTTGTAACCGCTTCGGGAGTTAATGCTCATTAATGGCGATGTTTGTAACGATCATAACGGTCGTTCTGCATTAATTACTCTTAATGTTGTCGGTTGTAACGGTCGAGCATTAATGTGTAGTAATGTGAATAACGGTCGTGTCTTTAGTGAACTTGAATCCTTGTCGTCGGTTACACTTTGACTTGTAAAGACTTGGTCTTTAACCTGTAATAAACACACTTGAATAACAGATATGTTACTGTTAGAGGAATAACATAAGACATCTTACGTTACAGTGATACATCGTACGATATGAGTATGATAATCGTTCGATCATGCATTAAATTCGTACGAGGGTACATATGGCTTATTTCAGGACCTTATCTTAATACAAGATTATGATCCGATGTATGATCTTACTTATTCTTGTCGTCGTCGTACGTTGCGTGAATTTTTACCCAAACAATTTGCCCCTAAAATTCAAAAAGCAAATTTGCTAATTTGGATTTTGGATTTTAAAACTTAGCCATATGTATACGTGGGCGGACGTTTCTTGCCCCAGTTTTGGAGAATGTTGAGCGTTTGTAGAACACTTGTCATCTATGTTTTTCACTGCCCCGAGTCTTATATCGTTTTATCTTGAAGGAACTTCGACAATTGAGGGCTTATCCAGGTTGTCGACGATCGTGGCTTTGAATTATATATCTCCAATCAGAGGTGATGCCTTTCTTTGTAGAATAGTCTGTCTTACGTTACAAAGAAGAGATAAACACAAGTAACGTGTGTCGTAAGTAAATACTAAAGTATGAATGAGTAGATGATTCAGATGTCGGGGGTCTCTTCCAAATGAGTTAGAATATCATTTTACAGTGCGAAAGCTTTTAACAACAATAACTGTAATGGTCAAGTGCCATTAATTGTGTTTTACTCACGATTGTTGGTTACATTGCTTTAATCCTGCAAACATTACAATAGCAATTATAGATTAGATAATCTCGGTCTTACGGAATCCTAAGACGGATGATAAAATCGTAAGATGAATAATGAAATCGTAAGACGACTGATAAGTCGATTGTTTCTGCTGTATAAGATCTTGAGAACCCTGTCTAAATACAAGACATGTCCTGTAATATTTGATCTTATAATTTCGTTGGTCGAGTGTTTAGAATTTGATCATAACAGTTAGCCCTGCTGCTTGAAGAGCTTTAATTGAATCATCGGCCTTTGAGGTCGTCGTATCACTCATAATGCTAGTGATTGCATATCATGCATATCTGTTATGCTTTTGCGAAATAAGCATTCAAGTAAAGATATTTTTAGATCGTGCAATCAGCACCATTGCATCTAAGGTAATTGAGTGATTTTACTCCTGTAAAATGAGTATTAAATAATATATGGAGTTGTATGCTCCCAGCAGTTATTCATGCGTTTGAAGCACAGTAAGTCATGTGTTCCAAGCAAATGTGAATGAGTCGTGCATTTCAAGCGAACCTTGCGTTCAAGCGTATCGTGCGTTCAAGCGAGCCGTGCGTTCAAGCGAGCCGTGCATTCAAGCGAGCCGTGCGTTCAAGCGAACCGTGCGTTTAAGCAAATCGTGCGTTCAAGAGAATATTCATGCGACTAGGGCGTATACCTTTATGCGACTAAGGCATGTTAGGTATTTAAAATTTGTAGAAACGTTTCGTTTTTATACTTACAAGAGTATACGTGCGACTGGCGAGTTGTCTTGCGCGCTTGCATAATGATCGTGCGTTTAGAGCAATTAACTTGCGAATCATGCAATTCAATCGTTCGATCCTTGCGATAATCATGCGATACTTGCGATATATGTGTGCGTCATAGCATTCGTTAGTCGTGCGATATCTGTGAAAAACATAGTTGTTATGGGGTGGCCGTTGGTTTGACCAACGGCGCTCCGACGTTCAAGTCAGTAATCGATAGTAGGAATAAACCGTATGTAAATAGGTTAGAAATAATACCTTTTGAGATGATTGGCATTCCAACTGCGTGGGACTTCCATACCTTCTATCGTCTATAGGATCCATTTCCAATTACTTTGGAAATTATGAACGGTCTTTCTCATTTGATGGAAAGTTTTCCAGCGTTTTGCTCTTGAGTGTTTTGGAACACATGTCGTAGGACATAATCTGTTATTCGAAATATTTTGGCTTTTACCTTTCTGTTGAAATATCGTTCGACCATGATTTTGGTGAAGCCATCTTGAGCAATACTGATTCTTGGAGATCATCTAAGGTATCTACACCGTAGCTGAGGTCGAGAGAGTTTCGATCGATGTTGGCGTGTCTCGCGATTGATACTTGCGATTTTATTGGTAGTATGACTTCACGACCGTATACTAACAAAAATGGAGTTTGACATGTGGATGTTTTTAGAGTTGTACGATTAGCCCATAGAACGAATGGTAGCTCTTCGACCCATCTTCCTTTGGTCAATGTATTGACTATCGTTTTATTGTTGGATTCGGCTAACCCGTTGGACTGAATGCCATTGGCAAGCATCACATCTGTGATTGCATCTTCTCGTAGGGTCGGCCAGTAGCACCCTTGTCGTGAGATTCGATTGGTGAGGCTTCTTCCCCTTGAATGATTTCCGCATTTGCCATCGTATGGAGTATATCATATGCCATCGTATGGAGTACATCATATTGCCCCTTGTGATGATTTGAAGGCGACACCTAGACCTGATCCTCTTATGTTAGAGAATCCATCGACGTGCATAATCCATAGTGTGTTGCCATTGTTCGAAGTTTATATTCGATTCTGCCAAGGTATATGCTCCGTTTAGGCAATCATCCTGTCAATTCTAGCATATGTAAAACAATCTTAAGAGGATAGTTAGTTAAAACAAACTTAAGATGTGTGTAAATGAACAAAGTCATGTATCTTAAGATGAGCTCTGTTGTCGAACGTTTGAGCCCTGTTGTCGAACGTTTGAACAATTGATCATTAAAAATCGTATTTTTGGAAGCTTCAAATTTTGTCTTTCGTGCTCCCTTGTGGTGATCTTAAGACGATATCTAGAACTGATCTTCTTATGTTAGAAGAATCGTCAACGTGCATTACTCAGGATGTGTCGTCTACGTTGTGTCATCTTGGATCGCCACGGTATATATCTTAATTTGTGCTCCGATCTTAAGTTCAGGACTAAAATTAAAAGTTTATGGTGAAGTTCACCGGAACTGATGACTTGATCGCTGTTTTGCAATCGATGTCGTAACTACTAGGGTAGATGTTCTTTTTGACTAATGGCTTGTAAGCTCATGCTTTCTTAAGACGGACTTAAGAAGAAAGTTAGTTACGACAGAAATAAATTGTGATTCGAAAATTTGTCGAAACTTTTTAAATGTTTAAAGTGTACCTTGCTTCAGCATAGAGAAGTGGTTTACTTACATAGCAGATCGGAATTTGTTGTGCATCGTGTTGTCATACCGAGACGACACTTACTATATTTGGAATGATGATCAAATATAACCGCAGGATCTTCTTGTTGTATGGTTTGGATGACAAAGGAGGTGACATCGTACGTTCGTGATCGTCCGTCCAGTGATAACTAAGATTGAGCTTCATATACGACTTGCACATGATTGATGCAAATATTTTATTTGCTATTTTTTTTTCTTTGGATTTGTCTTTTGAATCGTTGTTCTCGTTGGACTTTTTAGATCATCGCACGATTGCGTGTATGGCTCTTAAAGGCTTGAAGCAGTCTTACGTTAAAATGCCTTTCGATGTACTCGGGTGTTTCTTGAGCTTTTGATTCTGTTTTCTTGATTTTGTCAAGAGATTTCCGGTTGCCCCAAGTTGCGTGTTCGTTGTCGGCTCGAGGTGGTCTTCCACTACTTTGGTGTTGTAGTTGAGTAAGAAGTATATTCTGATTTTCTTGGAAAATCATGTCCTGCGAAATAGCAAAAGAGCACAAACCTCGAAAAACATGATTAGTATGGACGTACGTTTTATCAAAGAAAGTTTTTCTCAAAACGGAGCCCCACGGTGGGCGCCAAATTGTTTATGCCAAAAATTGCACAAATTACGTCGTAAGATTATTTGTGAGGCTAAACCGTCGAGAGAAAGGAACATTTTCGATAAAACGTACGTAAAACGAAGAAAACGAAGTAAAAAGAGACAAAAGATTTGATGACGCAGGAAAAACCTCAAAACGAGGAAAAAACCTGCGGTCGACTTAAGATCAAGTCGACATTCCACTATGTATCACCAACTAGGGGTGATATCCTTGTTGTTACAGCATTGATCGTACGTTTACAAGTAGAAAAATAATAACGATCGTACGATAATTACATTAGATCGTATACTAATCTAAGAAAGTATAGTAGAGTTCTTGATTGCTCGAGAGAAAACGTGTTGTTGTCTGTTGAAGAGTTCTCCCGAGAATGAGCTCCAATCCTCTTTTTATAGGCTTCTCTCTTGTAACCGCTTCGGGAGTTAATGCTCATTAATGGCGATGTTTGTAACGATCATAACGGTCGTTCTGCATTAATTACTCTTAATGTTGTCGGTTGTAACGGTCGAGCATTAATGTGTAGTAATGTGAATAACGGTCGTGTCTTTAGTGAACTTGAATCCTTGTCGTCGGTTACACTTTGACTTGTAAAGACTTGGTCTTTAACCTGTAATAAACACACTTGAATAACAGATATGTTACTGTTAGAGGAATAACATAAGACATCTTACGTTACAGTGATACATCGTACGATATGAGTATGATAATCGTTCGATCATGCATTAAATTCGTACGAGGGTACATATGGCTTATTTCAGGACCTTATCTTAATACAAGATTATGATCCGATGTATGATCTTACTTATTCTTGTCGTCGTCGTACGTTGCGTGAATTTTTACCCAAACACCTAATAAGCCTTATTGGGTCAAAGACTCTTTACCAACACTTAATTTTAATAGCCAAAAATATTTATATAATAAGATAAGTAAAGATAATATCCTTATCGGTAAATACTTGCCTAATAAGGATTTGGATTTGGTAAACTCCCTTTGCTTTTACCATCCAAAACATTTACAGAAAAAACATGCATATATATAAATTAATATTTACATCATAAAGCATGACGTAAATATATATAAAAAAAAACCGATAAATCTAAAGGCTTATGGAGTGGGGGTCCGGCATTCATGAGACTTTGAAAATTTGATTAATAAAACTCTAAGCCATCGGAGGTGTGGTACCACCGTGACAGTTGCAGTGGAGGTTTTAAATCATCTTTAACCTAATTTAATAGGGGACAGTCTAGTTTATTATTGCATCAAATATATATTGTTTTTAAAAATGTAAAAATGGGTTGGAGGGTTTATTTTTCAATTGGTTGTTACAAGTTTTTTACACAATACAAAACTACAAAACTGATAAAAGACGGATCAAAATAGTGATACTGATGCATATGAAATAACTTTACAAAGTTTTATTATTTTAGTTTCATACAAACAATTTATTAGTAATCTTCTTAAATTTTATGCCACTTATTTTGACATTTTTGTTGAACTTAATTATGTCCTTACGGACGATACATTCTGTTAGGTTGCGTTTGGTACGTGGAACAAGACAGGACAGGACGGGACAAAACTTACTGTCCCACGTTTGGCGCAGCATGGGACAGAACAGAAATTTACTGTCTCATGTTTGGTGCAGCATGGGACAGGGATAGAACCGGGACAAGGTGGGACAACGTGGGACAAAAAAAGGGTTTTTTCTATTCCACCAAAATAGGTGGAACAACATGAGACATAAATGACACAGAAACTAATATATTACTAATTAACACTCGTTTGCTATATAACTTAAATATTGTATTTGTTTTAGTGTTTACCACCACTATTCGTGGACGCCGCCGCCACCGGTAACCACTATCGGCCACCTCCACTTCTTTTCCAGTACAACAACCTCATCCACCACCTCTACAACTATTACCGATTACCTACCACCACCTTCTACCACCTCTACAAACTACCACCACCACGTTGGTGACCTCCACCACCACCATCCACCGTCTTCACATTTTCCACAACCACCGACCACCACCACCATCGTCACTACTACTGTTATCGTCGGTCACCACCTCCACCTTTACCATCACCATCAGTTACATGGAAATCCTATATATATATATATATATGTGTGTGTGTGTGTGTGTGTGTGTGTGTGTGTGTGGTGTGTGTGTGTGTGTTTATGTTTATGAAAAATGTGTAATTTTTTTATAAATTATATAGTTTACTCTATTTATGTTAATTATAACTATTATTTGACATATAAAATTAGCAAATATTTTTTTTTAGGAACTTAGTTCTAGGCGTACCAAACACAAAACAGAACAATGTCCAGTCCAGTCATGTCCCGTCCAG
Organism: Centaurea solstitialis; assembly: GCA_030169165.1. Lineage (NCBI taxonomy): Eukaryota > Viridiplantae > Streptophyta > Magnoliopsida > Asterales > Asteraceae > Centaurea > Centaurea solstitialis. The sequence continues at coordinate 9,266,777 of CM058047.1, read as the reverse complement.
TCCCGTCCTACTCTCTTGTCCTGTCCAGTACTGTCTAGTTCTGTCATGTCCAGTCTTGTCCCATCCTGTCTGCGTACCAAATGCTACGTTAGAAAACGAGCTTGGACTATCATTCTTGAAAAAATAAACGATCCTATGATGATTTAGAAAATCTAATTGGACGGATATGAATGATGACAAAAAGAATTTAGGGGTTGTTTGTTTGCATCTGAATGTAACCATTAAGAGGTTACCTCTTAATCGTGCAGAGGCCTTACTTGTTTGGCAAAAAAAATTCCAGCTCTGAACGGTTACAAATACCTCTGCACCATTTTGTACCTGGGTTGGAGGCGTAAGGTTCAGAGGCAATTTTTTCCACATATGCCCTTGTCATAATCTCTCTACACCTTTCTCCATTGCTTCCAAGAGCTTCTTCAACATTCAATCTGGCAACCGACAAGATATCTGATTTCTGTTTCTGTGAAATCGGCCACTCATTTTGTTGAAATCAACCACAGACTTGTCGAAATTGGTGACTGGTTTGTTGAAATCGCCGTTCACCATCGCTCCCAAGAGCTTCTCCGGTCATCTCCGACGTTTACTCCGGCAACCTCTTGTGTATACTCGTTTACTCCGGTCACTGATTTGTTTAAATCGGACATCGATCGGTTGAAATCGGTCATCAATTTGTTGAAATCGGTCATAGATTTGTTGAAATCGGTTACCAATTTGTTGAAATCGGCTTTCGATTGTTGCTGATTTGTTGAAATCGGCCATCGATTTATTGAAATCGGACATCGATTTATTGAAATCGGCCTTCCAAATCCACAATATTTTCCATCTGTTTCCAAATCTACAAACCACATCTGGGTTTCGTCCTATGATATGGATTTATCTACAGTGTTTATCGATTTTGTCTTTGTGTTATGAGTTTTTAATATGCTTATGGATTTGTTTGTGTTTATGGATTTTTAATATTGGTTTTCATTACCCAAATTGATATTGGTTTCCAACATGGATTCAAAATTGTTTATGCTTTTCCAGAAGCTATAATCGATTCAGTTATCGAATTTGATATGAAGGGGTAAAATGGTCATTTGTTATCATTCAGAGGACAGCTACCAAACAACCATATTTCATTCTACACTATATCATACAGAGTCTCTTAACCATTCTAACCTCTCAACCATTCTGAACCAAACCATTCAGCAACTACCAAACAGCCCCTTAGGTAGATATGTTAATATTTTTATAATTAATTAACTTTTACAAGTACTATTTACAAATAATGTTGAATGTACTTACCAAATCCCACTTAATTGTTACCAACGATAGTAACATTTTTTAGAATGAAAAGGTAAAAACATAATTAAATTCTTATCATTTTTCAGATAAAAGAAGTTTGAATTTTTTTTAACTTTTTCTATTAACATAGTTTTTTATATCATTAGAAAAAGATAAATTATAAATAGTTTGGCTTGATTAGCTTATTTTGAAGTGTCAAAATCTAAACCAAACCTATAATTCGGTCTGCCAAAACAAAACCATATTCCATCTTACAACAAATCTTTCTTCAATATGGTCAAATTATCATTCTATGATTTTTTTTACAGCAATAAATTCACACACGCATCCATGATATCCAGGCATCCAATTGAGCAACACCAACTAATCCGCGGCGACCCGTCCCAGTACACATAGACTGGACCCGCCCAGGCACGACTAAGCCCGACCTATGGCTGAGCCCGCATGCCCATACACTGGCATGCCTGTTACCTGGACCCGAACCGACACGAAGCCGACCCAATAACCCCAAGCCTTTTACCACTTGAGTTAGACCTCTTTGATTTGGTTCGATGAATATACATTAAAATTATGTAACAAAAAGCAAAACTACTTTTATCTTATTGTTATTTTAGAGTTAACTTTTAAAAATCAATAGTTTAAAGAAAAATATATTTTTATTAGAATTAATTTTTAAAAACCAATAGTTTAAAAAGAAAAATATACTTATATTAGAATTAACTTTTAAAACTCAATCATTTGAACAAAAACATATTTAAAACCGTTAGTTTGAAAAGCGTCCATTTATTTGTCTATCATTCAAGTATTTTTAAAAGTTCTGAAGTTTTGTTTTTTAAAAGACTTTTCTTCTAAAACTATTACCTTTAATGCTCTATCTTAGAACTTGAAAAAGAAAAAAAGAAAAATACGAAAAGGAAAATACTTATTTGTTATCTTAAAAATAAGTACGAAGAAAGAAAGGAAGTTATATATGTTTTTAAACTAGTTATTAAGAGCCCACGCTTTGCATCGGGTTATAAAGTGTGATAGATTTTATCATAAGTAGGAAAAAATTTATATGAAAGATAAGTTTGTACATATGTTGTCATATGAAATATTAGTATGACGGAGATCATGCATTGTGTTGGTTGTTTACCTATATGTTTACAACTAAAAGAAAGTAAATAGTGTAATTGATGTCTGTTTTACGTTGTTATATTCAAGTAAGAAAGTATACAATTGTTTTAAAAGGGTATAACGGTCATTTTGCCCTCTCATTTAAAGGATTAATGGTTGGATGTTAATATGAACGGCAAAATTCATAAAAAACTGCGTACTTATAGGTTTATTTTGTAAGAGATGAACTTTAAAGACCAAATCTATAACATTTGACAAACCTTAGGGACCAAATGTTTGGGAAAAAGACATCGATCATGTACTTATTAATAGTTTAATAAAATTATTTTATTATTTTCTTGATTAAAGTTATAATAGTTTATAATTACCAATAAAACAAAATATGTTGATAAAATAAATAAAGAAAGTAAAAAGTAAAAAAAAAATATGAGTTATATAATTTGAGAATAAAAAAATATAAAGAATGATCTATTATAAGAAAGATAATATGTAATTTAAACAAATATTTTTTGGTTGAGTTAATCATTAAATATATAACAAAGTTGGGTGGAGGATAAAAGTAAAATGATAATGAAAACTATAAGGATGAAAAAAGAAGTTTTTAAAGATCAAGGGTGAAAAATGTTATGAATGTTAAACAACAGGGACCAAAATCGTAAGTTGATCTATTATTTTATTAATAAAATTCCTTTCCTGGCTTTTGTAGGGTTTAGTAATAGGAAGATAATATATTTTTTCTTTTGTTTTTGAAGATGATAGCAAAAAACACCATTTTAATTTGTCATAAGTTTAATTTAATTTTAGCAATAAAAATATATACTATCCTATTTTACTTTTGGGTATTTTTCTATCTACAGGTAAAGACAAACTTATTCTTTTATTAACTAAAAGAAAAAGTAAAATACGTTTTTGTTAAATATTTTTATTTAGTATTTTTATTTTATAATTTAAAGTTGATTGTCTTTTAGGATTTTATTAACTGTGGTTTGGTGGTTTTTACGAATTTGGTTTCTAGATTTCATTAATTATGGATTTGGTCTTTGTGGTATGCATTTTTATGTTGGATTTGGTCCCTATTATATGCGATTTGTTTTGGATTTGGTCCTTGAAGCATGCATTTTTTGTTGGATTTGGTCTTATGGTATGCACAAAGTTATTGAATGGTCGTTGGGCTGGAGGACTAAATCTAAAAGAAAATGCATATCACAGGGATCAAATCCGTAATTAATAAAGTCTAAGGACCAAATCCATAATTTACTCTTATTTTTATTTTAATACCTCATGTCTTAAAATAACAATTAACCTCAAGGATATTTATAAACATAAATTATAAATCACATGATCGAAAATGTAATCTACTCTTTAAAAGATGATCACTTGCATATTTTTAAAACTATATACTTTCCTAATTATGTACATTTCTTTTTACGTAGAGGACCATTAATTTTGTTCTGTCTTAATCGATTGATAATTTGGTATATTTATTTCTATAAAGTTTCCATACCCCACCCTAATACGTACTCATACGGTCATACCAATCATAACTTTATCAATTATGTATTTATGTTGCTTCTATTCCTTTTTCTCCTTTTCTAAAATTTAAAGAAAAATAGACAATTGTTAATTTTATTTCCCTCCTTTTCTTTCCTTAAAAAAACATTTTTATAATAAGAAATTCTTAAAACCTACATTTAAATGAAAATATCTATTTCATTAAATATTTCTATTTTGGTATGCAAACTTGTAATATAATTTCTTGAATCATACATGTCAAAATAGGCCACTTTTTTGTTAAATGCCACCAATTAGTTTGCCCCCTCTATTTCCAACACCAGAAGCAAAGTGGCCAATACTTGCAAATAGGCTCATCCTTAGCTTCATCCAACCATTAAACCCCTTGCTTTCCAAACCCTTTTTACCCTCAATTCTCCCTTCAATCTTCTCCATATCCATCCATCCTTCAAAAATGGATTTCATTTCTGATCAAAACTTGCACTTCTACAGCGCACCATCGACCCCGATACCGGTCGGCCCACGATCACACGATCACGATCCCGATGACGTGTTCGAATTCGAGACCACCCGGATTATCACCAATCGCCATGAGTTTCAACACGCGTATCCCGATTCCGGGTGGACAAAAGGAAACGATGACGACCCGCAAACGTACATGTTACCGGCTCGAACAAGGTCGTTATCCGTCTTGCCGTTAAAACCCCCTCCGAGGCTCCAAAGTCCGGTCTCGATATCCCCAAGATCCCCGAACTCGCTACCGAAGTTATTCCCGTTCGTGCGGCCTTGCGCGGCGTGGAACGACGACTTCGACCCTTTCCAGGTCGCGTTGGAGAAGGTTAGCGAGGAAACGAGGACCAGGATGAGCATGCATCGGCGGTCGCACTCGTATTCGGCGTATCGAACCAGCGGTGGTCCGGCCCACTGGCTCGACGGCTCGGTTGACTGGACAAAAGCGCAACAAGGGTTGATGAACCGGTTGAAACCGAGGGGGCCGACGCTGGCCAAGTTGATGGAGCGCCGAGAGACGGTGTACTTGAAACGGGTTCCGAATTATGACGAACCGAGGGTCGAACCGAGATCGAAATCGAGTCGAATGGCTGGCACCGAGACCAAAGGTGACCATGATGAGGGCAAGAAGAGTCGAAGTGAGCCGAGTTCGTTAAAGAGAGTGGTCTCAGTTGTGGTCAAGTATGCAACCATGAAAAAGGCAAGAAAAACAACGAGTTGGAAACTACGTCGTTGCTTAGGGTATGCTCCTGGGAGTCCACCATTTGTCAAGTAAATAAATATATATAAATATATATACAATTTTTAAGTTTCTTTAAATTTTGGACCTCCTTTACTTGTCATCTAATTAACATATAACATGCATTTTAATAAATTTTCGCGTGGAAATCAAATTTCTGGTCACCAATTTATACTATTTATAAGACTTGATTTATTTGAAAAAAATAAATAAAATGTTCTATCTAAAAAGAAGATGTAATTAAGCAGTTTATGTTATAGGATTCTTTTGAATGTGTTTCGTCTTAATTAACAAATTTTTTATGACGATTTTAATATAAATGTTGGATTCTGTTGAGAAGTTATGGTTAACTTAAGATAGAAATTGCTATCTATTACATACTATTCTTTTCTATTTGATCTAATCCGCAGTCTTTCCTGATTATCTCTCTGAAGCACTTGGGAGATAGTATATTATACTCTTGCGGATGGGTTTAAATGGTCAAAAATTGCGATTTATTGGACATGAGTCACGGGTTTGCATTAATTGGTTTAATAACCGAAACCCCCCCCCCCCCCCCCCCCCCCCCCCCCCCCCCACCCAAAAAAAAAAACGAACCGAACCGAAAGACTGAAAACACAAACGGCTCGGTTTCGGTTTTTGTTTCCATTATGAGAAAAAATCCCGAACCCAACATACTTGGTTTCCCGAAAAACGAAACCATGGTTGTAGATTTTTTTAAATAATAGAAAATTGACGATCACCTAAATGTGATGCACCAAATGGTTCAAACGTGATAACACATTCACATAATTGCCACAATTGCGGCTCAATCCAATGTGTCGTTATACATATATAAGATTGCGGCAATCCCTATGGTGTGCCGTTATGCATATATAAGATTGCGACAATCCATATGGTGCACTTTATACATCACATGATAAAAAAGACATTGTTGGGTACGGTGAACAAACATTTATCGTGATTCAATTTTTGCTTTTTTTACAAGCTTATAAGAGTTTGACGACTTACCGAATTGTATCATGGTTGTAGCATTTGTTAGATCAACTCAAATTTTGAATGACACATTTTGTTGTCATTTGAATGACACATGTTGTTCACCGGCCATTTTGGAACTTGAGACTTGAGATATTAGAATTGCGACTTGAGACATTAGAACTTGCGAGAAACGAATACGAGTCGATATCACGAATTAGAGCGAGAATCATTTGTCTGTTTTTGTGTTTGTACCTTGGTATCTAACCCCATACACCATACAACTTATTAATAGTGTGTTTAGAGGTTAAGGTGCAAAAAAATGGTCAAGAGGGGAAAAAACAAAAAAATAGCTAGTTCTAAGGCTATCTTTTTTTAAAATAAATAGATAATGGTTATAAACGGTTATGTAAAAATGGAAAAAAAATCCATAATCGGTTAAGGATTTCAGTTAAGTGACCGCTTAGAGGGTGGGCCAGTTATAATCGGTAGATGGCGAGCTAGTTATAACCGGTTACGCAAAAATGGCAAAAATATGTAATTGGTTAAGGATTTCGGTTTAGTGACCGGTTAGAGGGTGGGCCAATTATAACAAGTTAGGCAACCGGTTATAACTGGTTAAAATCTGTAACTTGTTAAGGATTTCAGCTAATTGACCTGTTATAACTGATTAGACGACCGGTTGGGCCGGGCCACGGCAAGCCTAGATAGCCATCTATAATATTTATTGGGTTTAGGCTTAGGCTTGGACTTAACTTCTCAAACTACTATCTTGATGATATAAGTTTATAATCTAACGCACTTCCTCTATAAGAGAAATGGTTTATGAATACGGAAATTAACTTAAATAGTCATTTAACATTATTAAATTAGTCTTCTAATTATTTTTTATTTTTTTAATTTTATCAAAATATCACTTTGTTGGCAAAGTATAGGCCCACAAAGATAAAGAAAAAACAAACATAGATTTTTCATATTAAATTATGCAGATCTGGCTTGAAAATTATGGACTTAGGCCTTGAAAATTACGAATATAGAGGGTGTTTGGAATTGGTTTTGGAAGTTTAAAAGTGTTTTTGGCCAAAAGTGTTTATTAACTTATGGTGGTGGAAAAAGGAGTTTAAAAAAGAATGCTTGAATTAGCTTATCAACTTTTTTTAGAAGGGTTTGTGTTAATAAGTCAAAAAGTTGTGTGTTTGGGTTAGCTTATCAACTTTTTTAAAAGAGTTTGGCTATGTTTGGCAAGCGTAGCTTATAAGCTAGCTGGTAGCTGATAAGCTAGCTGTTGAACAAATTATGTTTGACAAAAACTAGCTTATGAGTATGTAAAATGACCAAAAAGGGTATATTTGAATTTAATAATTAATATTAATAAGGGTATAATTGGAAAAAGCTACAATAAGCTCCTCATAAGCTACTCAAAGTAGCGTTTCAAAAAGCTAGCTTATAAGCTAGCTTCCTGATACATGTTTGGATGGACTAGCTTATAAGCTAGCTTATGCTTGCCAAACACAGCCTTTGTGTTAATAAGTATATATGTATATATATTATAAAAGTATTAATTGTATAAAATATTTTTAAAGAGATTGAGTATTCAATAAACCATTAGAAGGTAAACTGATTGAACACATATGATTAAATAAGTCAGGTAGGAGTTACTTTTCAAAAACACTATTTCATGCCTTTCTCAAAATGGAATTTTAAAAGTGTGTTTACATTACCCAAACATGCTTATTAACTTATTGACTTGTTCGAAAAAACCAATAAGTCAATAAGGAGTTTCAGAACTCAATCCCAAACACCCTCGTAATAACATTTTTATAAAAATAAAAGATGAATGATTAGGTTAAAAGGGTAAAATTAGAGTCAATTTCCTTTTAAAATATATATGTATAGGGGAAGGTTCAAATGAGAAGCATATCAATTTAAGAGAACGTGAGGAGCAATCTCAGTCACTCATCTCGTGGTTACGATGGACATGATCATGGAAGATTGACGCGATTCATGGGAGGATGGAGATAATTAAAGGGAGGGACCGATCAAAACCACCTTTATTAACCGGATGAGAGGTTAAGATTACTTCTCACGTTTTCTTAAATTAATATATCTCTCGTTTGTATATGGAAAAAGTTATCTAAAAGTTTCTATGTTCCTTTGTATTTTTCTCCAACTCTCGGTTTGTTTCATCCTTACATCACGTATACCTAATCAACACGGGAGATGATCAAAGGTAACATTGCTGATGGTAGACGTGCGTCATGATGACGTAATCATATTGGGACAAAATGGCGGTCACATTTAGTGGATACCAAACTCCCCCACGACTCCCCCCCTTCTTCCAATATTTATTTATTTAAAGTCAAACACCCACAAAACACTATAAATACACACAAAACACAACCACCCCCAAAATATAACTAGTTCTACATATATATATATATCTATATATACATGAGATTGTTGAGATCATCCACCATTTTAACTCATCATCTTACAACAGTGTTCACCTGCAAAAATACAATCAAATCCTCCATGACCACATCGTCGGATATCGGTTTTCGGGCACCGAGATTGGTCGCCAAGAAGGTGTTGGCGAAGAGCCAGAGCGAAGGCGATGGCGCGGTTGTTCGGAGAAGCATCGGAAGGTAATTTGGTTAATCCTTGTGGTTTTAATTATTATAATCACTCGGTTTTGGTTTCGGTTTTGGTTTCCATATGTTGCATTGTTTCGAATTCCGATTTGTGGGCTTGTTGATTTTGCAGGCCAGAGTTGAAGTCTCTGGATCCTTTTCTTATGTTGGATGAATTTTCTGGTACTTATTATTTCTGTTCCATCTGAATTTACATTTTTGTTTATCAAATTGGAAATGGATAGATGAGATTTGAAAAGTTGTTTGATTGTGGAATTAAGTTTAAGAAATTTGATTAGCAGTTTCACTTACATTTGGTTGTAATTAATTAATTAATTAATATGCAGTTTCAGCCCCAGCTGGATTCCCTGATCATCCCCATAGAGGTATCATTTGATTCTTCTTTTGACTCTTGCTTGATTAAGTCGGCAATTAAAAACTATTTATTATGTGATGATTGATTAAGTTTGAATTGATGTTTTAAAGTAAACTACGTTACGATTTGAAAGGGCGGTGGTCTATTATTGTCAAATATGTAACTTTTATCATTGTCAAAATCAGGTTATTTTGTATATTGAAAATAGGTAGTTTTTATGAATGTTGATGTAAGAATGTAATTAACAATTATAGGAATGCAATTAGCGTCCCCTTGATATTCTGTCCTATTATGAAATGTTCATTTTATTATAATACGAAGAAAAAAAAATCATTCATCTATTAGCAATATTATTTCTTTCTAAATATTAGTTTTTAAATATTTTGTTGGTGTTGTTACATGATGGTTATTTTCTAGTATTTTTTGATAAAAAATCATGATGTTTCCTAATTCTATTTTGGAGAAAGTTTTGAGTAACTTTATATTGGAGCAAAATATTGATTCAAAATAACTTTTTTTTTTATATTTTGAAAAGTTGGTGAAGACGGTCTTAGAACCATAAGTGACATATTATTTTAGAGTTGACTCAGCTGATGAGACTAACAAAGTCCCCAATATTAGTCAAATATATTATCTATTCTGCATTTGAGCGAAGTCGCTTCTTCACTTTACAACTCGTTTGCACGTTCAAAAACAATTTTACGTAAATATTAATTAAGTATACTATCTGAATCAATTTAAAATAAAATTATGTAAAAAACAATATTTCCATGAAATGTTTTTGGTAAACTTTTAACTTTACTTAATTTCCTTCTTATAAAGTCTAAACTATTGAGTTTCAATTTCGTTTAGAAGTCTTTGTTTCTTTCATTTCAATGTTATGGAACATTTAAATAATATTATGTGTTTTATTAAATCAAATAATATACCATATAAGTTTTCCTATAACTAAATTAAATAATTCTTATATTTTATACAGGATTCGAGACTGTTACATACATGCTAGAGGTACCTACCCATTTGCAATACCTTCTCTTTTTGATTATTTTTTTAGATTTAAATGTATATATTAATTAATTAAGATGCATTACTTGAACTGTTTTAGGGAGCTTTTACCCATCAAGATTTTGCTGGCCATAAGGGTACTATCGGAGCTGGTGATGTTCAGGTAAATCTTTAATTGTCCATTTATTTTGCAACTCAAAATATGACAAACAATAAGGCTATGTTTGGCAAACTAGCTATAAGCTAGCTTATGGCTGATAAGGTACCGATGAGTTATCAGTAGTTGTTGACTGATAAGCTAGCTGATGAATGTGATGCGTTTGGCAAAAACTAGTTGATGAATATGATGCGTTTAGCAAAAACTAGCTGATAAGGTAGCTTATGAGTGTAAAATGATAAAAAAAAAAACATGTTTAAATATTGGTAGTATAAAAAGTAGTAAAGATATACTTGGAACTAAAAAATAAACAGTCTCATAAGTCACTAGACGTTACTCTTCTTAACTTTTTAAAAAGCCAGCTTATGGTTCATCCAAACATGTACTAGCTTATAAGCTGACTTGTAAGCTACCTTATTAACATTTTTACCGAACAATGTCTAAATTATCATAATAGTCGTCTTATATGTCACTTTTGAAAAGTATGATATACAAATAGGGTAATACAACATTTCTTTTAAATGTCATATAGAAAAGCATAAGAAGTGCTATATTTCTATTTACATGTTAGATTTCACAACTTGGTTTTAGAACTTATTTTAAGGGTTGGTGCTGAAACTGAAATGTGTGTGATTTTGGGTACAGTGGATGACAGCAGGAAGAGGAATCATTCACTCAGAGATGCCAGCAGGCTCAGGTGCCCAAAAAGGCTTACAACTGTGGATCAATCTTTCCTCCAAAGACAAAATGTAACAATCCTCTAATTCCATCTTCTTATTTAATTATAATGTGGATTTTATTAGATTACTTTTTAGAAAAGCAAAGACCATTAGGTTTCAATATATATAGAAAAGAAATTGTTCAAGCCTAGCTAATGGTGGGTTTAAGCTAAAAATATATCGACAACTTTACAGACATTTAATCTTATTTAAAAAGTGCCCCCACTAGAAAAAAAAATCTTGGATGCGTCCACTGATAGTGACCTTTGAAATGCAGGGTCGAACCAAATTATCAAGAATTATTAAACGAAGACATTCAAAGAGCCGAGAGTGACGGAGTGAAGGTTACGATCATCGCAGGAGAGTCAATGGGCGTCAAATCTCCGGTTTACACTCGAACTCCCACAATGTTCCTCGATTTCACTCTATCCCCAGGTGCCCAAATGCACCAACCCGTCCCAGAATCTTGGAATTCGTTTGTGTATGTTCTTGAAGGAGAAGGGATTTTTGGGTCGATGGATTCTTCACCGATATCGGCTCATCATGCTATCGTGTTGAGCCCGGGAGATGGTCTAAGCATATGGAACCACGGGTCGGAAACGTTGAGATTCGTGTTGATCGGAGGGCAGCCGATAAATGAGCCGGTGGTGCGGTATGGGCCTTTTGTGATGAACACCCAAGCTGAGATTGAAAAGACTTTACAAGATTATCATTATTGCAAAAATGGGTTTGAAAGGGCCAAGATTTGGAGATCTTCCCAGTAAATATGGTTATTGGTTTTTTTGTTTCATTGTTTACAAAGGTTTTTTCTTTTCTTATAGTTTTATTTGACAAGTTTAAACGATTTTTCAAATTTTATGGAATAAAGTACAAGAAATTATAGCAACTTAATTTTGTATTATAAGGTCGAGTTAATATGGTTGATGTAATGTATGTTGAATTGTAAGGTTATTCTTAATAAGCCCATTTTGGTTGTTTGGATCGGATTTTCAATTTTTTGGATTTTGAGGGGTATAATGGTACATACAAGTTTGTTCTACTTGATTTCAGGAGGGGATGATGGAATAGGTTTACCCCACTCTTGTTTTATTTAGTTCTCGTGTGTCCCATAGTGTCAAACACGAGCCTCGGCTAATACCATCTTGGGTTCACAGAACCTCTGCTGTTTTTCAGAGCCTCTGTGGTTTATCTTTCAGACCTTCTACCTCTATTCTTCTCCTATTTCTTTTATTTTCTGGATTTTGTTTCGACAATTACATTTATAAAAAGACCACTAGGCACTAGCTTATTTTTGCCAAATACAAACCTAGATAGGAGTTTGGTTTGATGGAATACTTTGAAGATATTTTGATTTTGTAAAAGGACTTGGAATTGAAGTATTTAGAATCTTTGATGTGAGATTTGGAAATGAATTTATACAAAAGCTATCACAATAAATTACCTTTTAATTCATTAGTTGTTATAAAACAAATGTTTTTCACTTATTTTAAACTATTATTACGTAGAAATTCTATAAAATCTCAAAAAATCCTATAAATTTTCAAAATAATAATAATAAAAAAAACCTTTAAACCAAACGAAAGATTGAAACAACTTCAACTTAAATCCTCAAAATTTGTTGAAATATTTCACGTATTTTGGTTTCTAGTCCTCAACATTTTGCTTTATTTTGTGGCTTAAAATTAATGCTCATTGGTCATTACTCATCCAATCATTTGTGAGGCTATGAAAAATCACAGCTTTTGCAAAACAAAAACAAAGGACTTAACTATAAATTGTTAAGCTACTAGTACGAATAAAAAAAACTATCAATCAACATTTATATTTCATAGTTATTAGGCTATCGATAGCGCAATTCATAAAGTCCACAAACCATATAACATATTAGCGTCACATCAGCTATACCCATAAACCTACAATATGTCCGAAATAGGAGTACCACTACCCACGAGACCGAATACCCAATATATATATATATATATATATTAATACAAAAAGAGAAAGGGTGTAGAGAGAGATACAGAGAAAGAAGGAGATACGAGAGAAAGAGAGGGAATCGGTTTCGTTCGTTTCCCAAAACCAACAACAAAAGCCCGCCCCTGCCATACGCAACCCACTCAGCCCGCTTGAGCCCGAACCCAGAGCCCGATTGAAACCAAAAAAAGGTTACCGGTAGCCTTCAATTGGATTATATTTGAACTAAATAACATTCTTACACAAAAATAAAAAACTTCAATAAAATCTCTAGAGCATTTAAATACTTTTGAAGACGTGTGCTGATTTTGTTCATAATTTCAAAAAGAAAATGGGACACAATTGAATGAGAAACAATTTAATGATACCGACAACTAGCAAACATATCTATGGCAATAAATGTGTTACGTCACGGCATTGTTGTTGCAACCATAAGAAAATATGAATCGATGATAAACACATATAGCAATACAATAAAATCAACTAATTCTATATTTTTTTTCTTGCGTATAATTATGAACTTGCACGGAGAAATCTATGATGACAAATTGTTAGTGTTAGAAATAGAAAGGGTTGAAAGATTGATTGTATTGATTATGAAAACTGTATCAACAAAAGGGGTAAACTACCCTATATATATATACAAGGAAAAGGAAAAGGAAAAGGGCCAAGCCCATGGGCCTAAGATGGGCTTGCTATACATTAACTATACATTCTAACACCCCCCTCAAACTTAATCTGGGGAGGAATGAGACAGATTGAGTTTGGTAACAAGCTCTCGAAACCGTCCTGGCAGATGAGCTTTGGTGAAGATGTCGGCTGGTTGATCGAGAGTCGAAATAGGGTGAAGGCGAATGGTGTTGCGCACAACGTGTTGGCGAACGAAGTGGCAATCAATCTCGATGTGTTTCGTGCGCTCATGAAAAACATCGTTGTGAGCGATCTGGATGGCACTATTGTTGTCGCACCATAACGGAGTAGGCGATTTCTGCGGTGCGCCCATGTCCGAGAGTAACCAGCGGAGCCAGATAAGTTCTTGAGAAGTGTCCGCGAGAGCCCGGTATTCAGCTTCTGTACTAGACCGGGCGGTGAGAGATTGCTTCTTGCTGCGCCATGAAATGAGAGAATCGCCAAGGAAGAAACAATACCCGGTAGTAGAGCGACGATCAGTCATATCGCTATCCCAGTCAGCATCAGAGAAGCCACGCAGGACTAAGGACGAAGTGGAGGAGAAATATAGGCCATGAAACATTGTGCCTTTCAAATATCGCAGAATCCGTAGGACAGCGGCGTAGTGGTCGGAACGCGGAGCAGCCATAAATTGACTAACAGTATGAACAGCGTATGCGATGTCTGGGCGAGTGACAGTGAGATAGACAAGAGAACCCACTAGTTGGCGGTAGCGAGTAGGATCTTGTAGGGGTGTACCGGCACTTGGTGTTAGATGAAGATTGTATTCCAAAGGTGTAGATGCCACCTTGGTATCCGAGAGGCCAGCCTTGGAGAGAAGGTCGGAGATGTACTTTGCTTGACAGAGATAGGTGCCTGACACGTCGGAGAGCACCTCAAGTCCAAGGAAGTAGTGAAGTTTGCCCAGGTCTTTCATTTCGAAAGCAGAGCTGAGTGACTGTTTCAGGGAGGCTATACCAGTTGAGTCACTACCAGTGATAATCATATCATCCACATACAGGAGAAGTAGGATGCTTCCAGCGGCAGTGGTACGGGTAAACAGGCCTGAATCATAGTTGCTGGCATAGAAACCCAATGAAAGCACCGTGTTGCTGAACTTTTCAAACCATGCACGAGGAGCCTGTTTGAGACCATACAGGGCTTTGCGGAGACGACATACATGGCCGGAGGGAAGAGAGACACCAGGAGGAGGAGTCATGTAAACCTCTTCAGACAGATCGCCATTCAGGAATGCATTCTTGACATCCATTTGAAACAGAGGCCAGTTTTTGGTAGCTGCGATGGCCAGCAGACTGCGAACAGACGTTACACGCGCAACAGGAGCAAAGGTCTCCTCATAGTCGATGCCATATTCCTGATTAAAGCCCTTGGCCACTAGACGGGCTTTGTACCGATCAATCGATCCATCAGACTTGGTTTTGATCTTGAAGACCCATTTAGAGCCGATGGGTCGTTTCCCAGGTGGTAGCGGAACAGAGTCCCATGTTTGAGCCTTTGCGAGAGCTCGAAGTTCTTCTTGCATAGCTGCTTGCCAATGTGAACTCGAAGATGCTTCTTTGTAGGAAGTAGGTTCATGATGTGATAACAATGTAGCATAACAGTGATAATCACGAAGATGAGCGGGAACCTGTCTCACCCGGTCGGAACGACGAACAGCTGTTGACGTCGAGGGTCCAGGATCCGTAGATTCAGCAGGCGACTCAGGTGGAGTCGAGGGAGTTGGAACAGGTGGCGAAGGATCAGAGGTCGTTGCAGTTGAGTCAGAAACAGGAGTAGGGATCGGGGTGGTGAATGGAGTATCCAAAGAGAGAGAGGGGTCAGTAAAGAAAGGGGTATGATGAGTGATACTGGGCTCTGAGTTTGGCATGTCATAAAAGGGGACATCTTCCCAGAAGGTGACATGTCTAGAGATTCGTAGGCGTTTGGAGATTGGATCCCAACAGCGATAGCCTTTGTGTTCAATGCCATATCCAAGGAAAAGGCATAGTCTGCCACGAGGTTCAAGTTTGGTATATTCATGAGGTTGCAATTGAACAAAACATGCACATCCCCAAACCTTGAGAAGTTCATAAGTAGGAAGGACTCCATGTAAAACTTCATAGGGCAATTTGTGTTGGAGTACGGGCGTGGGATGTCTGTTGATGGTATAGACAGCAGTGAAGGCAGCTTCTCCCCAGAAGCGTTCAGGGCACTTGGCAGGAGACAAGGAGAGTGCGGACAGTATCAAGGATATGTCGATGTTTGCGTTCAGCGCGACCATTTTGGGGAGAGGTACCCGGACAAGAGTACTGTGAGACAGTGCCTTGAGATCGAAGAAAGGCGATGAGAGAAGATTCTTTGTATTCCATAGCGTTATCAGCTCGAAGAATCTTTATGGGTTTTGAGAACTGAGTTTGTATCATGCGGGCAAAGTTAATGTAGAGTTGAGGTAGCTCTGAGCGGTGCTTCATAAGATATATCCAGGTGAAGCGTGTGTGATCATCAATGAAGATAACGAAGTACCTGTGTCCACCCATAGATGGATGTGGTGCCGGTCCCCAGACATCGGAATGGATAAGGTCAAAGGCAGATACGGATGTATAGTCATTGAGTTCAAAAGGTAGAGCATGGTGTTTACCAAGTTTACAGGATAAGCAGGAAACTTCATTGGAAGTGACGTTACCTAGAACACCAGAGTTAGCTAATAGTTTTATTCTGGCCGATGACAAGTGTCCTAGGCGAGCATGCCAGAGATCAAAGGAGGAAGTTGTGGAAATTGGCGCAGCAAGGTTTGTATGTGACGAAGACAAAGGTAAGCGAAGATATATGACTTCAAGAGTCCGTCCAACTCTACGGCCTTTTCCAAGAATCTGCTTAGTCTTTGGATCTTGTATAGCACAACCAAAGAAATCAAAAGATATGAGTAGACCCATTTCCTGAAGCTGGGTAAGAGAGACTAGCCCTATCGCTAGTCCTGGTACATGCAGTACCTCGGGTAACTGAATCAGGTCAGTAGAATAATTCCCACTGAATAGTACATGCTTGGGAGTAAGGTCCGCTGTGCGAACAGTAGGATGCGGAGATGGCTGCTTAGTGATGAACCCGGCGGGATATGGTGACATGTGGTTAAAGCAGCCAGAATCAAAAATCCAGAAGTGATCCGAGGTAGACGATCGCGGATAATGCATTTCCATGGTCCAAGACATTGGTTGTTGCATAAGTTGTCGACGCACCAAAAGTTGCATAAGATGTTGATTCTGACGCAGGAGTTGCATAAGTACACCTTTTTGTGACGGATCCAGTGACACGGATCCATTTGAAGTGGTGGATTGGGGTTGAAAATGACTGAGGTTGGGTGTCATGATGAGAGAGTAAGTAAAACTTGACAAGGGAATCTCAACTCGGGCAGAGTTTCGACTAGGGAAAGCGTTATCCCGACTCGGAATCAAAAGATTTCCAACTTGGAATCGGCTCGGGAAAAGAGAAACAAGAAAGAATCCCAACTTGGGGTTTTTTTTTTTTGGATGTGGAAAACGGATGTGGAAAACTGGATGTGGAAAACGGATGTGGAAAACGGATGTGGAAAACGGGTGAGGAAAACGGATGTGGAAAACGGGTGAGGAAAACGGATGTGGAAAACGGATGTGGAAAACGGGTGAGGAAAACGGATGTGGAAAACGGATGTGGAAAACGGGTGTGGAAAACGAGTTTTCCGACTCGGAAAACGGATTTTCCAACTCGGAAAACGGGTGCGGAAAACGGTCTTTTCCGATTCGGAAAACGGGTGCGGAAAACGGGTTTCCCGATTCGGAAAACGGATTTTCCAACTCGGAAAACGGATGCGGAAAACAGTCTTTTCCGATTCGGAAAACGGGCGCGAAAAACGGGTGCGGAAAAGATCGCGGGAAAACGGGTTTCCCGATTCGGAAAACGGATTTTCCAACTCGGAAAATAAGAAAATCCGACTCGGATTTGAAGAATCCCAACTCGGGATTGATGAAGGTGATTAAGGAGCCTAAAGCTCTGATACCATGTTAGAAATAGAAAGGGTTGAAAGATTGATTGTATTGATTATGAAAAGTGTATCAACAAAAGGGGTAAACTACCCTATATATATACAAGGAAAAGGAAAAGGAAAAGGAAAAGGGCCAAGCCCATGGGCCTAAGATGGGCTTGCTATACATTAACTATACATTCTAACAGTTAGATAGAGTTGTTTATGAAATATTTATCTTTTTTTTATCGGATAATTAGAGATTTAAGGAGCTGTTTGATTGGTTTCTCTGTATATATAGATAAAATTGACTGTATGAAACTATAAATTAATCTGTTTTTATAGATTGTGAGGATTTTTCTTTGGGACGGTGTTTCAAAATTATGAGAGTTAAGCTTGAAAAAGTGTTGTATTTATGCATAAAGCTTATCCTAAAGCACCCGAATAAGTTGCTTTCTATAGCATTAAAACATTATCACATAGTCATTTATAGCTGACTTAATAAGCTATGAGTCTCGTCAAATCATTTAAGCTATTAACAACAAAAGTAATTTGTTTCTTACCATGTAAATGAGAATAATAGTTCTTATTGTGTTAATAGTTTATCTGCCCGGCCGTTTGTATTGTTAAAGGGTCCATTAATCTCTACTTTAAAAATTACAAAAAAAAAACTGTTCTAATGCTCCTTATTTTTTTTACATATCCACAAACTTAGTACAAATTAGTTGCATGTAGGATTTATGATTCCATTCAAATGATCACTTTAAAGTAGTTAGATCCATTTGTCAATTAAAATTCCATTAGAATCAATAAGTTATACTTTAAAACAAGAATCCACTCTTGTAACGGACCTCCTCTCTATTTAGGGCTAATGGCTTCATGTGATTATGTAGTTCCATAACAAGATGGCCTCGCCTTAAGCTATTGTGTAGAAATAATAGGCCTTAAGCTATTTTGTAGAAATAATACTTGTCTTTTAAAGAAAATTTTGATTAACTAAGCATTCAAGTCAACTTGAGTTTTTAATCAATTAATCTCATTAAATATCTTTAGTGGACTTGAAAAGACAGGTAATTAATTTATGGAGGGAAACCCTAAAGACTCGTATTTTATTGTCAAATGCAACTTGAACTAGTAACGACACAAATGTACTACCTTAACTGACAATAGAGTTCGGGTCTTTAGGGATTCTCCTTAAAAATCAACGGTTCAAATCCAGCAAAACCATTGAGGATTTTCCTAGTTGCTTTTACCAAAAACCTTAAGTTAGTCAAGGTGGATGTATGTTGGCCTTAAGGGGTAACGATATACCTTACCCGCCCAGCGTGGAAAGGTGATAGGGGTGGCAGGGTGAACACCACCCTGTCCCCAGCGGCGTCCAAAATTTCACTCGCGGGCTTCGTGGTCACACCGGAGAAATCGGCTTTCTTACAGTCAACTAATTTTCATAAGAGAGGAGAGAAAGAGTAAGAAAGCCGATTTCTCCTCTCTTATTTTTTTTACTTTTATTCTTTTTATTAAATGGTTAAAGGAATGCAGAGGTGGAATGATGAGTACTACAGGGGTTTCGTAGGGATGGAATGGTGGAAGAGATGTGGAAAAGATGGAATGGTGGAAGAGATGTGGAAAAGCTGAGAGAGAGAGAGAGAGAGAGAGAGAGAGATTGTGAGTGAGTGAGAGAGAAAGAGATGACTTGGTAAGAGGAGTGGAGGGGTGGAATGGTGAGTATATCCACCCCTAACATCCACAATTAACAAAACTACAAAAGCAATGTTATTGTTCAAGCAAAACAAAGTATATGTCATAGATGATTAATTTGATGAAAATGTGTATATATTTATTGTATGTTCATAATATTTAAGAAAAGACAATTAATTTTATTTAATAAAGGAAGGAAAACTAATATAAATAGGTTTATTTAGGATCAAAAATCTCCATTTTATGTTTTTGTGTATCATTTCCTATAGTATACATTTCATTTTCCTTCTCAAATGTTATGGCAAGAAATAGTTTCATCCTTCCCATATACTAATTTCATATAAAAATTCATTGATCCGGTAATATCAGTAAAATCCAACATTTCATAAGGTGAAAAGTGAGAAAAGTGTGTATTTCCCATATTATTAAATATTACATAGTTTATGAAAAAACAAAAACATATATTACAAATTGTAGTTTTTGAATTTTACATTTTCACCTACCATAATTGACGGATGATTTTACGACTTATATTCTTTACGTGAATTGTTTGAGTCCTTGTGGCCATGCTTCCTTATCAAAATTGCTTGGATAAGAAACCTTTGAATATAAGAGATCATAATTCGTTTAGGTCAATATCATTTTTTGTCACGACGTCTACCATTTCGTGCATTTCAACAAGCATAGGTACTAGTACATGTTATGTTTATTTCCAAAATAGAAAATGGAACAAGTTTCTTTTTTGTGGCACTCAAATAACAAATTAGATTCCCCAATTTCTTGACGGAGACCAGTGGTGAAAGAATGAACTCTCGTGTCATAGTCACACAAGTTTACGACAATTTTGCCTCCAATAATGTGGTATTGAATAAACTTGAACTTGGTGCACCAAGTTTCACCATCTTTGTCAATTGATTTTTTGTTTAATAAATTTTGTAGGGCTTTAATACATAATTCAGTTTTCTAGAAGATGAAGGTAGTCTTTGTGTTTTTAGAAGTTGTTTGAAGAATTTTATTTCACTTCTTTTTAAAAAGAGGTAGTGTTGAAAATATTAAAACCAAATGATCAATAAGATTATTTATTTTCGATAGCTAATAATCTAATATATGTCTAAATGTGTAAGTAAAATCAAAGTTAACAAAATTAAGGAACCGTTGTCAACAAATAAAAAAACATAATTGATTATCAAAACTTATCAAAAATAATAATACAAGATATTAATTTAATAATATTTTGCCATAAAAGAAGGCATTAAGTGAAACTGTGAAAGCTGAATAAATTGTATTTCAACATATCTATGAATAGATTGTATTTCCATTGGATATGTTGAGCATTTCAAGGGATATAGATTCCATGATATTAAACTAAATATGCTTATTTATGTTAATAGAGTTATAGAGTCAAGAAATGCAATTTAGATGATCAGAAGCGGCTCTTATCCGTTCATAAACCAAATGATACCATTCTAAGTATGAATGAAACTAAAGATGTTGATGAGCAACCTCTTGTTCTAGAGTCACCGGTGCTTTGTGGAAGGATAGAATAAATCATTTGGTCTCGACTTCTAATTGTATTTGGTTAAAGAATCAACACATGAAATAGAGGATTACGATACTCTTACAACTATCTTCTTGGTGGTTCTTTTGAAAATTTTCATATGTAGGTGCAAGAATAAAAGAGCCGTCTATCCAAGCTATATTCTTAGTGATAGGTTTTTTTGTGGGTGTCCTCGGATCAAACTGATCCGAGGATTATCTCAGATCTATCAAAACCTCGCTGGTTTGATATATCTCGTAGGTTTAAAACAAACTGTTAAAACCCTCGTGATCAGAAACACGCTGTTTCTGATCCAATCATGCGGAAGCGATAAAAGCTAAAAAACCCATTAAAGCCTAATGATCTTAATCGTTTGTAGCTCTAAACCTAAAGGATTAGGTTAGATTAATTTACCTGGATTGCTTGACGATAGTCCACCTGTAATCAACCAACGAACGTTCCTCTAGCAGAACCGTGAAACCCGAACAACGAAAACCGACCCGGGGGGAGGGGGTTTTGGTGCGCCGGTTTTGGGAGAGAGGAGGAGGAGACAGAAAACTGATTTCTCAACTGAAAAGGCTTAATATTTTTCCTTAACCCATAGGCTTTATTTATATGGAGGAAAAATACAGTTTGTATGGAATCCAGTTTCCTTATAATAATTATCTCAAATCCTTTCCTTATTTAATTAGCTGGAAAAGAATTTGCATACGATAATTACGATTTATATATTTATCTAATATATAAAACTTTATTAATTAACTATTATATATTTATTTATATAATATCCTAATTAATTAATAACCCTCCAACTTTGGTAAATCTGACTGAAATTACCCAACTGATTTATAATATGCTATTATAAATCCTAATTCTCCATTTCGGGATTTCATCTAACTTGTTCGACTTATAGGTTCTCACAGGTGTGACCCTCAAGTGTCTTGTAACATTGGATGTATAATCACTTGGTTTGTCAACTCTGCACATAATTCCTAACAGACTCCCACTTGTGCAAGTTGGCAATACCACCTTTGACTATACTGACCTAAGGAGGCCCCTAGACAGGCACTTAGGCTGACCAGGTTACAAGAACTCTTATACCCAGATTTGGTGATATAAACATTCCGTGAGGAATTGGTATCTATGAAGCTACTGTTCATTGATTGGGTATATCTTGGCTTTTCCCTTTGCATCGCGATATTTCATCTGTGAGTATGAGCTTGGAAAGTGTCAACTCTAAATACTCAAGATTCTGTTCTCTTGATTATCTGACTTTCACTGATAGGTAAACGACAAAGAACTAATCAGTTCGTTTGGGCATGGCCATGCACTTCATCAGTATACTTAGTCAGTCAAGATGGGCCCAGAAATATCTCTCTTCTGAGAAGAGGTGCAAATCCCGTCTTGCATATCTGCCTTTAACACCACGGCTTCCGCTGAATCTAGTTACACCCTTTATAGCCACCCTGTTACGGCGTAGCGGTTAAATGCACTAAGAATTCAGTAGTCCTCATGATATCAAATCAGATACCTCAGGTGATAGGGACAACCACTGTGAGATTTACTTATGACTGTTTCCAAGAAGTAATCTCAACCGCGGATCACGTCCGATATTTGCTACTCTATCAAATATCTGTGCAACTTTTAGTCTACAACACTTGTAGCTGTTATTCAGCAACTGATCATAACTACCTAAAAAGTTCACAATGACTTTAACGCCTTATCATGCTCCCACAATGATAAGTTGTCATTTTGAATGAAAACTGGAAACTAGTTTCATTCCTGGATTAATTAAAACATGCAAAATATGAAGGTGATAAAGAAATCAATCTTGTATAGTCCATATTACACGCTGTAATAATAACAAGATTGAATGTCTTTTCTTTAACAACTTTCATAATGTCTATTTAACGTTTGTTAGATACTGGTCTAAAATAAAGTATCACCCATCTTTAGTTTAAACCCTTTGATTAAAGTTTACCATTTTAATCAAAGTGATAACCAAAAATACAAGTCTGTTTACTTGTAGCTGCTAATTATTGTTTTGCAAACACCTTTTACAACAATAATTAGTCTTTTATCATATTCCGTGAACTTGGAGACCTGGACTAACTTCCAGTTCCTGAATATGTAAAACTGCAACTTTCCTTAGTTGCTATGTAGATGAATGATTTCTACCTGAAATCTGATTCCATTTGCAATTCTGGCAAATCTTCTGGAATGCTATATATTTTAATCCAACACTTCAATTATTGATTTTTAAGTCAGTCACGACCTTTGTTTCATGGGTCTTGAAACTTTTATCCTTTTAACTAAAAGGGTAAATTATATCTTATGAATTCTTATCCTACCTGGATTTATGAATTCCGAGATATATCAATAATTATGTCTTTTATTCTTTTATCTTAGACTAGATAGAGAATAATCGGGCTCCCACTTGCTTGCATAAAAACTAACTATTACTCAAAATTTACTATTGACTTATTCAAAACTTTGATTAGTCAATCCTAATTTCAAGTAATGAACTTTGAGAATTTCCTTTTTATGAAACTCAACTGGATTTGGTCAAATCCTAATTCCAAACCTTGGAATCCTTCTAGTTTCATAAATACTGTTATTAACGCCATCTGAGTTAATATCCTAAATTCTCCTTTTAAAGCATTTGAATAAAACTTGATTACTTAATCCTGAGAATTTCTTCTTATAAAACTTAACTGGATTTGTTCAAATCCTAATTCCAGAACTTGGAATCTTTCTAGTTTTATAAATGCTGTTATTAACGCTATCTGAGTTAATATCTTAAATTCTCTATTTTCGGATCACAAAACTATTATTCAAAAATGTTTTATTCTCAAAACACATTCCTATAGAATCTCGTGTGTTTTGATAGTTTTTATACAAATTACTTCAATTTCATTAAAGTAATTATAATAGGCATCAACTAGGATCAGATATAAGAATATCAAGCACAAACAGATATTTCTATGTCAAGACAATAACTTTTGAAAAATAAAACCATGAAATTATATAAATCATAATTATTCAAGAACTGTTTAAAACATAAACCCCAAAATAACTGTTCTAAAACTGTAAATTCAAAAATGTCTTGACTTAAATTATCTCGTGCTTTGATCCTCGGCAACTCCTGGGCACTACACTTCATTTCTGATTTCCTGCAATAATCATTTGCTCTAGGTATCAGTATACTTGTAAGCTAACAAGTAAGAAGTGTTAAATCAAAGCAATCATAAATTTTCTGAGGTTTACATACCTGCTTCATGACGCTTAGGGCAGTTTTGCCTCCAATGACCGATCTCATTGCATATGAAGCAGCGATTCTCGGTCCTAGCTTTGTTTGGCTTAACCTTCTTGCCCTTGCCCTTGCCCTTGCCTTTCTTGGGTGCACTCTGGATGGCCTGAACTGGTCCTTTTCCCTTGCTGGTGCTAGCATGCCCATTTTTCTTTTTAACCCCTCCGTCTTTTACCATCAAGACATCCTTTGTCTTGTTCTTGTTCCCCATATTTAATTCAGCTGTCTTAAGCATGGAGTGCAATTCTGCTATTGTTTTCTCCATGTTGTTCATGTTGTAGTTGACTACAAAGGGCCTGTAGTCTTCTGACAGTGAATTAAGTATGGTGTCAGTTGCTAGCTGCAACGGAACGGGATGACCCAGCCTCTCCAGATGATCTAAGTGCCGTTTCATTTTCATGACATGGTCACTTACTGATGTCCCTTTGACCATCTTGCATTCATTGAATGCTTTGGTGGCATCGTAGCGTTCTGTACGAGCCTGAGTCTGAAACATGTCCCTCAGCTGGCGGATCATGTCGTAAGCATTCGTATTTATGAGCCCTGCTTGCAGATCTGGGCTCATAGTTGCTAACATCAGACAGGCAACATCAAGGAGATCATCTGAGTGCTTCTTGTGGGCATTTCTGGCAGCAGCCGGAGCGTTTGCCGGAGGTGCCTCCCCAAGTGGCTCTTCAAGCACATACCACTTTCTCTCATGTCTGAGCACAATCATTAGATTGCGCTCCCAGTCAAGAAAGTTAGAGCCGGTCAACTTATCCTTCTCTAGGATAGAGCGGAGGGAAAGATTGTTAGTGCTGGTAACAGTGCTTGCCATCTACACAAAATAAAACTTTTGGTCTTAGCAACTGTAAATAGACTAATTTCCAATAAAATATCAATAAACCCTTAAATGATCAATTTATTGGACTAGGATCCTTATTTCATACGTCCTGATGTGCGTAATGTTCTTGCTCCACCAGACCCGTATTTATTTCGGTAGGTAAGGACTTTTACCAATCATATCTAACTGACATGACTCCTAGATCTTTTCGGGACCATGGCAACTACCTGTGCATGTTTTAGTCCCTCTTAGTGCTTTTTGGCCCGGTACCACCCGGTGAACATTATAGAACCAAAACAGATCTCACCATTTTGGGGACCTGATTACTATACTCTGGCCGGTACCACCCGGAGATAATTCGCAGAGTTATGTAACCCCTTCAGCTTCAGTTTGAACACAGACGTCGAATGTGTGATCACTTACAACGCCTATGTACTTTACGCCGAAGGTGCCCCTAGATGGGTTGCACTACTGATCTATGATTTTCGGGGTTTTTTTTTAAAACTTTATTTCCAGGATTTTGAAAAACTGATTGTTTATAAAGGCTACTTATGTTTTAAACTAACTGTTTGAAACATACATGCAATTTTTAGAACTAACTGTTCTAAAATTACTCGCCAGTAAAAACTAACTGTTTTAATAGCATACCTAGTTGATTAAAACTAACTGTTTTTATCAACTTTGCCTTTTATAAAATAATCATTCACTTGATTGTTATAGAGAGCAATTGATATTCTAAACTTACTGTTTTAAATATTCATATTATTTTAAACCAACTGTTTAAAACATCGGTTAATTGAAATCAACTGATTTAAAGCGTACTGGTTGATCGAAACTACCGGTTTCAATAACCTTTCCGGCTGACAAAAGCTAACTGTTTCGTCAATTTTGCTCTTTTATAACAATATACTAGGTTTTATTAAAGTGCTTCACTTTAAAGATTTTCGATTGAAAAGTTAATAAAACCTATTTTCTTCTTTGTTTTAAAAAAACTTTTAAAACATATCTAATAAACTAACAGTTATTAGCATCAACTACGTAGTTAATCATGCACACAGATAATTATAACAACTACGCAATTGTAAAACATACAATTATAGGATTTGCCAATTTTGTTCCTAGGGACCAATAATGACCTAGTTTTTCTACAACTTCAAAACTTCGCGTAGCTCCCACTGGCTTCGTCATGCTTGTTAGTATTCCGGTAAGATGAAGAATAGCTCCCACTGGCCTTGTCATCCCAAAAGAAAAATCTATCCTAGGGTCATTATTACATAAGGGGTTGTAAATGGCACGCAGGCCTCCCCGCAATTATGTCAAGGGTCTAGGTTGGCAAATACTATAACGTATATATATATATGTAAAATCAAACTGAAATTCATATATAGAGCTCAAGCAATTACGTAAATATATATGCAATATAATAAAAGCAATATTATAATTTCGAGAAAAATAAACCTGGATCCGTTAAAATTATCTTGTCTTAATTATCGCAAAACTTGGTTTTATAACTGATTCGAAAAACAAACTGTTTTATGAATCTTAAAAGAAAATCTTTAGACTGAAGAATGGTTTTTACTTAAAACTGAGATTTATAATAAATCTTAAAATAAAAACCATTTGATCCTTTTACCCAAAATTATTAAACTGGTTTTAACGATCCAACTTTTTAATACTGACCTTTGAATTTACTTGATTCTATAAAAGTTTATTAAATTGGAAAAACCAAAATTTACTTGATGAAAATCCTAAGTAAACTTATTTTGGATAAAATATCTTAAAAACCAAACGAGCTCTTTTGGACCATAACTTGGTCCAAAGAACTGGGCTTTGGGCCCGGTAACATTTAGGCCCAATTATACGAAAAACCCTAGGTTGATCAGAAGTCTGGTTCGTGTCGCGAAAGCCTTGTTTCAGGCCTGATCGCGCTGCGAGAGCCATCATCATCCGTCACCGATAACCGCCACCCACAGGTGGCGATTGACGACCGCCACTAATGCCGTTAACCGGCGACGATGACAAAACGCCACCGCCACCGCCGTTAACAGCAATCATCGTCATTACCACGACATTGATGGCAATCGGCCACCGTTGTCGTGTGATTTGCTCGTCCGGTGGTTTTCAAATCTTTTCGATTGCCACCACCACTAATAGCGGTGTGGCTCTCGATCGGTGGTCCGAAAAACAACCAACACCGCCACCACAAGCGGTGGTGTGGTGTTCGATTTACGCCGTGGTCAACACCACGGTTGTGGCGTGTCACCGTCGGCCACCATCGCCTGATCGCCACTGCCGCCAACCATCACCGCCTGATCGCCGCTGCCGCCATCACACAGTGCCATCGATCACCACCAATCTGGTGGCGATCCGATTGGCAATCGGTGCCAACGCCGACACCACCTATCCGGTGGTTTTTCTTTGACCGAATCGGCACCGCCGTTTGGCGGCTATGTTTTTCAATCGACACCACCGCCACCACGATTGGTGGAACGGTGGTGGTTTCCGTTCAAGGCTGACGCCGCCACCACCACGCTGGTGGTGCAGCTGCGGTCTAGCCGCGATCGTGTCATGTGATTCGGTCGTCACCACCCCGCCCATTGGCGGTCCTGATTAACACCACTGCCACCGTCGCCGCTTCCGGCTTCGGTGGCTCGATTGAATTCGAGAGTCAATCGCCGCCGCCGCCTGGCATGGCCGTAAGGCAGCCGGCGGCTTGGCAGGCGTTTTGCTGTGTTCCGACGATGTCAACGGCCTTGAGCCGCTGTCACCCCCGTACCATCAAACACTACCACCGCCACCAAATCGTGGTGCGGTGGTTGATAATTACGACGCCGCTGCCACCGTGTGGTTAGCCGGAGGAAACACGAAATCGCCGCCACCACCTCTCTGGTGGTTTGGCGAGGCGATTGGTCATGGCAACCAACCGCAACCACCACGCTGGTGGCGCGGTGGTGGTGTCACAACCGCAGCCATCACCAACCTGGTGATGGTTTTTCCGGGTTTTCGTATGATTAACAATTTGATACAAAAATCTAAAATTTTATGTAAATAATTCAATAAAAAAAAGATTTTTACAAGAAACAATTTAATTTTAACGGATCACGCATATACAGATAAATTGATAAACTAAAACGACTATTAACAATGGCTCTGATACCACTGATAGGTTTTTTGTGGGTGTCCTCGGATCAAACTGATCCGAGGATTATCTCAGATCTATCAAAACCTCGCTGGTTTGATATATCTCGTAGGTTTAAAACAAACTGTTAAAACCCTCGTGATCAGAAACACGCTGTTTCTGATCCAATCATGCGGAAGCGATAAAAGCTAAAAAACCCATTAAAGCCTAATGATCTTAATCGTTTGTAGCTCTAAACCTAAAGGATTAGGTTAGATTAATTTACCTGGATTGCTTGACGATAGTCCACCTGTAATCAACCAACGAACGTTCCTCTAGCAGAACCGTGAAACCCGAACAACGAAAACCGACCCGGGGGGAGGGGGTTTTGGTGCGCCGGTTTTGGGAGAGAGGAGGAGGAGACAGAAAACTGATTTCTCAACTGAAAAGGCTTAATATTTTTCCTTAACCCATAGGCTTTATTTATATGGAGGAAAAATACAGTTTGTATGGAATCCAGTTTCCTTATAATAATTATCTCAAATCCTTTCCTTATTTAATTAGCTGGAAAAGAATTTGCATACGATAATTACGATTTATATATTTATCTAATATATAAAACTTTATTAATTAACTATTATATATTTATTTATATAATATCCTAATTAATTAATAACCCTCCAACTTTGGTAAATCTGACTGAAATTACCCAACTGATTTATAATATGCTATTATAAATCCTAATTCTCCATTTCGGGATTTCATCTAACTTGTTCGACTTATAGGTTCTCACAGGTGTGACCCTCAAGTGTCTTGTAACATTGGATGTATAATCACTTGGTTTGTCAACTCTGCACATAATTCCTAACACTTAGCGGTTCTTTTGAAAAAATTTATATGTAGGTGTAAGAATAAAAGAGTCGTCTATCCAAGTTATATTCTTAGCGGTTCTTTTGAAAAATTTTATATGTAGATGCAAGAATTAATGAGCCGTCTATCCAAGTTCTATACCTCACATCTATACCCTAAAGGCCTAAATCATGTTTCCAACAATTTCATTTGCTATTAATTTCCATTTTAAATGGCATGATTGTCGGACAACATATACTAGCTGGTTAATATTAAAAGTAGAGGGGACCATAAATAAATTGAATTAAATAGTTCTATGGTATTATTTTTTCTGTTAATTATTCTTTGTATGTTAGTTTCTTATTTTTCAGTTGATACGAAATAGCTATTAAGAATCCTCAAAACAAGAAAAACGACATCAATTATTGAGCAATACTGTTATAATCCAAATCATTTTAATTTAATTCACATCAAATTAAATACCGTTTAGACAACAATATTCGAACACTAATTTAACAATTCTCTTTTACTAATAGTCAAATACATAAAACACAAATTAGTAACATAAAATTGAAAACCAATCCATAAACAAAACAATAACACGAATATCTTGTAATAACTCTCAAGTTTTGTCGGATAAATTAAATCTCAAACGGTTTTAGACAATACAAAATAAAATAGAATAGAACTCTTTAACAAATTAAATATAGATAAACATCAATTGGGCAGCCTATCAGTTAAGGCTTGTAGAAGGTGTAACAACTAACCCAAGTTCGGATCCAAGAGCGAGCAACCAAGGGCCACTGAGTATTAATCCCAAAGGAGCATGTTTAGCTCTCAATAAAAAATGCCAAGAATGTAGTCTGATCAAAGTTCAAATGAACCTTCTAAAAAAAATCAAATATAGACATATAAAAACAAAGACATTGTAACAAAAGAAATCATGAACATAACATTGACATTGTTTTCACTATAAATGTTCTAATTCTTTTACAGCGTTCTGCTGCAAAATTTCATGTGTAAAGTTTTTGTATCACCGATTTCATAAAAACAATTTGGTCTTAGATGAACCTGACCCAGATAATAACATATATACAAATATTTATTTAAATAATGTAAAAATATCTCCGTCCATTTTATTATGGCTGCCACAAGAATTAGTTGGGACGGAAATTGAAATGAAAAAAAAAAAAAAAAAAAGATATAAAAAGGGAATGGGAGTTGAGAATGGAACAGAGGAAATTGACCAACTTCCAACCGAAAGCTACCTTCCATTTGCAGCCATTGAAGAAGCTTTCTTGCACCTTAAAATTCTTTAGGTATCATTCCAACATCTTCTTCTCTAAATCATCATCATCCTACTAATCTTTTGACTTATAATTGTTTCCCCTTTTTTTCGTATTTACTTATTACAATCAGATTTCAGGTGCGATTTTCTTCTTTTAATTCGATTTGTGTAATCGGATTTATTGCTTTGATGGAATTCGTGAAGTCGAATTGTAGATCTGTGTGATTGGAATTGAGAATTAGTTGCTAATTTAACAGGCTTAGTTTCATGAGTTCATGAAAAATGTTTGATTTGGGCATATATAATATCATGAATCATTGCTTTCTGATTATGTGCACAAAGTTGAATTTTTGTTCAATTTGCTGAGATTAGATGAAGTTAGTCTGTGTGTGTTTGTGTTTTTCATACTTGCTTCGCTTCTACTAGAAATGCATACTCAATTTGTGTTTTTTTGGTCTGTGTGTGTTTTTAGGGTTGGGAGATGGGGAGGTTGATTGGGATTTTAGGTCAATGTAATTCTACTTGTTTTATTATAACTGTGTTACTTGCTAAAAAACCTCCAATGGAATGAGGTGACTTGAATTTGTGAGTATAAAGGGACATTTGGTTTGATGGAATGGTTTGAGAGATTTGGATTTGGTGAAAGGGTCTAGAGTTGGAATTGGAAAGATTTGGAATTAGAAAGATTTGAGATTTTTGGTGTGTTTGGTTTGTAAGATTTGGAATGGAATTGAATTTTATTTTGTATAAATGTTTTATGAAAACAAATTATAATTAAATATAAAAATAATTAAGTTATGTTTTTATTTGTTAACTATTAGAAAGCAAATCTTTTTATAACATTATAAAGCGGTATTACATACAAATCCTACGAAATCCGCTGCAATTCCAGCCAACCTCATGGGATTTCAAATCTTACGTTTGTGAGACTATAATAGAATCCCGGGATTCCAAATCCCATATGGCTTAGAGTTGGACCGTATCTTCTTCATACTTAGAATTGGCTTTTTCTTGAGAGTACTTGAATGGGGTTCCACATAGTCTAACAGTGACCAATGAGGAAAAGCGCCAGCGGAGCTACTCTCAAATAGTTTAAGGTTGAAGTTGAAGTTGAATGCCCAAAATGCTCATTTTCT
The DNA here is from genome assembly GCA_030169165.1 of Centaurea solstitialis. Classification (NCBI taxonomy): domain Eukaryota; kingdom Viridiplantae; phylum Streptophyta; class Magnoliopsida; order Asterales; family Asteraceae; genus Centaurea; species Centaurea solstitialis. Next base: position 9,235,358 of record CM058047.1, on the reverse strand, counting down.
ACCAAAATTCATGTGCCTGAACATTATTTCTTTTGGATTCAAGTAGATGATTGATTTATCCATGACTACGAGTTTTTATCCAAGGACTTACTTGTATCGTGCTTCAGTTACAGTTAAAATGTCGAGTTTGGAGGAGCCCCTTGGTTTGGACAAATTGCCAAGCCTAAGCACCATCCATTTTTCCCGAAGCTTCTCATCCAAACACTGCAGCACCAGCGGAGATCAGGAGACTAGCTTGGGATATTCCTGGATTGAACGTGGATCATCCATCGGCTATGAGTGCGTCTCATTTCTACAACTCATAATTCTGCTTTTTGATACAATTTTCTATTCAAGATCGAACGGGCTATTTCGAAAATAACAACACTATAATAATCACATTAATCTTTATAACATGTACTAGAAATAGTTCAAGTAAGAAAGTTTGAAGTTATCGATTTGCCTTCAAGATTCAAACATAAGTCATAATCAGTTTTTTTAATGGATGCACAATAACATAAATATATCTATTTATCATCTTTTACGATGAATAATACTACAATAAGAGTTTCAGGGTCTGCAATGCTGTTAAAACCCTTTGATTCTTTCTCTAAACGAGCCCTTAAAAAAGGGGAGGTTCCTACATGTACACATTTCGATGGTCTGAGTCTAGCTGATGTGGGACTCCAACAGTAATGATTTTCCATTGGGTTTTTTTCTCCTTCCGAATGCCTCTGACACCAATATACTCGTATCTCAGGGAAGATTTAAAGGAATATAGGCAAGGAGCTTTCAGTTGGAGACACCATACAAGAGAGAATGATACTGTGTGGGAAAGCAAAGGAAGGAACTGTCGCTCGCGACATATAGCAAATCTTCAGCACAGCTCCTACTGCAATGATTCAGCCCCAAGGGACATAACAAATAAGGTAATTAATTTAAGGGAAAATTGCCGAAAAAGGTAACGTAAATGTCCAAAAAATCCAATGTAGGTAACGTACATTTTTTTTTGCCAAGAAAGGAGTATCCATTCGATTTTTTGCCAATAAAGGATTATGCATTCGATTTTTTGCCTAGAAAGGAAAAGTGACCTGATTAACTTCATACCCGCCTAGTCAGCAGGTAAGATGCTGACGTGGCTGTCCAAATGGCACTCCAGTCAGCATTACCTGCTGACGTGTTTGTCCAAATGGCAATCTAGTCAACACTCTTTTACCTTGACCGTCGTTGACCAGTGTTAATCGTCGTTGACCGGTGTTGACCACCACCGCTGCCACCACCATCACCAACAGTCACCACCATCATTCACCACCACAGCCACTTCCAAACCACCACCCACCACATCCACCACAACCACCACCACCACCACCACCAAACCTCCACACCCACCACCACACACTTGCGCACACACACACACGCACGCCGTTGCACACCACCAAGCTTGACCGGCGTTGACCGAGGTTGACCGTCGTTGACCGATAGATCTGAAAACGATGATGAAGACCTATGGTGTTCGAGCTTACGATGGTGGTGGATGCATATCTGCAGATCTGAAGATGATGATGAAGATGATCGGTGATGGTGTGGAGCTTACGGTGGTCGAGGGTCGTTGCAGCAGCTGTGAAGATGATCGGTGGTGGTGATGGAGTTACGGTGGTTATGGTGGTGGTCTAACAATGGTGGTGGTGGAGTTACGGTGGTTGTGGTGGCGGGGTTGCTGGTGGTGTTACAGTGGTGGTGGGGGTGTTAGTGGTGTTATAAAGTGGTGGGGGTGCAGTTACGATGGTTGTGGTGGCGGGGTTGCTGGTGGTTTTACGGTGGTGGTGGGGGTGCTGGTGGTGTTATACGGTGGTGGGGGTGCTGGTGGTGGTGGTCTTGGTGGTAAGGGTGCTGATGGTGGTCTTGGTGGTAAGGGTGGTGATGGTGGTCTTGGTGGTAAGGGTGGTGATGGTGGTGGTCTTTGGTGGTGGGGTGGTGGTCTTGGTTTAAGTAGGGATGGTGATGGAGATAGAGAGAGAGAAAGAGTGATAAAGAGGGTGGTTACCAGATAGAGAGAAAGAAAAAGAGAAAGGGTAACCGGTTTTACAAGTTACCGGTTACCTTACCTTTTTTGTTACAAATTGAAATGGATACTCCTTTCTTGGCAAAAAAAAATGTACGTTACCTACATTGGATTTTTTGGACATTTACGTTACCTTTTTCGGCAATTTTCCCTTAATTTAAATATGAATTGTAAATTTTGAATGGACACTTTTCACAAGCAAACAACTAATCTCCCTTTTAGGTAGATGTCAGGTTTTACATACACATCACCGAAAAAAATCAAAAAAACATCTCGAAATCAACTAAAAAAAGCGAAAAAAATCCCTTGAAAATCAACCAAAAAAACCTTATAAATCCCTCTAAACGGTGGATTTAGCTAAAGGTACATTGGATAACTTTTGACATTTAATCTACCTTAAAAGGTTCCCCCACTAGGGAAAAGTCCTAGATCCGCCTCTGCCCACCCCCACCTCCGGTTTAATGGGATATTTCAGACTCGTTTGGTTTGGTTTAATGTTTCAAAAGTACAATGTCTAACTTTACATGTCAAAAATTAACCATTTTCCATAAAGTATGGAGCTTCATTTAAAGCAAGATATAAGATAAACCCCTGCTAATCTTGTTGTATTTGGGGTCAGATTTTTAGAGGCATGCCAAAGTATGTGAAGATAGTAGAAGTTGGTCCAAGGGATGGTTTACAAAATGAGAAGAATTTGGTACCTACATCTGTGAAGATAGAACTAATTCATAGGCTTCTTTCTGCTGGTTTATCTGTTGTTGAGGCCACAAGCTTTGTGTCACCTAAATGGGTACCTCAGGTAGCCTATCTCTTATAAATTAATCTTCATGTATGTAAGTATGTATGTTTATTACTATTAGGTATCTAATTACAAATATGGTATTATAAAGCTGGCAGATGCAAAGGAAGTTATTGAGGCAGTTAAAAACTTGGAAGCTGGAAGATTGCCTGTATTGACACCAAACTTAAAAGTGGGTAATCTTCATCCATCTATATTAAAAATAAAGATGGAAGTTTTAAAAAATAAAGTAGAAAATTTGTTGGTTTGGAGCAGGGTTTTGAAGCTGCTGTTGCAGCCGGAGCAAAGGAAATAGCGGTTTTTGCTGCAGCCTCTGAGTCTTTTTCAAAGGCAAACATTAATTGTACTATAGAACAAAGTCTTGTGCGTTACCGTGATGTTATTCATGCTTCAAAAAAGCTCGGGATACCTGTTCGAGGGTATGCACTTGATTCCTTTTGTTCATGCTCCTATTATATTATGTGGGTCACTTAGTTAATTGACAGTTTGAAATTTGAAGCATGAATGTTTAACAGAGTTAACTCAATAACCTTCAAATGAACCTGCCTCTAGTATTAAACTGTAAAATCTTGAAAAACACTAGAAGGATAGTTTGTGAAAAATGACATAAATAACCCCATTATATGTATATTAATGATGGTGGAAAAATAAATGGAGTAATGATGTTTGATATGAAGCAGGTATGTATCCTGTGTGATTGGGTGCCCAGTTGAAGGTGCAGTTAGTCCGTCGAAAGTTGCATATGTTGCGAAACAACTTTACGACATGGGTTGTTGTGAAATTTCACTTGGTGATACAACCGGAATCGGTACACCAGGTAACATTATTCATTTTTCCACAATATTCCAACTTCCTTATATGCTCTTATATCATATTGGTTATCTCTTTACGGGGCTCTTTTGGAGAGTAATCTGATATCTCACAATTTTGTAATTGTTTGACTATTCTTTGAACTTGTATAATCTCTGCCTAACATCCATCCCTTTGCACACAGGATCCGTAATTCCTATGCTTCTAGCAGTCATGGAAGTTGTCCCGGTTGAAAAGCTTGCGGTTCACTTTCACGACACTTATGGCCAATCTCTTCCCAACATCTTAGTATCCCTCCAAGTAAGCAAACTCCATCTTTCACTTGATTTTTTTCCTGGTGGTGGGGCCACATTTAAGATAGACCAAAGACCTGCAAAGTCGTTCCATATATTTTTTTGCCTGATTTCACTATTTCAAGCGATTTTTAAAGTTTTCTTGGTTGATTTCAAGGGATTTCCAAGTTTTTTTTGGCTAATTTGAAGGACTTTTTCAGAGTTCTTTTTTTTGGTTGACTTCGAGATAATCATTTTGGTTGATAGGGTCCATATGAAAAATCACGAGAGGAACTATGATAGAAATTTTTAAAAAATGTTTATAACCTAAAAAAGTTATTATTTTTATTTTCTAATGGGGCCCGTCCCCCCTAAACTATAGAGCAAATAGGCCCCTTTACCGGGCTTTGGGTATGAAAATGGGCCCGGCCTTGAAAAAAATGTTCGCTTTTTTGGCTGGGTTTGGGCTTTTTTGTGCATTTATACTCCGACGAACAAGTGAGACGTTGTTTTTAACATTTTAGTTGATGACAGATGGGAATTAGTGTCGTTGATGCATCAGTAGCAGGATTAGGAGGATGCCCATATGCTAAGGGAGCTTCGGGGAATGTTGCCACCGAAGATGTGGTGTACATGCTTAACGGGCTTGGTATCAAAACCGATGTTGATATGCAAAAGCTCTTGCAAACGGGTGACTTCATTTGCAAGTATTTGGGCCGCCCATCGGGATCAAAGGTTGCTGTCGCCTCTAAAAAATGATGGTTCTACGACACGTGGGTATCTATTTATGATATATATATATATATATCGAAATAAGTAGGATTTCGATATGATTATGAAATCCAATATATATAAACAAGATGCTTGTTTCTAGTGGGTAGAATATCTACAACCTTATTAATTTACTCTTCGAAAGAGCCCTTGAGAAGAGAAAGGGGTTTTTCAACATACATAGAAGAAGAGAAAGTGTCCAAGCTTAAATGATGTGGTACTCTTATACCAACATCCTCCATATACATATTTCATTTGTGGCATATATACAAATTTATATAGTTTTATATGTTTGTTGAAAATGTTCCCTTTTAATTAAAGTTTGATTTGTGCAACTAATCAAATAACAAACCTTAATTATTTTTAACAAATTTAAACACCAAAAAAGATGGGCATTTGTGATGTTTAACATATATTTAGAAAGGAAAAAGAAATTGAAGGACTTGTTTAGCGTATTTTACGGTGGGTTGTTGCCCTCTAGAAAACGGGAAAACAGTAATCTAAATTTTTTCTTTTTAATTTTTGTGGAGAAAATGACGTCGCCGTCACCACCACCACCGTCGCCGCCTTCTTCCGCCGGAGAAGAAGCGGAGGCCGCACACATTAACCGCCTCCCCGACGAGTTACTACTCCTAATATTCACGAAACTAAACAACGCGAGTTCGCTTTGCGTTTGCAATCTAGTCTCCAAGCGTTTCTCGGCCGTTGTCCACCAAACACCGTCGATATTCCTCGCATTCCCTCACCGTCAATCCAACGATCGCAACGAAAACTTGCCTAAAAAACTATTTAATTACCTCTCGAAATCCTTTTTCCGGAAGCCGCCGCCGAACAAATTTGACGGGGCTTTGTTCCAATCGGCCGTCGACTCGCTGAAACACTTCCGGAATGTGAGAGATATACGAATCGAGCTCCCTTCGTTCCAGCAAGACGATTCGATCGTCAAATGGCACGCAGAGTTCGGGAGGGATCTGAATCTATGCGTGATCTTATTCGCGACCTCTTTGCATCATAATAATCAAACAAATACATCAATCCACCACCAGAACCAAAGCCAGAACCAAAACCAGAATCCGGACACGCTGCTGACGAATCAGCTTCTGCAATCGAGAATCGCGTCCGCGAACCAGTGTTTTCGGGAAGCGACATGGCGGCAGCATGTGCTTCGACACGTGGTGGAGAACCACCGCGAGACCCTAGATGCGGCGGAGATCAGGGACTCGAGCAAGAAAGGGCAGGTCGTCATGAAGGGAAAAGAGCAGCTGCGCGATCTGCTCGATCCGGATGTGAAATTGCCGGCATCCGGATACGGGAAACTTTGGCACGTGCAAATGCTGCGGCTCCCGGAATCGGGGCGGGTGCTGCAAGGAGTAACGGTGGTGGCGATCCGGCGTAGCGGTGAGAATGAGGAAGAGCATGAGGATGTTGGTGTGAAGCATTTGATGATGAAGAAAGGGTGTGAAAATGAAATGGAGGAAGATTTTCTTCTGTGGGAAGTTTTGAGCCATATTTTTCAAAACCATGCACCTTCAAGGACTCTCAACATAAATGTAAACAGAAGATGATTATGATTCAATTGGATACATAATATATAATTTTGTGAATTTTATGTTTTAATATTTATATAAAAAATATAAAACTTTATATCTTATCAAATGTGTTGAGATAGATGACATTTTTTTTCACTTTTGCTAAACGTGAATGTTGTATGGATGACATGAGGAGGTCGTTAGAAGTTAGAGTGAATCCACGGTTGTGTTTTCCTTGAAAGCATTGCTCGAAACTTGATAAATGCTCAATTGAAACTCAACTCATGCTCGACGAATACTCGATTGAAAGAATTCTATTCTCTCTAGTCAAATCCCAATTTATTGTGGTTATGTTAAATGATTGAGCAAAACAAGACCGAATCTTGCAAATGTACATGGGGGTGTAATTAGGTGGTGGGACAAGGGAAACCATTGATAAAAAGTCATTGGTGTTGTTGTTCAAGACTCAAGAGCGGGTCCCCGTAGATGGGATGCTAGGTTTGGAGCAAGAGACGCAAACCAAATGTGCTTTTTTTTAATATTATTGTTTCTCAACTTTATACAGAAAAAACATTATAACTTTTACGGTCTAAAACTTACTAAAAGTAACATAAATGACCAAAATACCCTCTTACATGAGGCGGTTAACGGTGGAAACTTAGGCAAGGTTAGGTCAAGAAACAAAAGTGACAAAAGTGAAACCATGATGACTATTAGGCTATCAGTACCCAACCCTCTCAACTCTCTAACATCACTGCCACATCAACTTTTTTCTAACCCCACAAATAACCATTTAAAACTTTCTTTGATTAGTACTCAACCCTCCAAACCCTCTCACTTTTTTAATTTAACACAACATACACACAAACACAGCGGGTTCAATTGAGAAAGGAGCGGTGTGGCTAGACAGCCACAGCCAGAAGCCGCTAAACCTGCCGGCCTCCAACCCGCCAGCCCTCTCGTCCCGCTACGCATAGCCTTATCTGTAATTATTTTGTTTGAGGGATCTAAATCTAAAATTTCATAACCACACGGACGAAACTTGAACTTTACTCCATTACCGATTTTTTTGGCGGGTTATTCTGGATTCTCGAACATGGTTAGGGTTTACAGTTAGGGTTAGGGTTAGGGTTTCATCGATAAACCAAATCAATGATCTTTGATCATCGAATATCCAGATGGAGAAGATGAAGAAGATCAAAAGGATCAGTAGATCCTCATTTAATCGTTTACCAGACGAAATCGTTCTCGAAATTCTAAGCAAATTGACCGATTTGAAAACCCTATGCATTTGCAGGCTCGTTTCCAGGCGCTTCTTCTTCATCGTCGTTAAAATCGACGCCATTTCCTACACGGCTCCTCTCGTAAACCCTAGTTATCTCGATTTGGACATCACCGGCAATGGCGGATTCACTAAAAAGCTCTTCTGGTACTTCATAAATGGTGTGTTTCTTAAACCTCTTAACCTCCTTTGTAGTATGTTAACCGCTGGTAGTAACGCTAGCCGTCCCCCCGTTGTTCCGATATACGGCCAGTCGTTCGTGTCAGCATTGTGGTCTTTGATGAGGTTTAGAGGATTGAAATATCTGTCTATAGAGCTTCCGGATTCCGGCCACCAAGGCGTCGATGATCGGTCTTTGTTCAAATGGATGGTTCGGTTCGGTACGAGACTGGAATCGTACGTGTTTCTGTGGCCGAATTCCGTTTGCGATTCGAATGGATTACACGTTAACGGAAATGGCGATGGCGTGGGAGGAGAAGAAGAAGGTATTGCGTTACGAATGAAGAAAGTTAACGTTGGGATTAAATGTGTGATGGATGTGTTGGTTAGGCGTAGGATGTTGTTAGGTTTGGTTTGTAATTTTCCGTTGTTGGAAAGGGTTTGTATTACGGATTCGGGTAAAAGGGGTAGGGTTTCGCTTAGCGGTGGAGAAGTAGGTAAGGTGAGGGATTGGTTGTTTTCGTCCTCTGAAACTCCGGTAGGGCGGATGAATATTATGGATTTTCCGGGTAGCACGAGCGAGTATCATGTCCCGATTTTGCATTTGCCGGTTTCGGGGTTCGTGATGAAGGGGATAACTCTTGTTGTAGTGGATAGGGGTAATTTGGAAGGTGGGAATGATAGTTTTGTGAATGAGGATGAGGATGGTTTTGGAGATGAAATGGAGGCTGTATATAGTGAAGCTGTGATGGAGATTTTGAAGAGCCAAAGGGGCAGATTGTTCTAGCATGGTTTTCTGCATGCTCTAAACTTCAAAATGGTGATTGATTTCCCTTCTTATGAGTTTCATTTTGATGTGGTTTTAAGAATTTTGCAATGTTGATATGTGTCTTTTATAAGAACTGCTTATGAAGAAATGCAATTTAAACCAAAATTTGCTTGTTTGGACTTCTTATTATGGGGATTCTAGTAAGTATATTTGCATCTGGTTGTGGTAAAACTGTGTTTGCCTAAGTAATTTCTTAGATTCTTGATGATTTGTTTGCTGGTTGAGCATGAGTTTATTAAGGGGTAGTTTGTGGGTAGGGATTAGTAAGCACTTAAAAGAAGATGTCCTGTGGTCATCAAGCCAGTAAAGTGTTCTTACTTCTAGTTCAAATAAGTTGCAACACTTTTGGTGAGATAATTATAATTTTATAAGCACCTTCAAGCATCTAATCTAATGTTCTTATAGACAAAAATCATATTGGTGATAAGTTTTAATGAGCAATTTGGGACAAACTAAAACTTAATAGTTTTTGATATTTATACCTGTACTTTGTCTCTTGGATAATGGAGACGATCACAAATTTGCCGAGTTTGGCAGTTTTTATTTTTAGCTTAAATAAATATGGTTAGAGAAGATGATTGTAAACTTCTGATTACCAACAGATTGTGTTTTAAATGAAAATATCAAGGTAGTTGAATAGGGGAACAAGTTATTAGTTAGGCTGTGATGGACAATCATTAGCACTTATGGAAGTGACTCAAAAATCATGTTGATTATAAGCATGGACTCCTTCACTGCAAGTCCAAATCTATTTAGAGTTACAATTTGTTTTCTTATGTTTGAAAAAAGCTACATTTGAAATCAGGAAGTCGAGATGCCGTATGTTCAGCTTGACAAGTATATTTATATGTTTCAAGTGTAAACAAGCACTTTTAGAAGGAAACTTGTTTATATTTGTATCATTGTAACACTTTGAAGTTATTTGTTTTAAAGTCATGATATCCTTCAGCCATTAGGCTAATGTAGTATGCATCTATTTCAGGGCAAGAAGATGCAAGCTAAAGCATATCCAAAGGTAAAGAGAAGGGGTAAATCAGAAGTAGTTTTTTTTCTTTCTCTTTTTCCTTTTTTTAACTCAATTAACCCTAGTGTTTTGAGAAGTTAGTTTGATTAGTAGATATTCCTACCTGGGATATGTCTTTATGGGTATATATTGTGAAAACCTTAGTTCAAAACCACCAAAATACTAAAAAAGTATTGCCATTTAATCTCTCTATCAACCTACTTCAAGTGTTCCATAATACTTCCAATTGTAACTCAGTATTGTGATTTTCTTTATATATGTCACTTTTATACTTTTAGGAGTGTGTAAAAAGTCATTTAATCCAATTTAGACTGATGGATCATAATAGGATATACAATTGTGATGAATCAAATTAGATCCAAAATTTAACATCTAAATTGGATTGGTTGATTCATAGATGGCAAGCCAAAATCCAAGAAAATCAAATTATCCTTCTACTACCATCAAATTATTAACTATATATAATTATTAGTATTTTAAAATATTATTTTTATAGGGATAAGTTATTATACAACCCAGTAAAAGGTTACAACCCGTGCAACCTTCATCTAAACCATTCATTTTAATCCGTTCACCATGATTGATTACTCGATTCATCAATGATTAGTAATTTCATGCAATAATCTAACCTATATTGCATTGTATTTTCATTAAATGCATATTATAACATGGGGTGCACATTGTTTCATGAATGTTTAATGGAAGCATCACTTTCATGCAATTCATCGCATAAATCATTATGTGCATTGACATATGTGGTTGAAATTCGATGACAACGTGTAAGTACATCTAGAGAACCAATGGGAATCTATATAAATGGGCTAAATAATTGATTTAGATGAACGTTGTACGGGTTGTATAATAACCGTGGCCTATTTTTATATAGTGTTCTTTTAATAAACTAGTTATATACTCGTTGTGATGTTGTACGGTTGAGTTATATCTATGGAGGCAATAATTCAACATTAATTGGAATCAGAATCTGCAATCGAGAATCATGTTGGCGAATCAGTGTTTTAGGGAAGCAACATGGCGATAGCATGTGGTGGAGAACCACCATGAAACCCTAGATGCAACAGATATCAGGGATTCAAGCAGGAAAGGGAGGGTGGTTAGAGCGTGCCTTATACCAAGCCCGAATGGCTAGGTAAGCCTTTGGGTAAAACGGGTTCAATCAGGAACACCACCACGCCCAATTCGGGTAGGTGGTCTTCGGGTTCTCTATCCCGATCGGCAACACCCCCACCCCCACCTCCTTTGTCTCTTTTTTTTTTCCTTTTTTTCTTTTCTTTATTAATTATTTAATAAAAAAAATTGTGAGTAAGATTGGGTTGGGTATAAAACACATGTTTTTGGTAATTATGGGTAAGGAGTGGAATGTTGATGTGGCGCTCATGTGCATCAGGTTCTTGTTGGGATTTGGTTCTAGTGACACCGGCGGGAAGTGAGTGCTAGTTAGAGGCACACAAAGGATCTAGCTAATTGATGACGTCTTTCACCTTTGGAGACAACGACCATTATTGTGTTTTTGTAACATCCGACCTACACTTTGTTTTACTCTTGATGTAAAACATGGTTTGTTTATACGTATTAGGTTCAAATGAGAAGTAGAGAAGTGATCTCCAACACTCATTCGGTCAATAAAGGCGGCTTTGACCGGGTCCCTCCTTCAATAATCTCTATCCTCCCATGAATCGCGTCAATCCCCCATGATCACGTCCACCGTAACCGATCAAGGTCATCTTTATTGACCGGATGAGTGCTGGAGATCACTTCTCTACTTCGTATTTTTTTTAGCACTTCTCATTTGAACCTTTCTCTTGATTATATTTGATGTTAAATTTGGATTTTGATTCGAGGAAATTCAAGTATTGATTTCTAGAAAAGGGTTTATTCTTTATTCGTTGTATTGTTAAGAAATTTTTAAATCAGTCACTCATTCCAAATTTGAGCGTTACACACAAAAAACAAGATATCAAAACTCAAGTTGATTTTTTCTAAATCTTAACAGTAGCAAACCACATGAACATTTCGTTCAGTTGTTGGGTAAGAAATTTGAGATTGGGGAGGAGATAGAACATAGAAGAGAAAAGAAATCGAAAAAATAGAAACCGAACCAGCATAAAAGAAATAAACCAACTAGAGAAAAGAACGAGAAATCGAACCAACACATTGAACCAAAAATGTGAAGAAATCAAACTAGCACAGTCACGAAATGGAGCTAGCAGATCGAACAAGAAAAGTGAAGAAATTAAACCAGCGAATCGAACCATAAAAGTGAAGAACCAGCACAGTGACAAAATCAAACCAGCAAATTGAACCACAAAAGTGAAGAAATCGACTAGCACATTGACAAAGTTGAACCAGCATAGCGAGGAAATCGAAGAAGTAGGAGCGATTCATGGGAGGGCATTGAATTAAAGGCGGGGACCACACTCAAAGTTGCCACGTGTCGCGCTCTCGATTGTCCTTACGTTCACAACCAAAAAGTGGTTCACATTTGAACTTTCCTCTATATATATATAGATATATATATATATATATAGAGAGAGAGAGAGAGAGAGAGAGAGAGAGAGAGGTTCAAATGTAAACTCTATATTTCGTGTAAACTATGTAAACCAATCCACACCATTGATTTTCAAAAACGTTTCCATATTTCACATTTTCATATTTCCATAATCATTGACTTACCATATATTTTACATTTCCATATTTTCTATGAATCCATATCCTCCTTTGATTTTTTTTATCAAGGGCCACGATGGGTTTACATAGTTTACACGAAATATAGAGTTTACATTTGAACCTCCCTCTCTATATACATATAATATCTTTTAGAAGCCTTGCGTTTCTGTAGTTATATCAATGACTTATTTGTTTTTGCTGGGTACCTGAGAAGTTGTTTGATGAACTAAGACAATGAAGGCAAGGGCATCTTCGTTGAATCCATATGCTACTTCATGCGTTCCGCTCTCAAGAAGAGGGCCAACTGATGAAAGCAAAGGCCATGAATCGATAGTAGGGGTGTAATCGAGCCGAGTCGAGCCGAGTATCACCAAGCTCGAACTCGAACTCGGCACTACAACTCGAGCTCGAAACTCGACTCGAGCTCGACCGAGCTTAAAATTTCAGGCTCGAGCTCGGCTCGAATAAGTGTTGAATTAGGGATTTAGGGTTTTTCACTTATATACTAGGGGTACAATCGTAAATTACTTATTATAAAAGGGTCAAATGGGTAATTTGCTAGAAGCTCGATTAGGCTCGCGAGCCTGACGAGCCGAGTATTTTGAAGCTCGAACTCGGCTCGACTCACTACTCGAGTAGCTCGAGCTCGAGCTCGACTCGGTTCACACCGAGTCGATTCCGAGTTTTTTTCGAGTCGATCTCGAGTAGCTCGCGAGCTGTCTCGGCTCGTTTACACCCCTAATCGATAGTGACAGATTCAAAGATGAGGAATCAGGCTGCTTGGCTATCATATGATCCTGAGAGTACTACACAAAATCATGATGCTTCTGAGAATCCCGATAGCTTGAAACTTAAGATTCATTCGGTTTTTGGGCATCAAAATCACATAGCGCTGCGGCTGAGTTAGCCGGAAAACAAGCAATGGATGTTGATCATGACATGAATTTGGCATACCTCCAGATGATTTTGCCTGGCATATCTGACGAATCTCTTTCCGGTGTCTATACAACAAATGGAGGTGATATGGAAGCCACAGTTGAAATGTTGAATCAACTTGAGGTAAAATTTTAGTGAAATGGATGATACATTTCACACATCATTTGCATTCACTAGTTTTGTTACATGTCTTAAAGATGCACAGTATATCGTGAAGTGTGCATGTTCTTTTAGTAAAGGTATAGTTTAGATAACGCCTTAGTATCATGCCTAATTATCAAAATATGTGACTTAAATTTTGACCTTAAAAATTTTAAATCTATTGTTATAGGAAAGTTCAAATGTGAACCACTTTTTGGTTGTGAACGTGAGGACGGCCAAGAGCGCGACACGTGGCGGCTTTAAGTGTGGTCCCCCCCTGTTAATCCAATGCCCTCCCATGAATCGCGTCATGGACATGACGTGGCGCCTAGTCATCCGCCACGTGTCGCGCTCTCGGCTGTCCTCACGTTCACATCCAAAAAGTGGTTCACATTTGAACCCACCCTTATTGTTATAACCCCATCTACTTGTACTACATCTATTTAACCCCCATTAAGGTATAAGATATTTGGCAATAAAAGTGGATTAGGCATGATACTACAAGTATGTAAAGATTAAATTTTGACCGATTATGTTCTATTTGGAACTATATTTGGTTATAACCACCTTTTTAACCCCCATTAAGGTATAAGATAGTCTATACTACCAAAAAACATGTTGGTAGTGAAGCAATAATTTGTGACTTAACGTCACGATGAACGATCCCAGGCACACAGTCATGGTGCAAATACACTAACCCTTGTGCGGCTCCGAGACTGATCTCAAACCGCTTCCCCCAATCCAACAAAAACCCGTCTTTCGTATCTTCATGCAACAAGTCCCCCAAACTCCCGTTAGTGAGAAGACAACGACATATTTAACTTCCGTTAATGAGAGGGACTAAGGCTATGTTTGGCAAACATGATTTGTAAAGACTATTCTTAATTGATCATAGCCAACAATATAAGCATGTTAATAATTTTCAAGTTTTTTGACTTAAGGGCTTTTGGGTACCCAAACCTCACTATCCGCTCTCTCACTCTCCTTTCTCTCTCTTGAGATATAAAGATTAAGAGTATTTGGGTTTGTACTTTGTAGGTAGTGGTTGGTGAGGGCTTGTGGATAAAGCTGATGTAACGTTGATTTGACAGTGAGAGGATACAAAATTTCTCTTCTTTAGCGTTTCTTGTGCACTCTCTTAACATATGATTAAGGCCCTATAAAATGTAAAAACAGGCCTGACTAGGACTCTTCCTAACCAATTTCAATTACGATTAATCCTTGCCGTAACCGTCTAATAACGGGAGCCAGATGTACCCCACTCTAGACCCGATAAGCACACCATTAAGAGTTCAGATAAACGTTAAGAGACGTTGAGCATTTAGTAAACAACCCTTTGGTTCACATAGTATTATGGAGAGGATGCAATGGGAAGAGTCAAGTTACCAAATGAGAGTATTAGCATCATCATCACACATAGGCATACAACAATGTGCCCAAAACCAAAACCAAAACCAAAGCCAGAGCAGGTTCTATTTGTATGGTGTCAGAATGCCAAAAACCAATTATATCTATCTATACAAGCAGCAAAACAACTCCTCCTCTATATGTGCAACCACCACATTGATTGATTGATTGATATACACAAACAGACAGAAAGAAATCCACTGAAAGCACCACCCCTTTTTTTACCAACTGCCTTCACCACTAGCAGCAGCAGCTACTTTCTTCAGCTTTTGAGATCCACCTTCGCTAGATGATCCCGCTTCTGATACATCACCAATGTCTAATGACTCCGGAAGATTCTCCGAGAAGTCACCGCTGTGCACCTGCAAAAGTTATCAAGAACAGTTTTCGACCAAATCAAAATAAAATTAGATCCAGTCAAGAAGTGGGGTGTTGGAGGTATGATATATTAAACCTGACCTCTACCTCCAACGATGAGCAGGACTTGTAAGCATACAAGAAAAGGACCAATTTAGCCGACCATATTATTTGGTATATCGGGTTTGGTTTTTTCATAAACATAGCGGAAATCAAATGTAATCCAAGCAACTTACTTTCTAAAGAAAAAATATTCAACCCCCCGTTTCCGTGAAAAAAAAAAAAAAGTTGTTCCAGTTTCCACCATCAGATATTGTCTATGACTGACGTTTCTTTAGATAAATTCCAAGCAAAAAAATAGTATATGCTTGACGTCATTGATTTGGGACCATATGATTTCTACACTTACTAGCTAATGGTATTTTAGACATTTGAATACACTCCTTAAACTATGTTCCTTCAATCATACACATTTTTTATGGAATGAGGGAATAAAATATATCAAATTAAAGGCAATTTGCTACCTGCATATACTTTATTCCCAAGACTACTGGAGGGATCTCTCTCTCTCTCTCTCTCTCTCTCTCTCTCTCTCTCTCTCTCTCTCTCTCTCTCTCTCTCTCTCTCTCTCTATGTGTGTGTGTGTGAGAGAGAGAGAGAGAGAAGAGAGAGAGATTGATGCACTGAACATACTGATAGCGTAAGAAAGGTTCATTGGTCCAACGATATAAGGCCCAGCCTCCAAAGAGGTCAAGGGTTCAAACCTCAAAAGGTAAGATTGTGCACAAGCAATTGCAGTATATAGATATTCTATACTTCCAAAAAACATGCTGGAAGTTAAAGACTTAAGAGAGACAAATATTTTGATAATCAGGCATGACACTAAGGCGTTATCTGAACTATACCTTTACTAAAAGAACATGCATACTTCACGATATATTGTTCAACTTTAAGACATGTAACAAAACTAGAGGATGCAAATGATGTGTGAAATGTATCATCCATACACTAAAACTTTACCTCAAGTTGATTCAGCATTTCAACTGTGGCTTCCATATCACCTCCATTTGCTGTATAAACACTGGAAAGAGATTCGTCAGATACGCCAGGAAAAATCATCTGAAGATATGCCAAATTCATGTCATGATCAACATCCATTGCTTGTTTTCCGGCTAACTCGGCCGCAGCGCTATTATGTGATGATGAGCCAAAAACTGAATGATTCTTAAGTTTCAAGCTATCAGGATTCTCAGAAGCATCGTGATTTTGTGTAGTACTCCCAGGATCATATGATAGCCAAGCAGCCTGATTCCTCATCTTTGAATCTGTCACTATCGATTCATGGCCTTTGCTTTCATCAGTTGGCCCTCTTCTGGAGAGCGGAACGTATGAAGTAGCGTATGGATTCAACGAAGATGCCCTTGCCTTCATTGTCTTAGTTCATCAAACGACTTCTCAGGTACCCAGCAATAAATAACAAGTCATTAATATAACTACACAGACGCAAGGCTTCTAAAAGATAATATATATATATATATATATATATAACAATCGCCAGCCTTGATTTCAAAACTACATGGTCATGCACAAAAAGGAGTGAAGAACACAGGATCATTGTAGTGCCTGATAAAAATAATGCTGTAAACACGAAATTGGTATGGAAAAAACAAGGTTGTAACATGAATCTAGTCCACTAGGAGAAGAAGAAGAATATGCAATATCCTTATAAAGCATACTCCAATTCAGGAGATCATGAAGCTAGACAAGCAAACTTGGAAGCAAGAACTGAATTCATTCAGATTTCAAGATCTGATAACAAATAGTCATCCAGTAGCACATGTTAATGCCACGTTATGGCACCAATATGTGTAAAGACATCTTGAGATTAACATCTTTGTTTACCAACAATAATGAAGAATAAGGTGGAGAGATAAGCAATTAATTCAGTCGGTTGGGGAGATAGAGGTCAGGACCTTGATTTGAAATAGGGATTATCGCGATGATATAGCGGTGAGATAGCGGTAAAATAATATATACTCATAATAAACACGAACATATATATATATATATATATAGCTCTTAAAATATTGTATGCCTTGTACATATAAAGTCGAACAATTCAAACCACACAAGCAACATAACCTAGTATAGCTGATAGTTGAGACTGAAGGTGGAATCAATGGGCTGAAAGTCGACAGTTGACAGTGAGTTTGAATCGAGTGCTGAGAGTCGAGACTGAAACTCTAAAGTTGAGTCGATGAGGCTAATTTACTTGTTTAATTGATGCACCTAGTCGGAGTTTAAGTTGATGGAGTCAATTATTAATCGTCAAATTTTACGACTGTCTGTTTAAGCAAAGGCAATGATATGCATGTGACCGAATTTTATGGTATCCATAGGCTCAGTATAATAAGCATAATGGAGAGTTTAAAGCATGGAAAGAAATGAGAGTGAGATTGCTTTGTAATATTTGTATAGTTGAACCATTGGCAAAATTTTATATTTGGGATATCAAGCATGCTACAATGTTTGCGGAAGATGACTCGTCATCTGTTCTCCAAGTCAATTAGTTTCAATAAAAAAATTAAGCCCCACCATATGAGCTAATAGAATAATTATTAATATTTATCAATTACTTCAATAGAAATAGAGATCCATTAGGCTGGCCTACTTTTGAATCCTACTTTTGTACTTAAATACAGAACAGGGGTAGTAGCACTCCTTACCTCATTCCTGACAGCATGCAGTTAATACATGAGTAAACAAAAACAAGTATATGCAACACATGTTCCTTGTATAATTTCAATGTGCTACTTCCAGCTGGTACCCTCCCTAGGTTAGAAGAAATAAGTATACCACATGTTCCTTGTCAATATTTCCCTTATCTTAGTGGAGGGGTCTAGAAATGTCAGTGGAGTTGTTGCAACATTAGATCTTATTGTTTTGAAGGCGAGGGTGCCGATAAAAAATCTTGACACGTTTTGCAGATAGGAACACATGCTCCAACGACTATCCCTGATTTACAACATGAAGTTATACCTGATAATCCTGATTTAAAACCAATCAAAGCCTTAAAATCAACCTCCAAATCCAACTACTAGTCCCAAACAAAAACCTACCCCAGGCTTACAAAACCATATTTTTAGCATCACCTCAATGTTCACAAGCACGACCATAGATTAGTTGTCTTTGAGATTTCACCTAGCAAAGCAACTGCCACCACTCTCCAATGGCTTTATTCATCAATTGGCAAGTAACAATCAGTGTGTTCGGAATCCATAGTGAAATTAGCTTTAGGTGAGCTCGAGAGACTGACAATGGAGAAAGAACTATGTAAATACCATGCTACCGACTCCTAGTTGCTCATCCAGACACAAACAACACATCGACAATTCGGAGGTAATGGAATAAAAGACTGATAACTTATGATAAGAGGTGGACTAATCATCGAAGAGTTAAATTCCATATCCACAGATACAAAAACACACCTACCTAAAACACTAAATCTTCATATTTCGTCAAATAACAGATTACCTGATGAAATCTCAAATAGAAATGGCAAAGAAGCATGTGCATACTCGATATAAACAATACATACGTTGCCAATTGCACAGCCTATTCATTGTACATCAACAAATAAAACTTTCAAAATTCATTATTTCTACGCACTTTAAAGAGCATCAAACATAAGTATTTCTCCAACACAAGTACGATTCATAACACAGATATACACAAACATCCACGAGAATTCATATACATTTATAAAGGATATCAATTCCGATAAAATTTAACCTAACGATAACCTCAATCGCATAGGCACTAACCAGAAGATCGAATAGAACAGATCAAACGCAGAAAAACTAGATCGAATAATTTGACAACAACGAACAGAGATTCTTCTATTAACCTAAAAAAATATCTTACATGATGATCGATAACGGATGATGATCAAAGTAACGCGAGAAGGAAGCAAGCGATCCAACAACAGGAAACCCTAAATTTTTGGTTGCGATGAAGAAGAAGATCGTCTTCTTTCTCTCTCTATCTATCAATCAGAGAATCTAAAACTTTCTCTCTCTAGAAATGGAATTAAAGGGATCGCAGGCTAAACGGGAAGGGAGGAGGGCTTTACTCCCCTTTTTGCCAAATTTTGCAATCATCATGCCATCTTTTATTTTGGTCCCTATGGTTTTTTAGAAATTTCTATTTTGGTCATCGATCTTTGTTTGTTATTACATTGTTTTTTTTTTTTTGGAAATGCCGAACATACACACCCAATTAATTTACTCGTAAATTTACATCAATGTTCATGATGGGACTCGGACCCACAGCCACACGGGAAATAAACGCCTTAACACCACTCCAAATGTCGCTAGGATACAAGCCCGTTGGTTACATTGTTGGTTAATGTAGTTGATAATTTATTAATTTTTTCGTTTCTTCATTTAACATTGTTGATTACTCTCTGTCAATTGAAGTCTTTTTTGATTAATTTACATTGTTTTATTAGTGTTTTTGTATTTTTGGTATTAATTGATCCACTTATAGGGCCCACGCCTCCCTCCCTTCACTTTGTTCTTTTTTCATCGATGACGGACGACTAACGATTATCTTCTCCGCTCCTACCGTCATATTCTGTTTTTCTCCAACCGCTTAAACATACATCTCATGTTTCGATCTCTTCCTCCTCTCCCACCACTGGAACCTCCGTCATTCATCTCCCAGACACTACAACAAACACCACTTCTCTCACCTTAACTCCCTATCATTGTGACGACTATCGTTGTAGCAGAGCACCACCACAATCTAGACATCTACTATATATAGTCTCCTCTTATTACCATCCACCTTCTTCTTTTTTCCCCTAAACCCAACCCCCTTTGTTCCTTCCCCATCGAACATGATCACCAAGGTCACCAACACACATATTGAAACAAAACATACACACACACACATACACACATATATAGTAGTTGTAAACATTCATTGAACCCAAATCAATGTCTTATGAAGAAAACTTTTAGTTTGAAGTTGACTAGAATTAAGTTGGTGTACATGGGACAATATTAGGGTGTTACTTCAAACTTGTGAAAATCACACATACACGTAAAAAATCGTCAATTAAAATTTTGTGTATACCAGAAAAATCATTGAAAGTTATGTTGTAGAAACTCGTTGGAATAAAAAGAGACCGAATGGGGGGGGGGGGGGGGGGGGGGGGGCTTCAAGAGGGACTTACATTGTGTATATGTTAGCATTTAACAACGACGACAACAAAAAGTTTCACACATCAAGTTTGAAGATTCTACACAACTAGAAAACCAACTTATTAAGAACAAAGTGGAGAATGGTCCATGATCGTCACTATCTTGGGGTTGGGGTTTGGTAGGGAAAGGAGGGAAGAGCGAGAATAATAATAATATAATATAATATAATATATTTATATATAATATAACATAATATATTTATTTTATTTTCAAAAAGAATAAGTAGAACGATAAAAAAAACTATCATGCCTCTAAGTTATGAGATTCCATTAACTAATCTTAAGACTAGGGATGAAAAGGGAAACAAATGCAAACCATGGTGATTATCAATGTAATAAATAAAGATAGAGGATAAAAATGGGAATTTCTAATAAACCACAAGGACTAAAATTTGGACCCCCTTATAAGTGAGAGAGGGAGAGAGATGTGAGTATACAGGTGGGTCCCAGTGGTGGGGTCCACTGTATTTATGTGAGCGAGGGGGGTCCATCAAGTAGACATAGATTTTAGGTTTGATTTCTTGTAACTCTGGACTCATCTTTGGCTTCTTTGACAAATTGATTAAGGGTGTCCTTCATCTTTTTGCTCTTACTTATTCGGTCTAGTCTTAAGCGTACCAAACATCAAACACACTTATTATGTTCAGACATGTCTTGTCTTACTCTGTTGTCTTGTTCAGTTCTGTTATGTATGTTTTGTCTAATTATATTTGGGTACCAAATATGCTACTTTAACCATGTAACATCAAAGACAATTTGATTTTTTTAAATCATAAAATACAAGAAGTTACCTTTTTTCTATTTCAAAGGATTATTCAGAAAAAGAGATCTTAGATTTCTTTTTTTCTTTTTGTAAAATCCCATCCAAAAGGATACTGAAAGTGGCAAAAAATCATTTTATAAAAAACATAATTTATAAGATCCCTTTCAAAGTAAAAATACATTTTTGTTTGTAAAACAAATTTTATTAGATTATTTTAAGACTTAATACATTTTAAAATTAGATCGTCGCAATCAATATTTATAATTATAACCGACTTGAAGAATTATTTTCTTTAGCTCTCACTAAAAAAATTCTTTTTTTCCGTCTTTGCTTTATGTTTTAATTTTATTTTCTTCTAAATTTCAAGAATACAACAAGAATGAATTATTAAAATAACAAAATCATCTAATCTTTCATTTCAGATACTCATATCAAAAAAACTTCTTTTTCTTTACTTTCTCCTCTATTTAAGGCTTTCGGTAGCACAACACAAACATGATTTGACACATCGGCACCGAGCCCTCCCGAGTGTATGGCAGCCCGCGAAGCCCTCCCGAGCCTGCGGGTAATCATGCACCGAAGCCCAAGGGGCTACTCTCGTCTTTCGGCCTAAAAACAAGGACAATAATTTTTTCTCTTCCTTTTCCTCCACTCTTAAAAAGAAAAAAGAAAGAAAAAACTCATTTTTCTTTCTTTTCTTTTCCATCCTCCATATTGAACAACACCACATTGAAGCTAAAAGCTAGTAGCTACCAGTCTACCACATGGACAAAAATAGTAATAACTTGCAAACTTCATAAATCGATGAAAAGTTGAAAACCCCAACTTCAAATCAACAGGGCTAAATTCGCAATCGTTACCAAACCACAAGGACTAAAAACATTCAATTACCAACACAGTTTCAAATCAATGAACTATAT
This sequence comes from Centaurea solstitialis, assembly GCA_030169165.1. Taxonomy (NCBI): domain Eukaryota; kingdom Viridiplantae; phylum Streptophyta; class Magnoliopsida; order Asterales; family Asteraceae; genus Centaurea; species Centaurea solstitialis. Next base: position 9,213,367 of record CM058047.1, on the reverse strand, counting down.
CTACTGTCTTAAATAAGTTTACTCCAAAATATATATCTTTTATAACAAAACTTATTATTACAATCGTACGCTTCAAGTTCAACATCGGCAGCCATTTCATCATCGGCAGTATCTGGCGCCGGAGCGGGCGCCGGTGTCGGTGTCGGCGTCGTTGTAGCCGGTGTTGGTTATTTTGAATAAAAACCCACGATAAAACGAATTTTCGTTTGAAAATAATAATCCAAAAAATAACCAATCTCCAAGAAAAGAGAGAGCGAAAAGGTTATTTGATTATTAAAATGATTCTGGAAACAAACTCCAAAATCCTAAACAAGAAGGAGTAGAAGAATAGAAATACATAGGTTCCGAGAACCAAGTTAGAGGTAGCCGAGGCTCGTGTTTGACACGATTCCCTTAAGCAGATTTGCCGTCTGCTCCCAGGGTACAACGGCTGAAACAGTCGATGAACTGCCGGATAACACTTGCCTGAAAATAGTTGCCGGAAAAACCGTACGCAGAGAAGAAGAAGAAGAGAGAGCGTTTTCGTAGAATGTGTGTTGTAGGTTGTAACAAGAATGAGCTCTTGGGTGTTATTATATAATGGAAAAACGTAACTGACGAAACCGACACATTAATTCTAATATTCAATTATAGAATAATAACTTACGAAACCATTAATTCGTATATTCAATTCTAGAATAATAACTTACGAAACCGACAAACGGTTTTAATTCGAGAATCGAAACCGACGATTCTAACTAGAATAATTCTAACTAGAATATGTTAACATCAGTTACAAATAACTCATCCCAATTGCTCATCTTTGAGAATCGATATCTCATTCACACATTATCCGTTTTGGACACTCGATATACTGATTCGAAGATCTCATATAGTGGAACACACACCCACAAAGAGTTAACTATATATAACACATTTATACATAATTAATTTGTGTCCAAATATTGGTAAAAAGCCTATATTTTACCAAAAAAATTCCAACAATCCCCCACATGAATGGAGATCGATCTCTGCATATGGAAAAACCGCACAACAATTTCCAACAGTCGAATCTTGCATAGGATAGGTAGGTGTTACCCTTTGAACCTTCCCTTATGAAACATACTTAGTCTCCTAACTATCAGTAGACTTGATGTCTTTGAACTGATCAGTCGTTTGTGTAGACAATTTGCATATTTCACACAAGACTCTTCCTAACAAGTTCATATCCTCATAGTCGTGTTCGTTATGGTCATGAACACTGCCTGGTTCTGTGAAAGCTTTTAGGAATTGTGCCCCCGTCAATTCCCTTCGAAGCGACCCCACTTCTCTTTCACATAGGTGATTTCCAATTATCATTAAAAGCCATGAGCTTATCCTCAATGTCACTAATTATCAAATGAACTAGAAAGTTTATTAACTCCCCCACAGTGACCTTCCATATTCATACAACTAGGTTGTCCTTTTGAACCCAGATCTTGGGATCTCCAGTCTTCTGGTAAGGTTTCCTTTGCATGAATTATTAATTCAGGGCTTATGTCCCATTCATCTTAAGGACTTATAAACTAAATCTCTACTTAAACTTTTTGTAAGTGGATCCACAATGTTATCTTTTGACTTTACATAGTCAAACGAGATAACTCCAATAGAGATTAGTTGTCTTATCATATTGCGTCTAATGTAACTTCCCATTATACATTGTACTTTGAGCTCTGCCAATTTTCGATTGGCTATCACAGTGTATACAAATGACCGTTACCGGCTTAGGCCATTTGGGAACATCCTCCACAAACTGACGCAACTACTCTACTTTCTCGCCACATTTATCTAGGGCGATAAACTCAGATTCCATCGTGGATCTGGCTATAATAGTTTTCTTGGACGATTTCCAAGATATAGTCGCACTTCCAAGTATAAACACATATCCACTTGTAGATCTGGAATCTTTTATATCAGATATCCAATTTGCATCACTGTATCCTTTGATTACAGTTGGATATCTTCCATAGTGCAGTCCACACTCTCTTATGTATCTTAAGTACCTTGATAATCTAGTAATACTCCTCCAATATTCAACACTCGCATTACTAGTGTATCTACTTAGCTTGCTTACTGCATATGCTAAGTCAAGTCTGGTACAACTCATGAGATACATCAGTCTGTCTAGTATTCTTGAGTATTCCACATTGTGCAACAATATCCTCTCTTATTCTTGGATAGATGTTGACTAGTGTCACTAGGAGTTTTAGTTATACTTGTGTCTCCTTTATAAAATTTCTCAAGAATCTTGTCCACATAATGTGTTTGACTTAACACTAGACTATTTTGAGTTTTTGTGATCTTTATTCAAAGTATCACATATGATAAACCCATGCCTTTCATGTCAAACTTAGATTTCAACATATCCTTCGTGGACCTTATCATTTTGTCATCACCTCCGATGATAAGCATATGACATAATCGTAAGTTGTGTCATTCATATAAACACACTTATTTTAAAAACACTTTCCAACATGGATTGATCAATCTTTTGATGTCATTGCTTTGGAGCCTGTTTTAAGCCATATAAGGTATTAACAAGTTTACACACCTTGTTCTCTTTACCTTGGGCAACGAATCCCTTAGGCTGCTCCATATAAATTTCTTCTAAATCTTCATTTAGAAGATCAATTTTCACATCCATTTGGTGCATTTGCAGATTTGCAATTCCCAACGTAAAACTAATGGATGTTAATAATCTAGACTTTCCTTTTGTCTATATCCTTTGAAGAAGATATCTATACATTATACCATTGTATAATGTTATGTCATCTAGTGACTTTTCCATCCCTTTTTTACCATTAAGATATCATAACTTATCAAATGTTTTATGATTTCTAGTTTGTAAGTCTCTCCAAATGTGACCACAAACTATTCGGTTGCTTAGAGTCTTCAAACTCATACATGAATCATTTGCACAAATCTTGATTCAAATGATATGATTATCTACTCAATCTGTTTCGCATAAGTTGATACAACTAATGTATTTAAACATTTTCATTGAGTAATATCTTCTTCTATATCATGAACAGAGTTGCTAGCTATGCAAATACGTTTAAGCTATAACAAGAACACACACATATGTTGATGAATTCACAAAAACATTGGCCAGATGTTCTTGTCAATGCATCATACATGAGTGTTATTGTCACCACCAAAGAGCTTAATCGCAACTATCTATAAGTGACAATCTAGGCATCCAAAACTCTAGGATCCTAGTTGTTCTATTAATATAGTCATACTCAATGATCACTCTATCATGACTATATTCTCTTTTTGATATATTTAGCTTAGGTTATACACAAAGTTTTAACCTTTACTTTCATTGCTAATATTTCATCAAACTTATACGATGATTTAGATCCAAACTTATTGGATTCGTCTATCAATTGATATCATGGCGTTCTATTACCAATCATAATTAATTCGTTATGAACACACAATTAAACGAATTAAAATTGTAATGATTAATTCATAATTGACAAACAATTGTTGAATTAAATCCAAAATACACATTAAGGGAAACTATTATTTACTCAACCCCTTTCGGTAGCTCTACTCGAATACAACCAGGAAAGACGGTGAGGGGGGTATGCTCAAAAGCATTTAAAAACACGACCTCATTAGAATAAAAAACAATCCGCCTATATCTTTCCTAGACATTGTATCCAAATAGGTGAGCCTATTTGGAGTTAATTCATAATTATTCCAACTTAAATGCGTGTATATATGTATATATTGTTTTAATTCATTATATGAATTAAAACTAACATTGTTAATTCGTAATTAAACGAATTATAACCGAAACAGTTAATTCATTATTGACAAACAATTATATGAATTAAAATTGAAAATTTAACCATGTAATTAATTCGTAACCGACAAACAGTTAAACGAATTAAAACAAATCGTAACTGGCGTTATTAATTCATAACCGACAAACATTTATACGAATTAAATCCGAAGATTGTAACTGATGTAATTAATTCGTAACCGACAAACAGTTAAACGAATTAATATCGAAATTCGTAATTGACGTAATTAATTCGTAACCGACAAACATTTATACGAATTAAATCCAACGAATTAATTATCATGTCATCATCATTTTTTTTTTAAATTACAATTGGTAGTTACCCCCACATTTTAGGGTACTATTTCATGATGTCGATGGTCAACGTCTTACATGGAAAACTCATTTCCGAACATGATAACATTCCGATTTTTAAGACGTAGTATCTTGAGACGTGGTAACTTGAGAGTTGTGTGTATCTCTTAGATATAAACTTTATAAAACCAATACAAAATTGATAAAGTTTAAAACGAAATTCAACCATAATTTATTATCGAAGTTTAAAAGATACAATAACGCTAAACTAGATAGAATTACTATCCCCAGAACTCTCATCGTCCGAGATATCGATAACATGATCGAGATCCAATCGGTATAACCGATCTATTTTCTCACCGTAAAAGATACTACCTTGCCCATGTATCACCGCTTGGGAATGAAGTACTATAACACATCCATTTTCTGTTAATTCTCCCGCGGAAACTATTTTCTTTGACATTTTTGGAACATGAAGAACCTTCTCAAGAGTCAAGGTTTTTCCATTTGAACATCTTAACTTCACTGTTCCTATACCGACAACCTTCATACGTCGTCGGTTTAATAGTTTCACTTTTCCCTCGATATTTTGGTAATTAACAAAATCCGATCGATAGTTAGTAACATGATTTTCGGCTAACGAATCCAAAAACCATCCTCGAGCGGCCGACATCATTGTTTCACGCGTTAATAAACCAATTGTTCCAAAAACTTGATCCCGAGATTTAACATCTATTCGGGAGAAGCTGTTTGAACTTTTGACCATTATTTGGTTCCTGAAAATTGTTTCATATTCACAAATCAAATCCACTGTTTACACAAAACAGAAATGAAACAATCGAAATAAACTTAATTTGTGTTCAAACATTTATGTTAACTCCATCCGTTTTATTATAAATGCTATGTCGTGACAATCGAAACAAACTCGATTTTGACACTCAAAGGAACAAATATAAACGGATTACTAATATGTTTATTGCAAACACTTTTTATTGCAAAAAACCATTCAAGTAATATGTTTAAAACAATACTTTTCAAACAAATCGTTTTAAATATTCCGTTCAAATAATCGATCCAAACTCGATTTTCGTAAGACAAAACTCTATTAACAAAACATTTCAAACAATTCGCTTTAAATAATCTATTTCAAACCAATCGAAACAAACTCGATTTTCGTAAGACAAACGAAATTATGTCTAAGAATGAAAACGGTTTTAAAAAGTCAAAAAACAAACTCGACTTTTGCAACATTGTTTAATGTATAAACATGCTTAAGATTGTTGGTTATTTTGAATAAAAACCCACGATAAAACGAATTTTCGTTTGAAAATAATAATCCAAAAAATAACCAATCTCCAAGAAAAGAGAGAGCGAAAAGGTTATTTGATTATTAAAATGATTCTGGAAACAAACTCCAAAATCCTAAACAAGAAGGAGTAGAAGAATAGAAATACATAGGTTCCGAGAACCAAGTTAGAGGTAGCCGAGGCTCGTGTTTGACACGATTCCCTTAAGCAGATTTGCCGTCTGCTCCCAGGGTACAACGGCTGAAACAGTCGATGAACTGCCGGATAACACTTGCCTGAAAATAGTTGCCGGAAAAACCGTACGCAGAGAAGAAGAAGAAGAGAGAGCGTTTTCGTAGAATGTGTGTTGTAGGTTGTAACAAGAATGAGCTCTTGGGTGTTATTATATAATGGAAAAACGTAACTGACGAAACCGACACATTAATTCTAATATTCAATTATAGAATAATAACTTACGAAACCATTAATTCGTATATTCAATTCTAGAATAATAACTTACGAAACCGACAAACGGTTTTAATTCGAGAATCGAAACCGACGATTCTAACTAGAATAATTCTAACTAGAATATGTTAACATCAGTTACAAATAACTCATCCCAATTGCTCATCTTTGAGAATCGATATCTCATTCACACATTATCCGTTTTGGACACTCGATATACTGATTCGAAGCTCTCATATAGTGGAACACACACCCACAAAGAGTTAACTATATATAACACATTTATACATAATTAATTTGTGTCCAAATATTGGTAAAAAGCCTATATTTTACCAAAAAAATTCCAACAGCCGGTGCATCGTTTACGGTACATCTTTTAAAAAGCAAAGGAGGGAAAATAAACGTCTCGAACTTCGCGATACTAAAATCGCCACATTGGTCGCGAAAGTTGCTAATGGCGGTGCAACAGTCTTCGACTGCGGCTGGGTGGAAGAGATCGAAGCTATGGTGGGGCGGAAACTTGAAGAGAGATAACCGGAGACACGAGTAGACATGGTGGATGGAAGCATGGCAGCGGAACCTCTTGATCAGATCGGCGGATTCGTCGTCGTTGTTGTCGGTGAAAAATGGCCACCCAAAAAGTGAGTCATGGTTTGCTTTAAGTTCTTCATCTGCAGTTGTAAATCTAAAACAGAAAACCATATCTTTCCCTAATTAAGTTAAACCGACACAAAATAGCAACATTTAAGATTTTAATATAAAAATCTCTTTTAGTTTTTTTTATACTTCTATTTTTTTTAAGGCAGCCATAGGCCCCAAAAAAAGTTATATAACTTCTTTAAAAATTTAAAAAAAAAATAGGTAGGTCCCAGGTCCTACCTGGGCTCTGTATATATTCGTCCTTGTTCATCTGGTGGTGGTGTTGTGGCGGCAATGGCGGATGAAGCAAGAACTATGGCGATGAGGGGTGAAAGTGTGCTAATCGCCATCTTTGTTTTATGGTTTGAAGTGATAGGAAGATGTGATGATTTATAGAGTGGGAGGGTTCAAATATTCAACATGTTGACCACAGAAAAGAAATAAAATTTAGTGATTTACCTTATATAATTTCATTGGTTTGTTGGTAATATATGAAAAGTATGGGTATGGACAAGTTTTGATTAATATATTATTTTCTGGAATATTATAATATATATTTAGTATGAAATATATGATCCTTGTGATAAGTAGACATAATCAAAATAGATGATACATGAATAGTATAAATGTGTTATATATGATAAATAACATTAAATAAATAATCAAGATTGTTCCCCGTTAGTATTACAAGATAGTTGACTTGTAATTTCAATTCAACTTTTTTTTCCTTGGACTAAGCGTGGTGGTACCTTCGGGTTCGCAAGCTCCGACAGCTTCGAGTACGTCTCCGGCGGTCCGGCGGTCTTGAAGCTCAAACGGTTTACCGCTTCGTCATCGTGTGTGTGGTGTGTGTGTTTTATATAATAAAAAGGAAGAGGGTTGGGAGGGTTAGGTACTGATTAGAGAAGGTTCCAGAGGGTTAATTGTGGGGTTGAGAAAAAACTAATGTGGCAGATGTTGTGACGGTGGGGTTGAGAGAGTTGAATACTGATAGCCTTAAAGTGTAGGGAGTGGTCATCATTCCTAGGGGTGTTCATGGATGGTTAACCGATAAAAGGTTAACCGACAACCGGTTAACCGATAAATTCGGTTTGATGATATATTGAACCTAAACCTAAACGTAAAATGTCGGTTAACCGGTAGTCGGTTAACCGGTTTTAAAGGTTCGGTTATGCGGTTAACCAATTAACCTGTTTTCAATAACATTTAATCTAGTAATCTATGTATGATATGTAAATTAATTTGGAAAAATCACATGTACAACAACTTTTCATAATTAACGGGCTTTAATTTTAATATAAGTTAAAAAAAACTAGTGACACAAACATATAATGTTACACAGTATATCTTTCTACATTACAATATATATATATATATAGAAAGGTTCAAACGAGAAGCATGTCAATTGTGAGGATCAATCTCAACCACTCATCTCGCGGTAACGGTGGACGTTATCACGGATGATTGACACGATTCATAAGAGGGTATAGATTATTAAAGGAGGGACCAGTCAAAGCTTCCTTTGTTGACCGAGATGAGTAGCTAGATTGTTTCTCACGTTTTCTTAAATTGATGTATTTCTCGTTTGAACCTCCCTCTATATATGACTTAGGATCATGTGAGACCAAGCTGTTATCGTGAGACCGCGTGAGACCAATACTTAACGTATGAAACTTCACAAAAAAAAAAACACTTTGAATGTACATAAAACTTGAATACGCAGACCTAAAAATCACTTTCGATGCAAAAAAAAATATCCAAAACAAGGTAAAAAACGAAACCTTCACAGCTCAGATTCTGTGAAGGTTACATATATATAATGCAAACCTTCACAAAGAAAAATGCTGTGAAGGTTTCGTTTTTTAACCGATTTTTGGAATTTTTTTTCTCAATAGTGTTTTTTAGTATGTTTTAAGGATGAATGTTCAATTTTTTTTACCTTCAAAAATGTCTTGATTTGAAGTTTCAAGTAAAATATGTTGGTCTCACCGGTCTCACGGAAAATGCTTGTTCTCACCAAAACTCAACCTATATATATATGTGTGTGTATAGAGGGATTTTATTTTGTGAACTTTTTTTTTTTCGTGTGAACTTGTGAACTTCACAAAAAACGACGATTTCATAGGTGAAATCAATGAAATTGGTTCATGGAATTGTTTCATATGATGAAATTATATTATATGATTCATTTTTGATGAATATGTTTCATATTTCGGTATCTTTTACGTAACTTTTACATTCTTATGAAACCGTTTCATATATTTTTATGAAACCTTTTGATTTCGCGTAAAACCGCCGAAATATGAAAAAAAAAAATTCAACAAAAAATGTATCATATAATATAATTTCATTATATTAAACAATTTCAAGAACCAATTTCATCATATAATCATGTTTTTGGCGAAGTTCACAAGTTCACACGAAAAAAAAGTTCACAAAAGAAGATTCCTCTGTGTGTATATATATATATATATATATTCGGTTTTCGGTTAACCGTCCGTTATTAAAATCAAGAACCGTAACCATACCGAAAAACATAAAAAGTTTCCGGTTCGGTTAACCAAACCGAATTTCTTAAAAAAACCGGTTCGGTTAACCTAAAATTTGGTATGGTTTGACGGTTTTTTCGGTTCGGTTTTTCGGTTTTGGATATTTTGAACACCCCGGATCATTCCATCCTTCTTGCAACATGAGCATATTATTCTCTCTCTCTCTCTCTTTCTCTCCAGGGCCGTTCCTAGAGTTTCGGATGCCCTGTGCGAAAATGCAAAACTATGCCCCTATGTTTATCTTTTAAGCAAATGAAACGATGTACAATACAATTTTTTAAAGTGTTTGTAACCTAGCCAAGCTACGTGGCTCATCCCTATGCCGACTTTCATTAACTAAACAAAGAGTACAAAGGGGGACATAAGAACCAAAACCCCAAATTACAAAATATAAATATAAGTCACCTAAAACGATGTCTCCATGCATAGAAGGATAAAAAAACAAGAAAAACTATAATTTTTTTAACTAAAATGGTAAATAATTAGATTAAAGTTATAAATAAATAAAAAAACTTCAATTCGGCAAGTCTATAAATGTCTAATAAAAATAGTAAAGTCATTGAAATTGATATAAAAAATAGTGAGTGCAATGGTGTAAAAAACAACAAATGACTAAATCCTAAATTCCTAAGCATTGGCTGCATAGCAAGTAAATTGATGTTGTGATGCAAATATGCTATCTGCCAATTTCTCAAATCCTTTAATTGATGCAAAAGCAAGTAACGTAGATGGAATAATGAAGAATTCCACTAAATTAAAATCAACTAAATTAATAATGGAATATAATACCATACTTTGAATTGTATAGAGCTCAACTCATAAATTATTAAAACTAATTACATATACTAATAATATTATATAAAATTTTGATGCCCCTTAGGGTTTGATGCCCTGTGCGGTCGCACGGGCTGCACGACCCCAGGGCCGGGCCTGTTTCTCTCTCTCTCTATAACACACACACACAAACTTTCGGGGTATAAAACAGTGACATTGATATTCATTTTTTTTAAAAAAAAAAATTCGCTCTCTAAAAATCTGTTACGATAACGGTCTCTCACAACGCCCTTCAACCACCACCGCCATCTCCGGCGGTTCAACCACCACCGTCATCTCCTCCGCCGCCACCACCACCTCCCACAGTCCATTCAACCACCACCGCCATTCAACCCAGAGTCCCAAATGGAAGTCATTAAACCAGCACCGCCATCTCCGGCGGTTCAACCCGTCATCGCCGCTACCACACGGTTCGCCGGCGACATGACATAACTCCAGAAGAAGTTGAGATCTCGTTAAAGAAAATATCGAGCATGGTCAAGGGCATGATCACGGTGCCTACTAAAGTCGCATTTGGCCGCCATTGGCGTAAAGATGAAGCTATGGAAAAGGAGATGCGAGAAATTTCAGCCTGGAAAATCTGAAGAGTTCGGTGGTAGATGTTCCGGAATCTTCTGTCTCAGGGGGCAGAATCGACCAAATTCTCCGCCGCTGCAACTCCGGCGGCAGTCAATCGCCGCCGCTGATCAGCATACTTCCACCAGCTCTATCAAGATTTCAGGTTGGGTTCATTTTAGGGTTTTTTGGTTAGCGTTTTTTGATTTTGTATTTCAGTTTTCTTTTTCTGAAATTAAATTAAAATTCAGGTTCACTGGATCCCCAAATCAGGATGCTAACCCCAATATCTCCGTTTTCACGGTCTCCATCTGGACAAGATTCTCTCCTCGAACCGCTTCTAAGTTAGTTTTTGTTTTTTATTTATTTATAAATAACAGTATCGATTTGTTCTTAGTTGGGAGATAATTTTCTTTAATTTGCTGTCATTTTTTGAATTTCAGAATTGTGAATTAGAATTGGTTTTGTTAACGATAGTGTTGTTTGTTGTTCCATGGATTCAGCCGCAAATGCTGAACAAACAAGCGCAAAAGACCGCTCAAAAAAAACAAGCCCAAAAGATGATACCGATGATCGTGTTCACCCCCCCGTGTTTTTGTTCAACCTGAAGGCACGACCGTGCAGGAAGAAACCCGCCGTGAAGCTGACATCACGTTCAATGCACTGTACACGTCGTTAAGCCAAATGCTTACCTCGAATGACCTCCCACCCAATGAAGAAAACGCCGTGTACCAATTCGGTTTGAAGTACGGGGGCACGGGAAAACGCCCTTACATGGCCATTCCGGACGGCGTGAAATTTTTGATCCAGACACTTTTCTCGTTACTTACCCTACATTCCCTGGCGCGTGGGAAGGGGTACCCATTTCACACGCACAAAGCGCTCACCATAACCGTGGGAGTGGTTTTCCTCCTAGCCGCCCTACTAACCGTCGTCATGTTATTCGACGATCCAAAAGGTCGTCGATACCTGTGGGTTGCACTCAGTCGCGTGGCTGCCATAGTAGCTTTTATTTCCATGTTATTTTTGTTGATGTTTGTGTAGGGTACTTATGTTTACTCTACCTGTATGGAATTCGTATTGTTCACACATAGTAAAGAATAAAACGGTGTTGTTGGCGTAACTTCTCTCTTGTTTAGATTGTAACTTCCTCCTACTGCCCTGTAGAGGTGGGCAAAAATCGGGCCGGGCCGGGCTTTGACCGGGCTTTGAAAAGACCGGGCTTTTCGGGCTTTTGTTTGACCGGGCTTTGACCGGGCTCGGGCCGGGCCGGGCCGGGCTTTGACCGGGCTTTGAAAAGACCGGGCTTTTCGGGCCTTTGTTTGACCGGGCTTTTTCCAACTTAAAAAACACTAAATTATTTTATAATTTCAATAATAATGATAATATATGATATAAACTAGATTTATTTTATAATTCTAAAGTCTAAACTATATAAAACAAATAAAAAAATAGATTTATTTTCAGGCCGGGCCGGGCTTTGGTCGGGCCGGGCCGGGCCGGGCTTTCAAATTTCCTAAAACTAGGCCCGGGCTAGGCCCGGGCTTTGGTCGGGCCGGGCCGGGCCGGGCTTTTCATCGGGCCGGGCTCGGGCTTTTTTTCGGGCTCGGGCCGGGCCGGGCTTTTTGCCCATCTCTACTGCCCTGTCTTGAATTACTGACTGCAGTTAGGATTCACAAATTCAATTCATAAAATTGATAATACCCTTTTCACCTTTCCTTCCCATTTCATTTCAAACTTGCTCAAATTTTGTAAATCCACACTATGGAGAAAGATACAACTCCTCCTTATCTCAGGTGAGTTGGGATTTTCTTTTTTTTTTCCATTTGATCATTTGCAAGATTTAAATAGTTGCATTTCAGTTATTGGAGGATCTTGTGTTTTCTTTATATAATGTTGTCAGATCAGATCTGTTTGGAGTAGTAGTAGTAGTAGTAGTAGTACATCTATAAAAGTATTTGTAGTTGTGCTGATTTACTCTTGTGTTAAGGAGTATGGTAATTGATAATGTATGTGATTGGTGCTTGTAAATTTACTTGGATCTTATGTGTAGTTGATGAAATGAGCTGATTTCTTGTGTTTAAAAGCTGAAAATTACAAGTATGTTGTCAGGATGAATTGAAATTATAGACCTTGTGTAGTTATTGGGTTGTGTTTTCTTAACCTAGATTGTAATTGGATAGGGCACCATGGAGATGTGTGTGTTGCAACTTTTATTCATGGAAACGGTCTGGATTGACGTTTAGATCCTGGAGTAAACATCTTAATAAAAAAACTTCACATGTAGGTGTCATTTGTTTTTTAAGAGGTATGAAGTCTGAGTCTAATTTCACATCTAAAAAATAAGAGGCTTATGGGGTACCTCTTAAAAGTTAGGTTGTGTTTGGCAAACTAGCTGATAAGGTAGCTTATGAACAAACTATGTTTAACAAAAACTAGCTTATGAATATGTAAATGATCAAAAAGGGTATCTTTTTTTGGAAGAGGTATCCCATACCACATTGGGCCCAGACTAATCCTCGGCAATTTTGGGCCGAAGCCCGACTGCTAAAGCATGCAGCCCGGGGTCGAAGCCCCCGTACCTCTAGAATGCGTCCCCAGGGTTCGAATAATTGGAAAAAGCTGCAAAAAGCTCCCAAAATGCTACTCCAGGTAGCGTTTCAATAAGCTAGCTTTTGATACATGTTTGAATGGACTAGCTTATTAGCTAGCTTATTTTTGCCAAAGATAGCCTACGATAGGAGGTCTTTAGGCCTTTTCTTAAAGATAAAACAAACGGTCTTAAGTCTGCGGACCTCTTAGTTTTCAGATGTTTCAAGAGATAACCATTAAAAAAATAAACGGCCCTGTAGTGTTCCGCAGAGCTCTATAGTCGGCTTCTGTGGAGGACCTTAAGATCACATTTTGTTTTTTGGGCTACCATGAGATATGAGAGAGGAGCTAAGAGAAAGATGAGACTGATCTCGTTGAATGTGAACAGCTATCCCGGTTACTATCATAGGGTATTGGCTAATTTGAAGATTTTGTGCATAAAAGGGAAAAATAAACCTTGTCTTTGTGACACCTTGATGTACCTCATCACTAGCTATTGCTTGATGTATATCTAGCTTTTCAAGTTTTGGCATTTGTGTGTTTCTTTCTTCATGCACTTTCACTATCTAGACCTCTTCATGGAAACAACCGCTCTACTCTTCAGGGTAGACTTCAGGTCTATGTACATCTTACCCCACCTCCAGTTGGGATATACTGGGCGTGTTTGGTTTAGATTGTATAAGCTATAAAGATAGCCACCATTGTTGCACTTCTGCTTGCTTATTATAAATTTTGGAATTATTTAGCGTCTTATAAAGTTATGCTTGTCTGCTATGTAGTTTGTTTGCCGCATTATCATATGGAATCGCGTCAATGGCCATGGTTTTCATAAACAAAGCAGTTGTTATGACTTATGCATATTCGATGACTCTACTTACCTTACAGGTAATACTTTAATATTCGAAATGTTTGTGATTTTTATCGTATTTTTTACAACTAGTTATGTTTCTCTTGGAAATGTTTCAGCAAATGGCAACTGCGTTACTTATACACTTTGGAAGAGTAATGGGATGGACAAGAGCCAAAGCACTAGATGTCGATACTGCCAAAAAACTTATCCTTGTTTCACTATTTTACAATGCAAATGTGGCTTTTGCTTTGGCGAGCTTGAAAGGAGTCAATATTCCGATGTATATTGCTATAAAACGATTAACGCCTCTTGCGGTGTTAGTTGCTGGACTTTTCTATAAGAAGGGAAAACACTCAAAACAGGTAATTCTATTGCATTCCATCATGTATATATACATATACATATTCACGAAAGTTTGGTTAATTATTACTTTATTACTTAGCTAAGTGTAATTATAATTTGTTGTCTTTGTTTATTTTACCGATTCCTCAGTTCGTTTGCTTTCTTTTACAATTCTGATGCACTTTTTTTCTTCTATAGCTAAAGTAAGAAGCTTCTTTGTTAACAAATATGTTACGCAAACTAGCTGATTAGCTAGTTGTTAGCTGAAAGTGAAAAGCTAGTTGGTGGCTGATAAGTTAGTATAAGTTAGTCATGTTTGTAAAAACTAGCTTATAAGCTATATCGCGCGATGTAAAATGACCTGAATGGACATGTTGAAAAGTAAATTGAAAAATATAAGGGGCATAATTGGAAAAAGAAAGTGGAAAAAAGCCTGTGGAGCTTGTTGAAATGCTACTTGAAGTAGCTTTTCAAAAACCTAGCTTATGGCTACAAAGATTTTTTAATAAGCTCAAAAACTAAGCTAGCTTATGGCCTTAGTAGCTGAACATTATTGTATGATATTAGCTTTCTCGTGGCTTTTTATTTGAAACCACTGTATCAGTGAATTATTGGTATGTTTACATCCAAAATCAAATTTATCGTTCGTGGATATCCAAGTAATTGGGTACAGTCCAGAATCTAAAGTTCTAAACTAAGGGTACTAGAAATAAGTTAAGGAATCCACTTTTCTTAGATGCCTTGATTTAAGTACTTATCTTTAGGTGCATCCGATATCTGAGGTACCAAAATGAAGGTTTGAAAGTATGTTACAGAAAATAGGTACAACTAGCAATTTCATGCTATTAAGTTCAAAGGATAGAAGATATAATTGCGAACGAAGTTAATCGTTGGGAAAACTTTTTGACCATTTTTCTTTTCCTCTTGTTTTTCAGGTAATTCTTTCTGTATCGTTAACGGCTGCAGGGGTGATTATTGCAGCACTGGGAGATTTTTCTTTCGACTTATTTGTATATCATGGCTCTTATCTCTGTCTTTTTCCAGGTAAGATATTTTAGCTTTTTCTTTAAGCAATTCTTTACCACTTGTGGTCAAATCTGTTTATACGGTAAAATTGAAATTCGGATGGCAATATATGCAGACTATGTACCTTGTGTTGGTGGAGAGATCTGGTGCTGAAGATGGGCTTTCATCGACCGAAATCATGTTTTACAACAGCCTTCTATCGTTGCCGTTTCTGCTGTTTCTCATAATAGTTACCGGAGAATTCCCAAGTTCGCTCTCATTGTTATATGCAAAGGTTAGGAAATACCACAAGTGTACTCTTATACCCTCCTTGATCTTTTCCTATTTTTAATGGTTTACGTTCATGAAATTATCGAACAACATTTGGTGTGGGTAATTAAGGTAAATGTTGTAGCAAATATATAGTCAAACAAGTTAATGTATAAAAAAATTCTCGTATATATGATGCTAAGAAAATAAGTAGTGTTAATGATTATTGCTGAAAAGTTCAACATCTAGGCTATGTTTGGCAAACTAGCTGAATTGTTGGTCGTAAAAGTCGGCTGATAAACTAGTCATGTTTGGTTAAATCAAGTTGATAAGTTAGATGACAATGTAAAATACCTACAAGGAAAATAGAAAGGGGCATAATTGAAAAAACGTGTAAGAAGAACCCCAATAAGCTATTTGAAGTAACTTTTGAAAAAGCTTGCTTATTGCTTACATGGTTTTCTTCAATAAGCTCAAAAAAAAAGCTAGCTTATGGTTGCCAAAGTCTTTGGCATAGCAGTATCCGGGGCCTTTGGCCTCCATGGAGGTCAAGGGTTCAAACCTCACCAAAGGCGAGGAGGGTGTATCAGTTATTTTGCTGCATTTACCATATATAAATATTATATACTTCAAAAAGAACACGACCTTGGAGAGTTTAACAATAATTACAATATTTCCTTTTTGGGCAAGATGAAATTACTTCTTTGCCCATCTTCTTTATAACTAAGAAGTAATGATGGTAGTACTTTTTTAGTCTTCATGATTCCAAAATTGGCTTTTCAGACATTTTTTTACCTGCCTCTATTTGTATGTAATACTACTTTTTGTTCTATCACACACTTTTTAGGAGTGGATGTCAGGTTTGCATATGTCCCACTCCCCTGGACCCCACCTCCGGGTAGGATATGTTGGGTTTGTTTTTGGTTTGATTTATAAACCAATTAACCAAATATAGGGTTAAAGAGGTTGCATTTACAATGGGCAGAGGATGTATGTCTTTGTAATTTGTATTGATGGGTATACTTCTGGAAAAATAAAACATGTTTTCTGGTTAATGTTTTGAAATGTAAGGAGGATAAGTTTCTTGGTATTATCAACTTGCTTTTTTAATTGTCTTGATCAGGATTTACGTTACGCCAACTGAATTCTTCTTTTGTGTTAAAATCTTCTGCTAATTGGCGTTGTTTTCCCTTTGTCAACAGAGTGCTTCATTATACTTTTTCGTGTTGTTTGTTCTTTCACTCGTGATGGGCATCATCTTGAACTACACCATGTTTTTATGCCCAATCGTCAATTCCGCCCTACCTACAACGATCGTTGGGGTCCTCAAGGGAGTTGGATCCACGGTAAGTCTCCCATGGTTTTCTTCATTAGCGACTAGGAGGGACTATTTGCTAAACACTTACTATCTTTTACTGAGTAACTAAACATTTACCGCCTCTTACCGGGTAAGAGACACTTACCTAATCAAAGAGGATAATATTTATCAACAATCTTAGGGGGCGTTTACTTAAATACTTACCCGGTAAGTGCTTACCGGTAAAATTGGACACTATCACCTACCATATCGGACACTATTTTGGTCTCTCGTATGCAACAATACACCCGATATGCTATTACCGGGTTAGAGTTGTCGATGTCACTTACCGGGTAACACATTTGCTTCATCTCTTCGCTCTTACTGGGTAAGATTCTAGTCCTTGTTATGTTCATCCGGAAAGGTAAATTGATCCGGTAAGTACTTACCGGGTAAGCGTCAAGTAAACGGCTCCTTACTATACCAATTTGCTGACCAAGAATCTTAGCATAAGCGCTTACTGCCCTGGTCAGAGAGGATGGTGTTTACCAACAATTTTACCTGGTAAGGTAAGTGAGGAAGTGATCCTTACCCGGTAAGTGCTCACCAATTAAGAGGCCATTTGTTTTTTATAAGTTACCTCTTAAAACCTCTTAACTCTGAAAATTAAGAGGTTTGCAGATTTAAGACCGTTTGTTTTATTTTTAAGAAAAGGCCTAAAAACCTCCTAGCGTCCTCTGAAATATTAAGAGGTGCACTATCCACCTCTTATTTTTTAGACGTGAATTTAGACTTCAAACTTCAAACCTCTTAAAAAAACAAACGACACCAGTAGTGTTTGTAAATGGCCTCTAAAAGTTTATATCATTCATGAATGTAACGTATTGATTTATGAATGGTTGGTTAGACCCTGGGATCCTTCATATTGGGAGGAGTTCAAGTACACTTTCCGAATGTTAGCGGATTGGTGATCAACACGCTCGGTGGTTTGTGGTATTCGCTTGCTAAATATCAAGAGAAGTTGAGAAGAACAGCCATCCCAAGATAGCGGAAAGTGTTTGGGTTTTAAGTTGAGCAAGATGGGATGAGATGTGAATGAAGGGTGTTTCCATTTCTAGTTAACTTCACATTGAAGCAAAGATGGATGAATGGTTCTAAATTAGAAATGGGACCTTTTCACATGTGAAAAGGGTAAAAAAGTGAAAACACACACCCTGCTTCCATATTTGAAGTTAAATGATCATTTTTCTAATCCAACCAGTATGCATACACTTAATTCCTAATAGAAATGACAAAAATACCATTGCTGTATTTGATTTCTGTTTTTGTGAACTTTGAAAAGGTCATACAGATACATTGTTGTAGTAAAAAGGATTTTAGTAATAGCTTACTGGAATTAAGATGTTTATCAACAATTAATAATTTTACTATCTTTTAACATTAGGTAGTGATATCACTAACCCTTACCTGATAGTATTGTTAATTTATATCTCTTGTAAATAATAAGAATAAAAGTTTAAAGGTTTTTTAATAGCTCATTTTGCAAGTTCTAAAGTTCCATGCATTTACCTAATTAAAAAAAAACTAAATTGTTTTAGATATAATTAGTATTCTTAGGCTATGTTTGGCAAACTAGCTGATAAGGTAGCTGTTGATTGATAAGGTAGCTGATGAAAAGTTTCGTTTTACAAAAACTAGCTGATAAGGTAGCTTATGACTGTAAAAAGACATGTTTGAAAGTTCGTGCTATAAAAGTTAGTAAGGGTATATTTGGAATAAAAAAATAAAAAGTCCCATAAGTCACCAAAAGGTTAGTGAGAGTAGTTTTTCAAAAACCTAGCTTATAAATAAGCTGGCTTATGGTCATTCAAACATGTAAGTGACTTCTAAGCTAACTTATAAGTCACTTTATTTTTACCAAACAATGCCTTAGTTAAAGCAATATATGTAATATATACTCTTCTTTATTAATATTTTTAGCAGTTTATCTTGAAATTTTAAAATAATATGTTGTACAACTCTTAATACACAATTCTTACTTCACATCACACCCGTCTTGTAAATCCTTTTATAACAGTTAAGGTTCATTTTTCTTCGACTACAACCTTCAAAGATAGATCTATCTATCGGCTTCTCTAAATACATTCATGAAAATTAGTAGACTGAAAGCTAGATTATTGTATGAAATTACATTTTTCGAACGTATTTTCATGCAGAGTTCTTGTATTCATGAAATATTGTGTTGGAAACTTGGTTGATAAGTCTTTTCGATTGGCTTCAGGTGGATATCCACTAGCCCGTCTTCAATCTAATACATGTATTGATGAACCAAAATCCTTCCATCTTCACTTTGGTTTCTTTGATTTGCCAAAAAGGCTTTACACTTGTACAAGTGTGAATCATACAATTAAGATCAAAATATAACATTGAGTTGATCTTTACTCCATAGTTCATAGTGATTCTAAAAGAACAAATTCTACTTAACATTTAGGTAGGATAAGAGCATTGGATCGTGTCACAATCAAATCCAAGTCATTTACACCATTTCTCGTAAAATCTCTGAAAATTCAAGATTATAATATATTGTTGTATACTTATCGTTTTTAAAACCTCCATGTTTAAACTCCATAAAAATAATTGATAACCAACTGATAAGTGTGTTCAGATACATTATATGTAACGCCCCGTTTTCAGTCTTGGAAACCTAACGGCGTTTGGTTAGAAATTTACTTTTGTTTAACTTGGGGTTACCGAAGTTCGGGGGTTTAAGTGTTAAATGTGGAAGTGCAGGGTGTGAGTGAACACCCACTTAGATAAGAAGTTAACCCTTAACTCCCTTTTTCCCAAATCAGTTCCAGAGAACGTGTTTGGAAGGGGGAGAAGGCGGCTAGGGAGAAAGAAGAGAGAAGGTGAAATTGAAGGCTCTCGTGGAGCAATTGGAGTAGAAATCGTGTTGCTATCGATAAGGTATGAACTCTATGTTAGTTTATTGTTTGATTGAAGTTCATTGGATGTTGGATTCGAACCCTAACGTCGAGTTAGAGTTAGTTGGTCACGAATCCATTCAATTAGGGTATTTGAGTGTTGAGTTAGTGAAATTGATGTCGATTGATGATCGTGTATCTATCAATTGGGTTGTTTTGGGTCGAATTACTCGCATCTAAATGTTAGTTATCGACCCTAGATGATGTAGATTCGTACTTTTGGTTTGTGTTAGTCGAAAAGTGAGTTTGGGGTATGAAATTCGAAGCAAAAGTCGCGTTTTTGGGGCATCAGGAAAACCCCGCGACCTGGCCTCGCGACCTGAGGTCACGGGGACAGGTGGCGCAACTTTCTGTTTGAATTTCAATATTTTCCGTTTGCGGCCCTTTTCGAGATTTGGCTTTGGGCTTCCCTTAGGGATGTTATGAGATGACTATGGGTGGATTTTGAGAGTAATTGGACTAGTCTAGCTATGGCTACGACGAGCTTTTCGGTATCGAATGTTTAGTGTCCAATGTGAGTATGAATTGATAAGTGTATGTACGTGTAATGTGTTAGGTGGTACGAGGTGATCGTTGTACGTGTCTCTGAGCTATTTGTGATCATTGCTAAGGTGAGTTCACTACCTAGCTATGTATTGTTGTATGTGCATGATGATGTTGCATGTGATTATGTTATGATGATGTATGCTCCCTTCGGGGATATGTGGACCGAAGGTGGTAGTAATACCCCTCGGGTAGAGTACCTATGGTGGTAGCGATACCCCTAGGGAATTTTCTCCTTGATTCGGGTTTAGCCGGAGAGGAGATAGTGCAAAGATGGCACGTACGTGATTATGTGTATATGTGATTGTGGATGTACGATGGTAGATGGTTAGGGTGTGTTCTCACTAAGCATTCGCTTACCCCGTTGTTGTTTACTCTTTTTAGTTGCAGGCATTTCCCGAAAGGGAAAAGATAAGGTTTGAGGCTCCGGATTCCGCTAGTTCAGTCTACGAGAAGAAAGGTGAAGAAATGGTTTTGGAGAGAAAGTGGTTTGGTCTTAGTGGTACACAAACCATTATTTTGTTAGTTGATATGTCAACTTGGTTTTTCCTAAATGGTTAACTTATGTTTTGTACTTGGGTTTGGATTCGGTTTCTATTAAACGGTTAATCAATGTAGTTGTACTATGGTTTAAGCTTGGTGACACTTTATGGTGTATAGATGTTACATTCAAAACAAATGTTTGGTCAAGCTTCCGCAATTTTTATAAATTTGGTTACTTTTATTGTAAAAAATGTATTTTCGGATTTTGGGTGTTACAAGTTGGTATCAGAGCCTAGGTTTAAGGGATTCGGGTATTCACAAGGGGTGGGTACTTGAACTTAAACCAAAGCTTTTGTTTTTTAAGATAAAAAGTAACCAAAAGGTGTTTTACTGGAAAGATGGTTAAGAGACTGAACTGCGAGCCGGAGCATCAGAACGGGGGTGAGCACACTAAACCTTACCTATGTGATAGCATGTTGATTATGTTTCTATGATTGATGCATGTAAATGTATGTATAATATGACATGCTAGTAATGGATATGAGTTGCGTAATAGACAAGCATGTACCATTATAGTAGTGATTGTGATGTAAGTATTGCATTTGAGCCTTGTATAGGCTAGTAGTATTTAACTACAAGTAGAAAAGCGTGTTGAGCTATTGTCATGACGTCAAGCATGTTGATTATTGCTGTAATGATTAATGCATGTATGAGCCATAAGAGTATGTGACTAATGGCATGTGTTGTATTGAGCAGAATTTGTATGATAGACAAACATGTATCACTGTAGTGGTAGTTGGAAATGTATGTAATGTATGTACGCCTTCTATAGGCTAGTAGTACTTGACTATGAGTAGAAAAGCATGTAACCTATTATGTGAATAACTTATAGGTGAGCTGTTAAGCTCTAGTGTGAAAGTTATGTATGAGGCAACTAGTCGGGAATTGGGATCTTAGTGACGGTGTCGAGGCTAGATATGTAGGGTGTATTTATAGTGATACAAGGGCCCGTATCGTTGCAAATACATTGTGCATATCAAGGAATTGACATAGTTATTGGAGTACCATGAACCAACTAGGTTGTGTTTGGGGTAGTATCACGATAGGACGTATGCATGTCCTTAAGGTAAGTAGTTAGACCTCTAAGAAGCTTGTGTTGAGGAAAGAATTTGAACCCAAGGTCATTGACCTGAGCTAGTAGACTATACGTGATAGAAAGTAGAGTGGTGTTTTAAATAGTATGTTTAATTGGATCAGTATGGATAGACCACTCAATAGCATGATATGAAAGGAAAGGTATAGTGAGGGTTGTTGACCCGAATGTTGTGGGCGATATGAAAGAAGGAAAGCGGTTATCTTTAAGTATGATGATCTTAGGATCAGTATGGGTTGTAGAAAAAAAAAGTATCCTTGTTATGTTATAAATTATGATGGCAGTGAAATGAGAGTGCATGTTTAAAGTCAGTGGACTTAGTTGGCGAATCCGTGGATCAGGATGCCTAATGGTGAAGTCAAGACCAAGTTTGTATCGGTGTGTGGGAAATTATGTAGAGAACTCTTTAGCATGTCCTTGTTGAGTAATGTTGTAGGGTTCGAAACACGATTCTCTTATCTGGTGTATTATAAACACCGGTACAAATTTAATTTTTGACGGAATCATGAGAAGTCTTGAGATACTATAAGGGTTAGAGGTTGTAGCAAATGAGATAAGGGAAGTTCTCCATGAGTTACCTCCTGGACTTTCGAATGTACAGAAAAAGAATTAACCCAGGTGGCTAGCAGCAGTTAGAAGTAGCTTTAGCCGCATGAGTCGGCGAGGTAGTAAGCTCTTAGCCTGGTCAGGCTAGAGCAGCTAGTTATGAGGAATTTCGGCATGACCATCATCGGTTTCCAAGGGAAAGAAGGATCCAGTGGCTAACATCCATCGGGTTTCTGAGACAGAAGATGCCTTCTGTACTGGTTAGCATGGCGAAAGTAGAGTGTCAGGTTGTTGGGAGCTTGCATAGAGAACCCGCAGAGGGTTTATGAGAGTCAATCGTTCGGTAGAGGACAATGAAACAAGTAGAAAGTACGATGTAAGAGTGATTCTCTGGCTTTCCAGAGAATATTATGTATATCGGTTAAAGATAGAGAGGCTGATCAGAGAATAACTATCGATGGTGCAACCTACCGAGTTAGTGAATGAGGATATCGGTTAGTCCCTAGAAGCGAGCACTTTGTTGCCTAGAGTATGTCGCGAATAAGGGAAGGAAAGTGTACAGACATGTTAAGGTGTGAAAGCTGAAAATAAGAGAGGTTGTGGTGATAGCAAGGTGCACTGATTTTATCAGATGCACGAGATGACTTGGGATAAAGAGTCCGTTAGAAGTAGAGATAACGGACGAGTAGTACTGATGGTGTAGTGATGCGTATAGAGAGAATGTAACAGAGATAGGTGGAATCAAGTTTGATATAGACCTGATCCCTATCTCTATGAGGAGGATAAATGTGATAGTTGGTATAGACTGTTCGAGTTGAAACCGAACTTGCGTTGCTCGTGAGGATCAGCAGGTAGTAGTTTGAATCCCAAGTGGGGGAGAACTGACTATGAAAGGAAATGGAAAGAGACTACCGAAGGTATGTACTTTGGGCTAAGGCCAGAAAGCATGTCCTTCATGGAGGAAGTAGCTACATAGCGTACGTGATCGATAGCCGAGTTGAGATAAAGAAAAAGAAGGAAGCAGACGTGCCAGTGATCAGCGAGTGTCCGGATATATACCCGGATGACTTGCCTGGTATTCTTCCGAGAGGCAAGAGGATATTACCGGAAGCTAACCAAGCCTACGGTAAGGTATAGATACCCGCTGCCGAGGATCGACGATCTCTTCGATCAACTTCGGGGAGCCACGTGGTTCTCGAAGATAGATCTTCGCTTAGGGTACCACCAGTGAAGGTTCGAGGAGAAGATGTGCATGAGACGGCCTATCGTACTCGATATGTGCTTTTCGAGTTCATTGCGATGATGCCATTCGAGTTGACGAACGTGTCGATAGCTTTTACGGACCTGATAAATCGGGTCTGCAGACCGATGTTGGATAGGTCAGGGATCGTATGCATAGGCGATGTACTGATTTATTCGAGATTCTACGCAAGGAACGTTGAGTGTGGAGAAAGGAAGGCAGCAGCGATCGAGACCTTAAGAAGGAAGCTATGTGAAGCCCTACTGTTGACTTCACCGGAGAAAGTAGAGAATATGGCAGCTTAGTGTAGTACTTACTACCATGAGTTAGTTGTACTATGATGCAGCGTGGGAGATAAACGGATGTTGTAAAGAACTATATCATGAGTTTATGTTGTGAAATCTGTTGTAAACCGTGGAAAACGACAAAGTAATAGACGCGTTTTGGGTTGTGAACTGGACTAGGCAACTACAAAGCAAAACTGTGAGGGAGTAAGGGTGATCGGTTAGGGCCCTGTGTCTCCAAAGCGGACAATATCGAACCACAGTCGACTGGGCTGTTACAGAGATTTGATGAACCGGGTCTATAGGCCGATGCTTAATAGATCACTAATCGTTTTCATTGGTGAATGTTATGGTAGTAAATCATGGAACGAACGCTTGATTGTTCGAAACTGTTGTTGAACTGGGTTAGGAATGAAAAAGTGAATGTAACTGTATGTGTTGAGATGTTAGAGTCGGAGATAAGAGAAGGTGTGATGGTAGTGAGGTGCATTAAGTGCACAACGAAGGCGAGCTTGTTGTTCAGACTAATCTTTACTTGATTCTTGTGTTTCCTACACTGGTGGTTACACCCGTAGGCTTCGAGGGTCAAGTAGGGACTGTCGAGACTGGGTGTTTGGGGCTAAATGAAGTATGTGTTCAGTGATGTAAGAGATGTTGAAAGGATTTGTTGATACAAATGTGTTAGAAATAGAAGGGGTAAGAGTTATATCGACCCTATAACTAGTTGTGTGTTAGTTGGTGTTACAACTTGGTAGTTCACAATGATGACCTCGCTGGTAGGTATAATTAAGCAGTCACAAAGAAAAGTAGTTAAGAGTGAAGGTTGAGTTAGAGTTAGAGTACCGATTATAAGTAAGAGCATGCGACGAAGGATTTGAGAACAAGGTTAGTTGTACTCTCAGGAGTCAATATATCTTATGGGAGGTAGTGGACAGATTTACGGTTAGACAAAAAGTTAGCGTGTGAGGTGAAGTGCTTCGGAAGGTGTCACCAAGAAGAGAGGTGATACGCTTCCAGAAGCATGGCAAGTGGGTCTGAGATTCATCAGACCGTTTGAGATAGTTGCACGTGTAGGGAAGGTTGCATATTGGTCTGAGTTACCGACAGAACACAGTCAAATACACAACATTTTCCATGTTTCGTAGCTTTGGAAGTGCTTAGCTTATGGGTCGGCTCACATACCGATTGATGACATTTAGGAGGTGAGCGGCTTATCTACGTGGAGAGACCGATAACAGTCTTGAAGAGAAGGACCAAGACTTTGAGGAACAAGGGATCGGAATCGTGGAAGTGCAATGAGAGTGTAGAAAGGGCTCAGAATGGACTTGGGAAACCGAGGACGAGATGCGAATGAACTACCCAGAGTTGTTCCAAGATTAGGCGATTTCGGGGACGAAATCCTGGTAAGTGGGGGAGAGTTGTAACGCCCCGTTTTCAGTCTTGGAAACCTAACGGCGTTTGGTTAGAAATTTACTTTTGTTTAACTTGGGGTTACCGAAGTTCGGGGGTTTAAGTGTTAAATGTGGAAGTGCAGGGTGTGAGTGAACACCCACTTAGATAAGAAGTTAACCCTTAACTCCCTTTTTCCCAAATCAGTTCCAGAGAACGTGTTTGGAAGGGGGAGAAGGCGGCTAGGGAGAAAGAAGAGAGAAGGTGAAATTGAAGGCTCTCGTGGAGCAATTGGAGTAGAAATCGTGTTGCTATCGATAAGGTATGAACTCTATGTTAGTTTATTGTTTGATTGAAGTTCATTGGATGTTGGATTCGAACCCTAACGTCGAGTTAGAGTTAGTTGGTCACGAATCCATTCAATTAGGGTATTTGAGTGTTGAGTTAGTGAAATTGATGTCGATTGATGATCGTGTATCTATCAATTGGGTTGTTTTGGGTCGAATTACTCGCATCTAAATGTTAGTTATCGACCCTAGATGATGTAGATTCGTACTTTTGGTTTGTGTTAGTCGAAAAGTGAGTTTGGGGTATGAAATTCGAAGCAAAAGTCGCGTTTTTGGGGCATCAGGAAAACCCCGCGACCTGGCCTCGCGACCTGAGGTCACGGGGACAGGTGGCGCAACTTTCTGTTTGAATTTCAATATTTTCCGTTTGCGGCCCTTTTCGAGATTTGGCTTTGGGCTTCCCTTAGGGATGTTATGAGATGACTATGGGTGGATTTTGAGAGTAATTGGACTAGTCTAGCTATGGCTACGACGAGCTTTTCGGTATCGAATGTTTAGTGTCCAATGTGAGTATGAATTGATAAGTGTATGTACGTGTAATGTGTTAGGTGGTACGAGGTGATCGTTGTACGTGTCTCTGAGCTATTTGTGATCATTGCTAAGGTGAGTTCACTACCTAGCTATGTATTGTTGTATGTGCATGATGATGTTGCATGTGATTATGTTATGATGATGTATGCTCCCTTCGGGGATATGTGGACCGAAGGTGGTAGTAATACCCCTCGGGTAGAGTACCTATGGTGGTAGCGATACCCCTAGGGAATTTTCTCCTTGATTCGGGTTTAGCCGGAGAGGAGATAGTGCAAAGATGGCACGTACGTGATTATGTGTATATGTGATTGTGGATGTACGATGGTAGATGGTTAGGGTGTGTTCTCACTAAGCATTCGCTTACCCCGTTGTTGTTTACTCTTTTTAGTTGCAGGCATTTCCCGAAAGGGAAAAGATAAGGTTTGAGGCTCCGGATTCCGCTAGTTCAGTCTACGAGAAGAAAGGTGAAGAAATGGTTTTGGAGAGAAAGTGGTTTGGTCTTAGTGGTACACAAACCATTATTTTGTTAGTTGATATGTCAACTTGGTTTTTCCTAAATGGTTAACTTATGTTTTGTACTTGGGTTTGGATTCGGTTTCTATTAAACGGTTAATCAATGTAGTTGTACTATGGTTTAAGCTTGGTGACACTTTATGGTGTATAGATGTTACATTCAAAACAAATGTTTGGTCAAGCTTCCGCAATTTTTATAAATTTGGTTACTTTTATTGTAAAAAATGTATTTTCGGATTTTGGGTGTTACATTATAGGTGTCGAACCTTACTAATATTACATAATACTCCATAAAACTAATAAGAGAACAACTCATAAATATATAATTAAGAGAGATAGAGAATAGAACAAAAAAGAAGCATGATTGAATATTCAAGTGCCTAATTTTAATTACCCTCCCAATCTCCCCCATAAAGTTGCTATCTTGTTCACTTCCTTGTTTACAAAGTCAGATTCCCCTTTTCACACGCCTGTCACAAATTCAAGATATGAAATTGGAATACGAAGTTGACATTAAAGTCATCTCCAACCTCTTCTAGACTTCCAGTCTCGATATTTAAAGCATACATGACTTAATACATGAATATGATCTTACATACAACTCTCTTCAAAACTCGCTTTTGATGTGGTTATGTTGAAATTGTTATTATGATGTAGGTTTCATGAGGTCGATTTCTCCCTTCTAGTTTTATTGTCTTTATTCTTGATGTGTATGTATTTTGCATCGTAAGGATCTTACTTCACATCATTAAACTCATCTTTGCAATTGAACTACCAATTTACCCGAAACTAACAAAAAGCTTGTAGAGTTGGAAGGAATAATTAATCGATAACAAAGTAATAAATACCCATAATTCCTAAGTTGACACTTGATGCAAAATAATTGCAAAAGAGCTTAGCCAGACAAATATCACTAGCATCGACATATGGATGTTATAAACACACAACATTTTAGCAAATAAGATATCTTGAAAGAAAATCAACAATAAGCATAAGCCATACATACAGTCAAGTAACGGTTAGTGAGTTAAAAAGAATAACCACTTTTAATAATTTAGAAAATTCTATTGTTCATTTATCGTTCACTTACTCACTCTCTTTTTGTTATCACTATTTTCACCTTCCCTACATTCTTTTCTATTTTTTTTAATTGATCCACCCAAATATTGTCCTCTAACTTATACAACATGTAACATCCCAATTCTAATTTCCCATATTATATGCTAAGTGTGCCTCATTTATATTTTACGAAGAATATTATGTGCTTACATGCGAGAACATTGTTAAGCATGTTGAAATTTTACTAAGTGTATTAGTAGTGGCCATATAAGGTAACCGATGATTTAGTGGGAGTTTGTGTTTGAAATTTTAAGGTTATGCTTCTTTGGAGTATATGAGAGGATTTAGAAAATTTCATGACAATCGGAGTTAGATTGAGAAATTTGGAGAAAACGAGTCAAAACGTTAACGGTTAAGCTATGGATTCGTAAAACCAAATTTTTTAAGGAGATATTTTCTGGAATATTATTATTGGGAGTTGTAGATTATTTCGTTACGAACGCGTAGGCGAAAACCTCATCGAAAACGGAGTTCCGAGCGAAAAGTTACGCTATTTTTAGTTTTAGTGGTCAAAATGGGTACTAAAGCGGGTCAAACCCGACCCAACATGGTCTTGACCTACAAAACTCGAAGTTAAGCTTCATTTTAGACCACTTTCAGTCTCTTAACATACACACACAGTAAAGGTGCGAATGACACACACTTAAGCTCAAACGCCTTCACTTCTTGGAGAATCAAAGATTAAGTGATGAATTCTTTATGATTATGTGAAGATTGTTGAAGGTATACTTCTAATACTAAGTTTACTCTTTGCAATTAGTGTCAATCAAGAAAATTAGGGTTTGGATGTTTGAAATTAGTGGTTGATTTTGTAAGATTATGGTTTTATGTTGGTTATTATCATGTTATCTTGAAGGATTACACAACAATTTGAAGGTAATCTCATCTTTGTTCTTGTTCTTGAAGTTGTAACAAGTATGATGACTTTTGGGTGAAATAAGCTTAATGCATGTGTAAGATAAGTGTAGAAATCTTGATATTATGCTCAGATTATGATTATACATTAGTTAGTTCTTTGATCACATGGTTGATATGCAAGAAGATGGAAATAGATACTTATTTGGACAAAAGTATGATTTTTGAGTTTGAAAGTCATGTTTACAGCACTGTTTTGTAAAAATCGTATAAAATCATAGAAAAATCATAAAAATATGAGGTCAGTGGCATTGGAAAGCATAGATTATCTACTTTGTTTTGTATTTCAGACCCTGAAATCAAATTCCAAGTTTAGAAATGGTAAAAAGGGTCATCTTTTCGGGTTGTAAAGCTGATTTTTGACAGCTTAGTGCTGCTGTTTTGTAAAAATTGTAGAAAATTGTAGGAAGCTCCAAATGAGGTGAGTCCAAGTGCTATGGTTAGATAACTGAGTGTACTTTGTTTCTCATTTGATGACCAAGACCTGAATATGAGTTTAAAAAGGGCAAAACAGACTTGCAAGTAGCAGCTGTTAATGGGAATCATGTAAAAGGCTTAATTAGAAATTATGAATAACTTGAGTTTCCTTCATTGGTTGCTTACGAGATTTCGTATATGAACTCCAGGGATAATTTAAACTTGTTTGAGTCCTTGGAGGGTATCTTATAGTTGGATTGCAAAGTTGGACATTTGTCGTTCGGTTTGACCGTATTTGACATTCAGTCGTAAGGTGAGTTAAATAGCTATTCAAATATTATTGTATTAAGTGTATTATTTATATATCATCTATATGTATGTGATTTCTATGACTTTAGAGTCCATTTTTATTGGTCATTTGTCTATGTACGTATGGATCTCTCGATTACGAATTCTTCCGAAATGTTAGTCTGTTTGGATATCCACATGTTCCGTTGGTATTGTTTCTTTGATTTCTTGTGATACCGGAAGTACGGGGGTTACTTTGTGTGATCCGTCCTGAAAACGGTGAATGTCAACATGCCGGTGAAGGGGGAGGAACCGGTGAGACATTCTAGTCTTTCTCGTTGTCTGTTGGCCGTACTTGGTGCCTAATGTGAAGAGAGGCACGAGTATAGGGACTCGGGCATACCCGGGAGATGAAGGCGGGCACCCTGCCAGTCCTAAGCTTTATATTCTGTGAACCATATGAGCTCGAGCATACCCAGTGACGACGGGCTCCCTGCTAGTCCTATGTGTTCCATTGTTTGGTCATTTCGATATGTTGCTTTAGACCGTTTGAATAACGTATGATATTGATCCCTTGCGAAGGAATTGACCTGATGATATTTGGTAAATACTTGTAAATTGCATTTCGAAATAAGCTTGTTGTGTCATGTTGAATTGTTGGATTCCGGCACTTGGTTTTGGTTATATTATGGACAATCCTTAATTCGTAAGTGCTACTCTTAGTTTATTGCTCATTGATATAACCATTCAATTGGTTGGTTTTGGTTGTTGTGTATTTGAATATACTTGATTGCATTAACATTTGTTTTGACTATTTATCTCACTAAGTCATGTGCTTATTCCGTTAGCTCACTATTTTTTTCAGGAAAGAAAGAAGATAAAGACAAGAACCCGGTGTAGTTAGTTCGTGATTAGTTCGGGGATCGTTGCCAAGTTTTGGTATATATATATATATATACATAAATAATAATGTCTAATATATATATTTTGGGTTGTAAATTATCCGGGTAGTTATTATGTTGTCCAAATTTTTAGTTGGTAAATGTTTTAATTATAAGATTGTAAGCTTTTGTTCTGGATTTGGAATTACTTATTAAAGTATAATTAGTTTTTTGTGGTTAACTTAGAAAATGATATCTCGTATGTTATGTTTTGGGTTGTTAAAAATGTGGTTTGGTGGAATCGTAACCAAGGTGTTACACAACATTCTCCTATTTTTCTTGAAGCAACTTTTTTACCATGGATAAGGTAGTGCTTCTAGCTTATTACTTGGTAAATGTGGCTACCAAATAAAGTTACCAAGAAATTTGTGTAAAATTCATATCTTAAATTCCACATATGCTTGTAAAATATGTATGTGATGATAACCTTAGATAAAAAATATTCATTAGCAGTCAATGAATCAATGCAATAAAAATTCATATATTATTCATGTATGCATTAAATATTTTATGATTTGCACCATTAAATATGTTAAAATATTAATAAGCTAATAGGCATAAACTTTGATTATAGATTATATATTTTTTATATAGCATGGGTTTGTTATTTATAAACACTAAAAAGGTTGAGTTAATTCTATTTTATTAATCCGTGTAATTGTGAAAGGGAACAGGAATGATAATTTTAGACATAACACGAATCCAATACTAAGATAAATAAGTTTAAATTAAGTATTTTGATTTGTGAACCCATCAACCCTGTTATTTCATGGGTCATGTTCGGGCTGGTATATCTTTTTAATATTCCTTATATATCAAAATTTATTATTATGACTTTTGAGTTTTATTTTTTAATTTCAACTTAGTGGCTAAATCAAATTCTATTTTGGTGGTATTTGAAGTTTTAAAATAGATTGTATTTAACCACCCAACTTGTTTTACTCGTCGTTTATTACCTACGAACCTGTATAGTTAAACATGTTATGTGAGTCGTGTTTAGGTTGAAAATTTCGATACAATTAATTAAACGGGCCTGTCAACTCAAACACGACATAGTTGACCCGAGAAATTGAATATTTACCAAAACAAAAAGAGAGTTCTTAATTTGTTTTAATATTGATTTCTGTAATATAAAAGGACAAAAATAATCATAATACAAAACCAGAATTTCTGATACGAAAAAAGGTGAATTGCACATCAACAATTACCGGCCCAAGTCTCACTCTGGTTGCTCCGTCGCCGTCCTCCGCCACCGTCGGCCACCTTCCGCCACCGTCGTTGTATCGCCTATATATTCAAGCTTCGGTATCTTCTTATTAATCCATAGTAGTAAAATAACATCTATTTCTTCAAGTATCATAGAATCTAAGCATCTCAACTTGTGTTTGGGATCTGGAAAAAATTGATCTATCTGTAGGAATTCGTATTCTTGACGACAAGAATCCCCTATAAATCTCGTCTAAAATTGACATCATATCAGGATTTTTAGGGAACCCTAAAATAATAGCAAATCCATAACATAAGTGGACAATAGAAGCTATAAGGTCACTTACATTGTTATTGGCATTTGGCATCACAACTAACTTCAGACCTAGTGCAATGATTAACTGGATTCTTTTAGACCAAATGCAAGGATTACCATTCAGACAGACTTTTATTCCAAATTGTCTTAATTTTCCATTTTTTGAATGACTCACTTGTGCTGGTTGACAGAATTTGTAAAAATGATGTCATTTCAATTTATTGCTTCCCTTAGAATCTGGTTAATTAGATTAGAGACTAGATTTCTAGAAAGTGGAACATTGGGCCAAAGGATTCACTAGATTTCAGATTAGATAAACGAAAATAGAATTTAAAGTGATTTCCATTGTATAAATGAGTTGCTAACAGATAGAATCATAGAAATACTTTAGCAGTTTTGTTTGAGTTGCTAAAAGCTCGTGGTGGGTTATTAGATGATGGTAGTTTGACCCTTTGAAATTCATAATAGATACATGTCTTTTGACTTACCCAATGAAATTCGTGATAGGTATGTTTGTTTGAATTTAGTTTTTTTTGGACAGCAAACTATATACATGCATCCACTCACAAATCCATGTCTCCAACGACACCTACTAGGGGTTAGGGAGGGAATTGGAACCTTTGGTAACATTGGGCCAAGGGCATTCGGATTGTTTTGAATGTAGGTTGATATTGATATTCTTCATAAGTTCTCTTCTGGTTACAATATGAACAAGAACACATAAATTTGCATAGCGTGTTGCACAATAACTAACGTTAGAAAGAAATTGTGCCGTAATTCTTACTTTTTCTTATTCAGACTAGATTGGTTTTGACTAAACAACTGTAATTTAACAACATTTGTAACAATCTCGTGTAGACTAAAAATATCTTAAACCCATAGTTTTCATATTAGTGATGACAATCTCATGATCTCCTCCTTGTGTATCGAGTTTAGATGTACAGAAGTTACAATCTAGTAGCCAACACCTACTTATGGACATGAAATTCGTCTCCGACCATGTTGAAGTTAGTGTTTGAACCTACCATGTCTTCTAGCAACATATTACATACCTGAATTCGATCTTAATTTTAGGCTTTGAGATCTGAATTGAATGCATCTTAGGGAAATATGTTGCAAAATCACCATCCTCACTGTACAGTGAATCTTCTTATAGTCCTCTATAAGATCCATAAGTCTGAAGTTTCAAGCAATGCTCTCCTATAAAAATGTGAGTATTCATTGACCACGAACGCGGAAATGGAAAGGCGGATTAGTATAAGAAACACTTAGGAACTTTGTACAAAATTGCAACATAACTAATTACTTAAAGAACTTGTTAAAATCATTTCTCAATGGGATCTCGTATAGAAATGGTTTGTAACCACACAATGGAGTCATTACTTTGCTTGTTATAGTTCCTGATTACCAGTTGTACTATCTACCCCTCCGTGATTCTACTTTTGAGTGGGATATACTGGTTCATTTGGTTTGGTTATATGACGATTTTAATTGCACTCATCTTGTAATTTGCTAAGCCTGTGACTGACTCTGATAAACATGTTAAGGGGCATACAGCTTTGTTCAGTGTATTTTGTGATACTATTGTCTATTTCTTAAGGGGGGTATACAACTTCATTCAGTTTAACTGCTAAAGGACGACCCTAGCTTCCATCACATTAACTATAAGAAGAAGAGTTTCTGAAGAATACACATGTATTTTGTGATACTATTCTCTATTTCTGTCTTTTTCCTGACTGGACTAGGTTGTTTATTCAATTTCAAGTATTTGTTAATGTTGGATCCCTTACATAGATCTTGGCGGTTATGCTTATTTATTTTTTCTCACTGCGGTAAGTTTCGTTTATGCTTAACAGTTTCTTTTTCTTGTTTGCAGCAACTTCCAGTGGAGGATTCACCTAAGAAATGGGAGAAGTGGTAATCATTTGCATTCTTTTAGCACTCTCTGTTTTGGTATTTATTAAATTATTTTATATATCATTTTTTTGCATTGGCAATTTGGCATAGCATAATTGATGTATTTTTGATGATCCCTTAATGTTTATTGAGCTATGAACTTACCAAAAGGTTTTAATAACACAAGTTCCTCTATAAAGGTTACCAAGAGCTGGTTTCAGCGTTAACGTAAAGTCTGAATTGTGTTCTAATTACAAGATAGGTTAATCGGAAAATGTTGATTTAGCTTATCTAATTTTTCGATTCAAGAATTTACACTTTTTGCTGGAATAGTGAGTAGAACATTTGCCCATGGGATGGCTGACCTAGGATTCCACTTCTGGGATGAAGCGTTTTTTGTGATTCTTTTTACAAAGAAATAGTCACTTGCATAATCCAGCAAAGACTTCAACCTCATTGAGCTGAATGGTGAATGCAAAAGAAGATGAAGAAAATGCAAGGAGGATTGAACAGGATAGGCATCACACCTCATGCTTTATGATTGAACGGAAAATAGAGAGAGCAATGGATAAAATACAAACATGTGAAAATACAGAAATTTTGGCAAAATGACGTATGGGTTGATTTTGTCTAATAACATCACTTGGGTCCATATGCGATTTTATGGCTCCACTAATCATGCTTTTCTTGTGTTTGAATAAATATATTTAGTACATTAGAACCTTCTCTATGAACACCAAGAGTTGGGTATTAATGTGGAGGCTGATTGAGTGGTCTGTGATTGGGAAAAACAAGGTATGGGCATTAAGGTGACAATGTGTTTGCATGTTAACTTGTTAAGGTGCTACAGGGCTAAACTTAAATATCAAAGAGTAATGACTGTTCTTGTTCCCTTAACTTATCTGTCCATGATAACCTGCCTCCCTCTGTTATGGTGCTAATAGGGTTGTTGGACACATGATACCATTTAGAGACGAAGGTGATACAAATGGATTATAGAGAAACAGTGGGCATGTGTTCGCATGATTTTATTATATACACTTCTTAGAAGTTGGAACACTTTGTGTTATTGTGTTATATGGAAGGTCTGATAATTTGGTGACATCTGCTGATTCCTACGGACAAAATTTATTTTTTAGAACTCATTCATAACGTGCCTCTACCTATTGTGTATTAGATTTTGTTTACTTGATGAATCTGAAAGTGCAGTTATTTTGCCGTAATCAGAGGGCCTTTAGCCTAAGTGTACCTTGTATGGTTTAAGTTGTTGTCTAAAGATTCTTCTAAGCATACGGCTTTTTGGATGTAGATGGTGATATCTATGTCTAAAAATATAGTTATTTTGGTTCTTTTGACTTTTGTTTATATTCTTGGTTGTGTAGCAGAACTTTATGCAGGAGGATGATATACATTTAGAGACTACAAGGGCCAGATGTACATCTTATACTTTTTTTGTTTGGATCATGTTACTCTTTGTTATAACATCAAGCATTATAGTTGATTCATTTGGCAGTTTCAAGCGTCCTCGAAAGGCATGCGGAACTAACGGAGCGCCTTTCAAGGTACTAACTCCTAAAAATGCTGAATACTACTTTAAATTGATACCATGGATGTAAATGTAATGTTGAATTTTAGACTATATTGCTGGATCCAAATTTTTGATTGTTTTTTGTCTAGAGAGCAGTACTTTCTTCTGTCAATAATGCATCAAGAAGTACATATATCAGTTGCATGATATATGTACTTCTTGCTGCTCATAATAAGCATATTCTCCATATAATGCTTGGGAGTCATCCTCCTTTGTGATGTATGTTACAAACATTATAGGACTTATCTCATAATGCAAGTGGGAGTGTGGTATTCAGTTTCATGTTTATTTAAACCATAGAATTATGATGCAACATAGGAGTTAATAGAGACAGAAACAAGATGCTTAACACGTAATTTATGGATAGTTAGGACAAAAAGTTACATGGATAACATCTTAAAAAGTTCTTTTTTTCTTTTTAAGTTCTCCACAGTCCACACAAGATAACTAATTTCATAGTTGTCACCAACGTTTAATGATCAAAACCATCATAAAAAATCAAGCTTTTAAGAAGAGGAGCGTATATGCAATACCTGTCAAGAACTTGAAATAAGTATTCAGAAACTTAGAGTGTATCACATTATGGAAGCTAGACCAACATTTTCTTGGTATGCCTAAAAGATAGCACTACCATGATAGAGTATGTACTTGTGGTAGCTCATTGAATATCTTGGTTTATTATCTTGTTTAGCTGTGGCCTTTAAAGGTCTTTCCACTTCATTATTCAGAAAAGTTTATGGGTCCATAATTGTTGTTAATGAGTTTGTTCACTTTCCATCAAACAACATGAATATCTGCATTGATTTAGCTCTTTCCTGTTCTCCATTTTCTTTATGATGCCAATAAGTCAATTCTTTTTGCAAAGTGGAGGGTGGGTTTTTTTGGTATTGGGATGGTCAGTCATGTCAATTGTCAAGGATATCTGTTTCATTGGTTGCACTTACACTTGCATCTACCAGATGCAAGGATATAGGGATGCAATTTTGTTATCATCGACCTTATTTTTAAGTTCGTTTTGTTTTGAACTTCAGAGATGAAAACAATTGGAAACAGCAAACTCGGATTCAGTGTGGAATTATTTACTTCTGGATTAATGGGTAACGTACAACCAATTTAAATGCATATAATATAAGATTTCTTTTTCAGAAGAAAAAGAAGTTTGCTACAAAAAGAATCTGCAGGTCCGATTTCTTTTTTCTTTTTCACAAGAAAATTTTGAAAAATCCTAACTAAAAGATAAGGTCCCGTGGTCTTTTGAAGCTGCCGTTGGAGCTTGGGAATTAGGGTAGAGAAGCTGAACTTACTATACTGAATATTTTTGGAAAAGGACATGTAACTTTTTACAGTTATATGACCGAATATTTATTTATTGTAGCATATGAAATTATGTCAAAATCACTGTAAACTTCTGTGATCCAATAAATAAAGTGCAAGTAGTGCAGATCTAATACTTGATACAAACAATTGCATACCATCATTCAAGGATAAAGACATTTTCAATACTTTTGTATTGCTTTCGATGATCTCTCCTATATGCTCGGGTCTATTTAATGTGCTACAGTAGCTAGGGAACTTATACCTGAAATCTTTTGCTAGTTTATGAGCATAAGACCGCTCAAAAAGGGATTGTTTGTCGGTGATAGAAGTAAGACACCTCAAATATTGCTTTATCCATGTCAATTATTTGACACACACGTATATATCTATATGTACTTCAAATAGGAGTAATAATTCTTGTTATATCTTTTTTGTCTTGGTATACTTGTATTTCAATGGCTATGAACTATGATCATGCAGTTTAGTAATAATTTTATTGACAATATGCTTTCTTCTAATCACAATTTTGTTAGGGACTCCGATAAAATGATTTTTGAGCGTCTCCAAAGGGAATTTGAAGCTGCACGTGCATCCCAAACTCAAGGTAGTTTTAGTTACAATTCTTGTTTCTTCCTATGTTCTTGCAAATTTAGTTTTGCTAAGATGATTTTCTTTAATTCACAGAAGTTTGCTTGGATATGGAACAGTGGAATGATGGCTTATTGGCAACAATAAGAGAACGGGTATGGTTTTCTTTCTTTTTCTTTGACACAACTGATCTTTCTTTTATTCCTATTCCCTTGATATTCGGATAATTCTCTGTTACACTGTGGTTGCTAATTTTTATCTTAAAACAACCAAAAGTTGATGTCGGTACTGTTGACATCACTTCTTTTAGTACCTTCTGATGCGAAATTTAGGTTTATGGTTTGCTGCTTCTAAATCAGTCTTATCTGGGAAGATAGAACTTTCTTTAATGCTAGCTCAGTTTGGTATTGGAGATGATTTCATTCTTCTATTAGGTTCATATGGAGGCTGAAAGAAAGGCGATGCCTCTGGATACAAGCATGCTGCCAATTACTCTATTTCATGACAAAATTACATATAAAGTTGGAACCAAGGTATTAAATGTTTAAGATCTCAAAATAGTCATGTTTTTGTTTGTCTCAACTCTCAAGTTATACGTATGTGTGTGTGTGAGTGTGTGTGTGTGTGTGTGTGATGGAGACTTTGTGTTGAAAGATCAACATTCATTTGGTCTATTACTCCCTTGATGTGTTGTTATGGCATGCAAGAAACAGGTGGAAAATGCTATTTTTTCTCTGAAAAGATGCTGTACTTTATGCAATTAATTCATAAAATTGCATGTGTTATAACGTCTCACTTGCTCTTACACATGCTCTCTATCGAAATATATATTAAATTGGTTAACATCAAAAGTTATTTTGAGCAGGTGATATGTTGTTTGGAAGGAGCACGTATTGGCATACAGTATGACACATCTTTTGCTGGTAAATTGTGAACTTACAATTCTTATTTTTAATGCCATTACTAAATTTGAAGTCTATTAAACCATTGCATATTTTAGGGTGGCTAGATGAGTTGGCAATAATATAACTTTACATCCGTTCTGCTTGTTACTCTATATTCCACCTCAGATGTATACTTATCGTAAATCTCATGGGTCAATTAATGCTGCTTCAGTTCCACTTCAATATTCATATCTTTTACTATCAATCCAATCTCATTAGAATATAGTTTGGTCTTATTTGTGTTTTGGTCGTTGGTCCATGTACAAGCAAGGACTGAGCCAGAAATTTAAGAGTGAAAATTCATGGTTTCGTGGTTGGCAAAACCCTTTTAAAAGATATGCTTTTCAAACCTCATCTCAAAATTTTTAGAGGATTGTACTAGAAAATCTTAATCTGTAATCCTAGACCCACAGTCGATCGGCCAATTATTTGTTTTAACCAAATCCGTAAAAACCCCGAACCGAACCAAGTAAGCCTGTCTTTGTTCAGTTAACCAAACCTTTTAACCTTTTAACCTGAATTTTGCAGGTTATCCAGTTAATAATCAGCTGATCTTTCGTAGCTCCCGGGTTACAGATTGAGATTTTATTTTGTCATCCTAAAATTTGGAATGAAATTCAGAAAAGCGTATCTTTTGATTTGCCAACCTTGAATATGAACATGTATTTTGATAGAGTCGGATATGAACATGTGCCAAGTTCCCATGGTATGAGACTACCACATGCTTATTTGTTTCTTAGGCATATGCATGATGCTTACTAAGAGATTCTCCATTATCTGTTATTTTAAAAACAATGTCTTTTTGTTTAATTCTAATCGGATGGAATATGGCTATGTGCCTTTTTGTTCTTCACACATTCTGAGTTTATTTAGGCATATATATCATCAGTAAAGCAGGCTTTCCAGATAACTGGTTTCAATCAACTGTGGCATTCCATATAAACAAGTTCAGAAATTTAGAAGCAATTTTGTTCTGTAACATCTTAGGTCATGCTCAGTTTTGGCAGTTCTTTCAGTCGAATAACTTGTAGGTAGCAGGGACCTTGGTTCAGTTAGTTGGTTATCTGAAATTAGTGTGTTATTTGGCTATTTCATACTGTCTCATTTTGTTGATAAAAAATTCACTATTTAAAAGAAAAGAAATTAGAAGCTAGAGCGAGAAAAAATAGCACTGTCCTAATTTACTTTGACTGGAATTAGAAGCAATAACACCGGTAGCTTTATAAAGGGTACGATCAACGCTGCCATCATATAAGTTTGGGTAAATTACATAGTTGGTCCCTGTGGTTTACACTTTATTGCACTATTGGTCCCTATTTTAAAATAATTATGGAAAAGCCGAAAGGTCCCTGTGGTTTACACTATATTGCATTGTTGGTCCCAGTGGTTTACATTATATTGCACTGTTGGTCCCTAACCCTATTGGCAAAATAGGGACCAATAGTGCAATATAGTGTAAACCACAGGGACCAACAATGCAATATAGTGTGAACCACTAGGTCCTTTTCCATAATTATTTTAAAATAGGGATCAATAGTGCAATAAAGTGTAAACCACAGGGACCAAATATATAATTTACCCTATAAGTTTTTTTTATTAGGCATGTGTAGTATTAGTATTCACCTCAAATATACGGTGTAACTTGTGCGATAGTATTGTATCATCGAGTCAGCATCTGGAGGTTGGCTGAACACCTCTTTACGTTTCAAATTATAGCATTCTTCATCTGAAATTCCTCCAAGATGAGGGAAAGTCAATCCGCATCTATATTTACTTTTATGGATTTGTAGGGGAGCCACGTGAGCAGTATCATTGTGTTCTTGAAAGCAAATCGTTTCTTGAGAAGATGACCGTTCTTGAACACACTGTTCCTTTCTTTTTGCCAATACGTGAAGCAGAAAATGATCTTCTATCTTCAAATGCAATGGTAATTCTGCCAACACTTGATCCAACTGATGTTCTTTCTATGGTTTTGTCTTAATACTTGTGTCCACCGTTCTTTCTTTTCAGAAATTTATAGATTACATTGGAGACCTATTGCAAGCATACGTTGATAGACGGGAACAGGTATTTGTGTTGTAATTGTTAACACTCTATCAGACATGCAATGCATTCATCCTCACTAATTTTGTGCTTGGTTATTTTTCTGCGTGTTCCTGCACTTGACCTTGTTGTGTGTGTGTGTGTGTGTGTGTGTGTGTTGTGTGTATATATAGGGGTCAGGTTCAAATGAGAACTCATCTTTCATTGTGATGCCACGCGACATATTCAGACTGAATAATCGTGTATTATTCAGACCGAATAATACAACATTCAATATTATTCAGTCTGAATAATACATGATTATTCAGAATGAATATGCCGCGTGGCACGCTCTAGGTTGTCTCACTTCACAATGAAATTTGAGTTTGCAGCAAGAACTTTCGTGTCTTCTCTCTCTCTCTCTCTCTCTCTCCTCTCTCTTATATATATATATATATATATATATATATAGGGTTGGGTTCTGTTGAGCAATGTCCCACATCGGACACAAAGTGAAATTGTAATGTGCTTATAAGGGTCATGGGCTACTCTACTGATAGCCAATTGGTTTTGAGTTGGAACCCCACAAACTTACATGGTATCACCCACAGCCACCGCACCACCTTCTGCCACCACAAGGCAGCCCTAATACGCCGGAAACACTGTTCACGCGGTACTGTTCACTCGGCACTGTTCACGTAGCACTGTTCACGTTGGAAACACTGTTCACGCGGTACTGTTCACGTCGGAAACACTGTTCACGCCGGAAACACTGTTCACGCGGTACTGTTCACGTCGGAAACACTATTCACACCCCAAAAAAAAAATCCCACGGCGTCACACCCTTCGTTCTACTGCTGCCGTTCACTTTCTGTCTAATAATGACGACCATCGTAGCCTTCACTCCAACCGAGAAAACCACCCATAACTCCCACAAATTCGGCTTCACCTTATCACCAAACAACTATGGCTATTGGAAGGCAATGGTTCAACCATTCCTGGTCACCAACAATCTGTTCGGTTATGTTGATGGCACCATTCCGTGTCCACCGATGACTATCCCAGCATCATCATCATCTGAAAAAGAACCCGCAGCCACACCACAACCAAACCCTAGCTACACAGCATGGGTTTCCAATGATGCACATGTACGGATGTTGATTACGTCTACAATTTCTGAGGCGTCATTCCAACACGTTCAAGGGCTTACCTCTCGTGATCTTTGGTTGTCCCTCGAACGTGCTTACGCTCCTCACACGTCATCCAGGGAATATACCCTCAAAACTCAACTTCTTAAACTAGAGATGAAGCCTGATGAAACCTCCTCCGCATATCTAACTAGGGCTCAAGAATATGCTGATGCTCTCGCCAATATAGGCGAACCGATGAAAGAAAAAGATCTGGTGATGCTAGTTATCGCAGGCCTTAGAGAAGAATACAACGGGCTGAAGTCAACACTCCTTGGTCGCCAGTTTCCAACTGCCTTTGCAGAACTCCATGGTCTCTTATGCGATCATGACTACATGATCAAGAAGTCTGCAACTGACATCTCTCCGCCTCAGGCATTCACGACTGTTACGCACAACCGCAACTCAGCGGTTCCTGTTGCCACCACGTCTATTCCTCAAGCAGATCAACTTCAAGCTATTCAACAGCTTCTGTCACAACTTGGTCTTCAAGTTCAGTCTATCAACGCACAACCTGCACAGGCTTTCTATGCCAACAGATCCGGGAATAGCCATAGTCGTGGCCGTGGACGTGATTCTAGACGTGGACGAGGAAACTATAACAACAGAGGTCAAGGAGGAGGTAACCGTAATCAATTCAGTTGGGCTTCTAATCAAAACACTGTTTTTGGCTCATGCAACAGGTGTGGGATTGGCCATATCCCATCTCATTGCCCTAATCGTGACCCTGCCACTATGAGGACGAGACAGCCGCCCTCTGCCAACTTTACAGACTACCGGTCACAAGCTTGGATTCCGGATACTGGCTCTAGTCATCATGTTGCACCAGACCTATCCAGCTTCGATAACTCTGAAGCCTACTACGGTGAGGACAACCTTCACGTTGGCAATGGTAAGGGTTTACCCATTCTCCACATATTCTTACATGGTATCAGAGCAAGGTTCACCCGTGGTTGGTCAAAAAGCCGCACGGACTCCACGTAACCCAAAGTATCCACGTGTTAGGCTGAAAGAACGTCACACGTGAGGGGGCGTGTTGAGCAATGTCCCACATTGGACACAAAGTGAAATTGTAATGTGCTTATAAGGGTCATGGGCTACTCTACTGATAGCCAATTGGTTTTGAGTTGGAACCCCACAAACTTACAGGTTCAAATACAAACCACTTTTTGGTTGTGAACGTGAGGACAACCGAGAGCGCAACTGGGAGTTCTATCTAGGTGCCTTAGGAGTTCTTAACAATGGCTTATTCAATAAGCTTCTTGGGCTGCTTCATGATATACACAGTGGCTTATTCCATAAACTACAAGAAAGGTGAACCTTTGTGATAATTTTATTGACAACCTAGTAAAACATGTGAAGATAGACATGGTCATTAATAGCAGTTGTGTAAAAAAGTAAAATTAAGGTTTCACGTAACATGAAATCCTCATCTTGTGATGAAAAACTGCTTTCACGTAAATGACTATCTACAGCTACTGTTCTGCTCTGTCTTCACTCCTGGGAGGCAGAAAAACATATCTGAGAAAACTGGTCATCTTCCCACTTGAACCCGAGCCTTTAGTATAAAAAAAATATAAGGGTAACCAACAAAACAATACGGTGGCACCCTTCAAAAATATAATTATAAAAGGGTTTGTGCCACTATATGCTCCTTTGTAGGTCCCCCCTTGAACCGAATTATGATTCCGAGATTTTAATAATCTCCATAGTGAGAGGGCTCAACCTACCTTCATCATTTTGATCTTTGCTTGGCCTTTTGACATTAGCTCATAACTAAATCCCGGAAGCATTGAAAAGACCTACCAGCTGCAAAGGAGATTAACTTTGTAATGTCACTGGTAATGGTATTATTTCTTTGGTTTTTAGGTATTTAAAGGACTAAAGAGATAAATTTATGGAATGTAGAAGTAAGAAAAGGAGTACAATCATATCCCCATTGGCTCAAAAGAAGTTTGTTTACTCTCCAACTACAATTACAATATGAAGTTGAACCTACTGATAGGACCCAATATATAATGGAATTTCTCATACATAATTCTCGATGTGAAAATTCTCTCCGAGAGCTTTTGCAGAAGCTCAGACTATTGATCCATAGGAACGACTTCATGAGTCTTGTACATGAATAATGAATTTGGAAAAGACAATGAATTAATTACAAATTGGTAGCATCATTTAAAATAGATTGGAAGTGGAAGTAAGTGAACTATCAGAAGTTTTGAGATTAAAGATGAAATAATGCAAACCTAAAGATGAGTCACTACCATAAAAGTTTCAAATTCATCCATATGTCCTCCGGTACCAATACAAATAGTTGGGCATTTTGTTATGCTATATAGGAAAATGAAAGATACATAATGGATATCGAACTTCGCCATATTGGATACAAGATATTGAAGTTTTTAATGGATATGATGAGAACAGTTAAGCTCAAAAAGAGGTGTCACTTAACTATCAAACTGTCAAAAGATGACCATAACCATCCATACTTGCATTATTGATTCATATAAATGTTATTTATTCTCTAGATAAAGAATCATATATGAAACTAAAAGTAACAAAACATAAATGAAAATACTCACAGGACTTTCATGGGGAAAGTGTTCATCCACCAAATATGTGTACCAAATATAAGTGTTGAAGACCAAATCGTCAAAATGTTTCCAATTTTACTATGCCTTTTCGGGGTATTATAATTCTGTTTAATATGCTATATATGCATAGTTCGATCATCTGAATTTGATTTCACCAAAAATGGTGCCTAGTAAAATTCCAGTCACACTATAATCCTGCAAACATTTACATAAAAATGTCAATAAATTCAATGTTTTTCTGACATATTTATCGTAATCTTTTCGATCCTTGTATATGTTAGAAATCAAAAGACAAACCATCATTTTGTTGAGTATTCATTCATGATGAGTAACTTGATAAAATATTCATGATGAATGTCGTTTCCATATATAAAATATTCATCATGAATACTCACAAAATAGGTGGCCTTTTCAGCAATAACTTTGCCCTAAAACCTAACTTGGCAGCTGAAAACCTAAAGAATAAGAATAGACCGTATAAGAATAAAAAAGAGGACAAATCAATTGTAAAAGGGCTAGTTTATTTTAAAATTGATGCTGTATAAATGAATGAAAATATGGGAAAGCTACCTTCAAATCTATGGGCTCCATAGATCTGATGCTTCGGAAGAGAGAATGCGCTAATGAAGGAATGGATCAACGGATTGCAATAAGCACTAAATCATACCCGATTACAAATTACAGGAGTAAGCAGCAGTGTAGCAGGGGTCATTCGTGTGAGGTTGTGT
Source organism: Centaurea solstitialis (assembly GCA_030169165.1). Lineage (NCBI taxonomy): Eukaryota > Viridiplantae > Streptophyta > Magnoliopsida > Asterales > Asteraceae > Centaurea > Centaurea solstitialis. The sequence goes on along the minus strand of CM058047.1, from coordinate 9,168,478 downwards.
GCCATTTATGTAGGATCGGAGAGTTAGACGTGGGAGAGAACTCGGAGACGTGGTGAGTTATATAATTTTTAAAAAAAATCTCATACCCGATCCCATAACCATTTACCCGACCCAATCCCGTATCAAAAGTTTCGGGTTCGAGGATTTTCACCGGGTTCAAGTATTTTTGTCATCCCTATTCAGATACGTGCATAGTCGAGAAAACTCAGTACACGATTCTCTTTAGTCCAAACGATACGTGCTTAAGCAAATAAGTCATTTTACAAAGTCATATCCTTCTGACTTTTGAGAAATTCTTTTACAACTTATCTAACCAAATTACAACTATACCCTTATTCTTGTTGCCTATTTGTTATATCATCAACTTATATATTTGCTTTGTTAATTTTTTGTTATAAATTATTAAGGTTATAAATTATTTTTTCAAAACAAATAAAATCAAACAACAGTAAGATAATCCAAATTTTATTTGAAAAATAGTTTTTCCATATCACATAAGTTAGATAAGCACTCGCACACATCCTCTAATTACACGAGATAATTAATAGTAATTTATTTATTATAAGAAATTAGAGATAAACTCATCCATATCCAGATTATATATATATATATATATATACAACTCCATTCCAAATCATAAATCTCTCATTAATCCATCTCTTCCAATTTTCAACAATCACAATTTCTTCTAATTGGTACGTACTAACACTTGTTAACTTCTGATCTATAATCAATATAGTTAAATATTATATTTAAATGTGATGATTGACTGTATGGTTTTTCTGCATCTTTTATACTTTAACGGGGTGCTGATTGATTTAGGGTTTACCATTAATTAGTCCATCTGCAATTTTTTACAGTTGAATTCCATGGTTGATTTAATTAGGGTTTATAACGGATAGATTTGCATTTTCTTCATACTTGAATATGATGACTTATTTAGGGTTTATAATCCATGTACATCTTTACTGGTTGGTTGATTGTGATTTTGAAGATATTTTATAATTAACATGACTTCTGATGTTTGTTAAGAGGTTATATTTTTTGTACGTATAATGTGAAGACTTAAACAATATATATAGATTTTATTTTCCAAATCGATTAACAAAGTATTTATTTTTTAAATAAAATAAGTGATTGTTTTTTAGATTTTCTTAAACAGATAGCCAACCACGAGGTTCCAATTTTTGTAGCACATTAATGTCTACTACATCAACCACCTCTCCGGCACCATATGGTGTATTTCCGGCGTTCCATTTGACTACACCCTATCTTGGATAAACAAGTGCTACCCAACAGGCTGTCCCAACCTTACTTTATGTGAATGTTGCCTCATCTTTTGGACAGCATGGACAAGTTATGGTAGCCGGACAACCTGCTTTTGGGCAGCCTGCTTTAGCTATTGGGCAACCGCTTGAGGCGAGCAATGGTACTGGTACGCAACCTATATACTTAGTCGATATGATTGTTTCATCTTAAAAATATAAAGGGCATGTTCAACTATGTATGTGGGAACTAAATGAGTATCGTAAAAAACATGAGAATGTATGGTTGGGTTTCGGTAACAAGTGTTATAAGTTATATATTGGTGAACTTAACCATTGACCTAATCTTTTTTATATATATATATATATATAGAGGGATTTTATTTTGTGAACTTTTTTTTCGTGTGAATTTGTGAACTTCACCAAAAACGACTATTTCATAGATGAAATCAATGAAATTGGTTCATGAAATTGTTTCATATGATGAAATTATGTTATATGATTCATTTTTTGATGAATATGTTTCATATTTCGGTATCTTTTACGTAACTTTTCCATTCTTATGAAACCGTTTCATATATTTTTATGAAACCTTTTGATTTCACGTAAAACCACCGAAATATGAAACAATTTCAACAAAAAATGTATCATATAATATAATTTCATCATATTAAACAATTTCAAGAACCAGTTTCATCATATAATCATGTTTTTTGCGAAGTTCGCAAGTTCACACGAAAAAAAAGTTCACAAAAGAAGATCCTTCTATATATATATATATATATATATATATATGTGTGTGTGTGTGTGTGTGTGTGTGTGATTTTCATCTGGATTTATATTGTTAAATGCTAGAAATTAAATTGTTGTTTTTCTTGCAGGAGATCATCTCGTAAATGAATCTGATATCAAGGCGCTGATGCCGAAGTTGCGTCGTTCTGATTACTACACGAAACCCACGATCGAGGAACTAGCAGCCAAAGAGCGAGCCGAACCTGGTTACTGCGGTCGTGTAAAGGACTTTGTCCTTGGGTGTCATGGTGCCGGACACATCAAATTCCTCGGGGAAATAGACGTAAGATCGGTCGATCTTGATTCTGTCATCCAATTTAATCGGGGAGCAGTGATCCTAACACAAACGCGGAAGGAAGTAGGGTTGAATGGGACGGCTGAAATAACATACTTGTGCCCAAAGATAGATTTGCACAAAAAGATGCGATGCCACGACGTCCGACCACGGTCGAAAAAAAATGCCGAAAGTTTTAAAAAATACCTAGACGATCGAGGTATGGAGTTTGTTTCGTATGATTCGATTAAAAGGGAATATAAGTTTCGGGTCAAGTATCTCAACGGGTCCGGGTATATCTTATTTAAGACGAAGATTTGTTTAGCGTGGAAGATCAAGAGGAAGATCAAGAAGTTGATGACGAAGATCAAGAAGATGATTTCAAAATCTAATACATAGGTTTATGGATCCATATTTAAACATATCATTAATAATTAGGTATATGTGCACTTTTTAATTTAATTCAAGCTCTAAGTTTTTATTTTCTAGGATATGGTTTTTCTTTTTGTCTGAAATAACTGGAACTGTCACGTGGAATTTTCCTGCATAAACATGTATCTTAATTTTTTATTTTACAAATTTATCATATAACATAAACGAGCGATGGTATATTATGAAGTAAAATGCATTAAAGTAGATGTTTCTTTTTATTATAATTTATATATAAAGCAGTGAAAATTGCAGTTAATGATGGACAACGTAAATGGTTCAAGGTAAAATGACAAATGTTTGTGAAAAGATAAAGCCAGCAGCAGCCATAACGCAGGCTAATTGTTCATAAAATTGTTTCAAAGTCGGAAATACTTCCTTGAAGACGCTGCCAGCCATATATAATTCGGTAGGGCTACTTTATCTTACTCTTACATCATATATATGTGATCCATATAAGACAAAACAAGGTGCAATAGCTAAACTACTTCTTGAAAGGTGAACTCTCTCATAGCCCCACTGCTTTGTATTAGAATGCAGAGCAAAAATGAGATGAGCAAATCTATTAAGTATTAGGTTTAAATTAGAAGTGATAAAAAAATACAAGTACAAAAGTAATCAACTAGTTTACAGTCATAAGCTAGCTACATTATTAGCTACTTTTTACCAACCAAACGCATCTATTCATTAACTAGCTTATCAGTCATCAACCAAAGATAGCCTTAGAGTAAATCATTGTGTTTTGATAAATAATTTTTCGATTTTCATTTATGTGGTTTAGAAATTATCGTTTTCATTCCTTGCGGTTTGCAACTTAGGCCTGTTTGGTTGGTTTTCATTAAGTCCTGTATAGATAGATAAAGATAACTGTCTACATAAATCTATCTCTTTGGATTAGTATACTTTGTTATTTGTTGTTTTTTTGCTGTCTGAATGTCAAAAATGACTAATTTAACCCTCCTCATCGTATATTTTTATCCTCAAATTCTTCTAACAACTGACTTTTCCCATGTTTCATTTATCAACTTCCAAATTTTTAAACCCAAACTCCAAATCAATCTTTCATTCCATAAAAATTCATATTTTTGGGCAATAAAAAATCTCAAAAGTTTACATAAAACCCTTGCTTGTTGATACCTTCTGTAGTTAAGGAAAATGATGAGCAGCACCAATTTCACCATCAAAGCACACATGAAACCCTTGTTTATTGATGCCTTCAATCGAAGAAAATGATGAAAAGCAACTATAGAAAACGACAAGCAATAGCAGCAGAAAATGACGACCAATAACAGTAGAAAATGACGAGCAGCGGTGGCGACTTTCAACTCCGGCGAGCAGCGACGGAGACGTTCAACTCCGGCGAGCAACCTCTTATCCATTTGCGGCAGCTTGGATGGGTTTTTTGTGTGAGGGTTTTTTACTAAGAGCTGAGAGATTGTTTTATTCTCTAAAACTTTATGTAGGAAGTGAAAATGGAAATTGGTAAATGGATGTATCAAATTGGCATTTCTTCTGTTACAATTTCTGTTTCAACCCTTTTCTAGAACTCAACAGGTGAAACGGGCAATTTCATTAAGACTATGTTTGGCAAAGTAGTTGATAAGCTAGTTGCTGGCTGTTTCAATAAGCTAGCTTATGGAAACTTAATGGGACTTTTTCAATAATTATTCCAGGAAGAAAAAGAAACTAGCTTATGGTCACCAAACATTGCCCAAGTGGGCTGATTTTGCCATACTCCCACATCATCTCATTTGAGCTATTTGATCAAGAAGAATAAATAATCATAGCATCTTTGGAAAATCATGTATGCTGTCATTTTCAGTAAATTTGCATCGCATAGATTTATAATGTACCTTTTCATTTATTTCACGAGCAACTTCAAGCGCCTTTGAATAAGCCTCACCAGCAGGAACACAGTAGTTAATGAGTCCTGCATCAAAATTTCTTGTGGTTTTTAAAAAAAAAAGATACACAAAAAGACAGTCAATTGGACTAAATACCAATTGACAATGCATCTCCGGGGCTAATCTTCCGGCCAGTGTAAATAAGTTCTTTGGCTATTGATTTTCCAATCAACCTAGGAAGTCGTGTCCCCCATCCCCTGTAAATAGCTAAATGACAACAATTTTATATGGTAAATATTCTTTTTATAATATCTTCTCAAGTTAACAATTCATTTTGTAAAACCACCAAGGTGTGGCGTAGTGGTAAGTTCCAAAAGGGTGGTAGCTCCACCCGGGTTCGAATCCATGTGTGCGCAATTGGTGGCCACTGAGTATTAATCCCAGGGGAGCATGTTTAGCTCTCGGTAAAAATTGCCAAGAATGTAGTCTGGGCCCAGATGAACCTTCTCAAGTAAAAAAAACAATTCATTTTATATTCAAATGAAAACTCATTTTTCATTGTGAACATGAGGACCACTAAAATTGTGCCACGTGGCAATATTCACTCTGAATATTATGCATTATTCAGAGTGAATAAAGGCGCCTAATATTCAGACTGAATAATGCATGATATTCACACTGAATAATATTATGCTATATTCACTCTGAATAATGCATGATATTCACACTGAATAAAGCTTGTATTCGGTCTGAATAAAGCATGAATATTCAGACTGAATGAATAAAGCTTTATTCAGTCTGAATAAAGCTTAGGCGCCAATTCAGATTGCCATGTGGCTCGATTTTATTGGTCCTCACATTCACAATGAAAGATGAGTTCACATTTGAACTTTCCTCTATAAACAATATAGTCAATTAGAAAGTTGTAGTAATATATTGATCAAGATAAGCTACAAGAATCGAGTATTTGGTACTTGATTTTTGATAAAGAAGAAAGAAAGTATTTGGATGCTAAATTTTAAGTGAGACATACCCTGGTATTACAGCAAGCCCGGTTTCTGGCAAGGCCAGCTTTGCATCTTCTCCTGAGAAGACAACAAATTATCCTTTTTTCAAAAAGTGAACTTTTGCATAACGTGGTAAAGAAAGTTGAGGTACAATATCGTAATTCGTACATAATTATGTATGTAATTGGTATTACCACATATCCGAAGATCGCAAGCTAAAGCCATCTCCAAACCCCCACCCAATGTTGCACCTTCAATAACTGCAATAGTTGGGATTTATTTAAACCCTGATTTTTTTAACTAAATATGAAAAACAATAAGAACATATAAATGTAGATGAAAAGAGTTAGAAGACACAAGGGTCACCTTTAGCTGAAATTATAGTACCAAGTAGGCAATAAATGGTGTAATGGTAAATTTATCAACTGCAGTATGTAAGATTTTAGAAGATACTTTGCAAAGAAGCAATGATTATAAGGAATATGTCTACTACTTTGGATGAAGGATAAAAACAGAAAGATAGGGATTTGGCAGAAAAATCATATCCACAAAGGTATAATTAGCAGTATTTATGTAAACATGACATGGAACTAAATTAAAACAAACAGACCTATTGAAGAATGATAGACACACCCCTAAAGAAGAAAACGTAGACCTCAGCGAGTTAACAAAATCTCGAGCCTCGGATGAGCTCATGGTCCTTCTTTCCTACCAACCAAACAAAGGCACTGTTAAACTTATATGTTAAGAATATGAAAAGAAAAATACAAATCTAATGGCTTCAAGAGATGAACTTCAACAGATATATTAACTGAGATATTTGGATGGTTGATCCGTAAAGCATAGTAATTATTTCAGTTATTTTGTTTTTCCCTTTTGTATTAGGTTGGACCATCCCAATAGAAGGAATTAAAAAAGTCAACTTATTTCTTTGCATTCCCTCTTAAGGAATTCCATTTTAGAGAATTGATATCTTAAACTATTTCCATTCTATGGGAATTAAGGGTTATAGAGAACTATTTCCATTCTATGTAGGAGTTAAATCATACTTTATCCATGAAGAAATTAATAAATTTCTAATAGCGGTTCTAAACTCTAAATTACCTTCAAATCAGCACCTGCACAAAATACCCTAGAGACTGAGCTGCATATCATCAAAACATTTGCAGCCGACTCTGCACTTATAGCTTCGAAGCTACTCTGTAATCCCCTCAGCAAATCCCTCCCAAGGGCATTTTTTGCTTCAGGCCTATCCATGTTAATTTGAAAAATTCCTGTCAAAGAAACAGTAACCGCTATTTCAATTTGTGCCAAAGTTTCATCAAATATAGCCATTATGGTAAAACCATAAATGGCTTGTCGATTGCTTATCTAAGGTGTTTATTGATTTAGTTCGTTGTGGTAATGGTAATAAGAACTTTTTAGTGTTTGGATGGGAAAAAAACTGTTCATAACTTTTTGGCAAATGGAATAAAGTGTATTGGAAAGTCATTTTATTCCAACTTATTAACTTATTTGAAACAACTTATCAACTTTTTAGTTATTTTACATTTATAAGCAATCCATACACCCCCTAAAAACCAAGTTATCAGCTTATTCGTAGGACAGGTTTTATAAACCCCATACACATTATACAAACAACTAAGGTTGTGTTTGGCAAAAATAAGCTACCTTATAAGCTAGTACATGTTTGGATGGACCATAAGCTAGCTTATTGAAACGCTAGTTGGATTGGAGTAGTGTTTCATGAGCTTTTTGTAGTTTTTTTTTTCCAATTATAACCTTATTAATATTAATTATTATACCCCAAGATACCTTTTCTGATCATTTTACATACTCATAAGCTAGTTTTTGCTAAACATAATTTAATCATAAGCTAGCTTATTGACTACTAGCTAGCTTATCAGCTAGTTTGCCAAACACGGCCTAAGTTTCAGATTGCTACTTTAGAACTGCAGTTCAGGCTCTACTCCAGTTCTAATTCTTAGAGGTCATAGCTTCTATTTAGGCTGTGTCTGGCAAGCTAGCTGATAGCTGGTAGCTAACAAGTTGGTTGTTGACTAATAAGCTAGGTAGCAGCTAATAAGCTAGCTTTTGAATAAATTATGCTTGGCAAAAACTAGCTTATTAGTACGTAAAATGACCAAAAAAGGTATATTGGGGTATAATAATTAATAATAACAAGGGTATAATTCGGAAAAACTACAAAAAGCTCCTAAAATGCTACTCCAACTAGTGTTTCAATAAGCTAGCTTATAGTCCATCCAAACATGTACTGGCTAATAAGCTAGCTTATTTTGCCAAACACAGCCTTAATAATACTTGACATATTGCTATTCAATATTAATCATGAATTCATAACATAACAGCTTTTCCTAATTGCAAATCAGATCACTATATATAACCAGAAGGCTCTTTCACCATATTTTCAACAGGATCTCAACATATTTAAGCTAAAACTCCAACCCTAACAAAACGATACCTCCCTCTCCGACTAATTTTGGTAGTTTTCAGACAAATTCAGGCAATAACTAACAGATATATGATCATAATTAGCAGATTATAGCATCAATTACCGGAATCAGCATCGGAATGCCTATGAATTCTGACGGATTCAAAAGCCGATTGAAGGAGAAGTGTTCTAATACTCTGGAATTGTAATCGAGAAGGCAATAACAAGGTTTTTTGTATCATTGAAGAGAGCTTGATTGCAAAATCGTTTGCTAATCTTCGAAATCACATGTGAATAATGATCACAGATTGGAAAGATAACAAGTAGAAGAGTAAAAAAGCTCCGAGTCAAAATAAGTCAAAGTTATTCATTTTCATTTTGAGAAAATTACAGCTTTTAGTCCCTGTAGTTTGTTAAGAGTTTCAGATTTCATTCCTTTAGTTTTGAAATTTCGGTTTTAGTTCTTATAGTTTGTAGTTCATTTTAACTTTGCTTCTTGAGGTTAAAACAAAATTAATTATAAGCCATAATAGTGATTTTATCAAAAAAGGGTAAAATAAACTTTTGGTCCCTATGTTTTGACAAAAGCAAGGAATTGGTTCTTAGAATTTAAAAGGTACAATTTAGTCATTGTAGTTTGCGATTTTATTTGGTTTTTGTTCCTTTTACTAACGGGTGTTAAAGAGTCAGTTAACTAAAGGGTATTTCAGTTCTTTTATTATTTTAGTCTATAATATAACATACTATATTTTTTGTTAATTGTTTAATATAAAACTAACCTAATCCCCAAATCCCCTTGACCAGGCTTATTTGCATCTCATCAAATCTCCTTTCCCTATTTCTCTTTCCCACCATTCTTTGCAACATTTTTGTCAATTATGAACCCACTGTCTTGAATGTGATTAGAGTTTAGGTGTTGATTTAGATTTTCAAATTTGGCCTTGATTTAGTTTCAAATTTCATTCAAGTTTGTTTCTTTTGAGTTTTTGGTTTTGATTTTGTCTAGGGAGAAGATGAAAGGATTATGTGCAAGACAGTAACAGGGTTTACCGTATCCAATGTTATAAGGCACTAGTGGGTCACACTGCTACACACCCGAATAGAGATCAATTGGATTTACTAATTGTGTGGAATTAATTAATTATATTTGATTAATTAATTGAGAGAGGAAATAAATAATAGATAAGTTTATTTATTATTTATTGGATAAATATTAATAGGTAATTAATATTTATGGTAAAGATTTAATTGAAAGCCTATCAGGCTTATTAATTAAATGGGCTTTAATTAGGATGTTACCATATTTGATTCTATAAATATGGTATCAGCCTAATAGTTTTTCTGAATCAATCTCATTAGTAACTTAGAGAAAAAGAAAAGCCAGAAATCCTCTCTCTCTCTCCCTCAATTCGACACACACACATATACACATACAACCAGTTTGGTTTTGTGTATCCGGGTAATCCTATGGCGGTCTAGCAGCGGTTCTCGTGGTGGTGCAGTAGCGGTACCCTCCCTAAGTTAGATCCTATAGGTTGGCCTACTTTTGAATCCATGTATAAGTTCAATGTGCTACTTCCAGCTGGTACCCTCCCTAAGTTAGAAGAAACAGGTATACACATGTTCCTTGTCAATATTCCCCTTATCTTAGTGGAGGGGTCTAGAAATGTTAGTGGAGTTGTTGCAACATTAGATCTTATTGGTTTGAAGGTGAGGGCGCCGATAACAAATCTTGACACATTTTGCAGATAGGAACACATGCTCCAACGACTATCCCTGATTTACAACATGAAGTTATACCTGATACTATAATCCTGATTTAATACCAATCAAAGACTTAAAATCAACCTCCAAATCCAACTACTAGTTCCAAACAAAAACCTACCCCAGGCTTACAAAACCATATTTTTAGCATCACCTCAATGTTCACAAGCACGACCATAGATTAGTTGTCTTTGAGATTTCACCTAGCAAAGCAACTGCCACCACTCTCCAACTCCAATGGCTTTATTCATCAATTGGCAAGTAACAATCAGTGTGTTTGGAATCCATGGTGAAATTAGCTTTAGATGAGCTCGAGAGACTGACAAGGCTGGAAAGAATTATGTAAATACCATGCTACCAACTCCTAGTTGCTCATCCAGATACAAACAAAACATCAAGAATTCAGAAATAATGAAATAAAAGACTGATAACATATGATAAGAGGTGGACTAATCATCAAAGAGTTAAATTCCATATCCACAGATACAAAAACACACCTAGCCAAAACACTAAATCTTCATATTTTATAAAATAACAGATTACCTGATGAAATCTCAAACAGAAAATGGCAAAGAAGCATGTGCATACTCAATATAAACAATATGTTGCCAATTGAACAACGTATTCATTGAACATCAACAAATAAACTTTCAAAATTCATTATTTCTAACATCAACAGTACGATTCCTAACGCAGATATACAGAGATAAAAACGAATACACAAAACATTCACGAGAATTCAATAATTCATATGCATTTATAACATTCATAAAAAGGATAGCAATTCCGATAAGATTTTAACCTAACGATCGCCTCAATCGCATAGGCACTAACCAGAAGATCGAATAGAACAGATCAAACGCAGAAAAAACTAGATCGAATAATTTGACAACAACGAACAGAGATTGTTCTTCTAATTAACCTAAAAAATATCTTACATGATGATCGATAATGGATGATGATGATGATGATGATCAAAGTAACGCGAGAAGGAATCAAGGAAGCAAGCAAACCGAACCGATCGAACAACCGGAACCCTAAATTTTTGGTTGCGAACAACCGATCTAAAAGTTTCTCTCTCTAGAAATGGAATTAAAAAGGGATCGCAGGCTAAACGGGAAGGGAGGGGGCTCCCCCTTTTTGCCAAATTTTGAAATTTCTATTTTGGTCCCTAATCTTTATTTATTACATTGTTGGTTACTGTGGTCGATAATTTGTTTCTTTTTTCGTCACTCAGTCTAACATTCTTGATTACTGTATGTCGATTGAAGGCTTTTTTTTGATTAATTTACTTTGTTTTATTAGTGTTTTTTGGATATTTTTTTGTATTGGTTGATCCACTCATAGGCAGGACACCGTCCTCCCTTTTTCTTTGTTCTTTGTTCACCGATGACGAACGACTAACGATTATCTTCTTCACTCCTATTGTCATATTATGTTTTTCTCCAACCACTTAAACAGACATCTCATGCTCCGATATCCTCTTCCTCTCCCACCACTAGAACCTTTGTCATCCGTCTCCAACCACTACAATAAACACCACTTTTCTCACCTTAGCTCTCTATCATCGTGACCACTGCCGATATAACAGAGCACCACTGATGAGCTATTTTGTTTCACACTCACGGACTTAATTATACCTCAAAGCAAGTATACAATGAGATATAATATCGTCTTCAAGTAATAAAATGGTAAGAACCAAGTATCATATTCCACAGGGATAGGTATCTTTAGTTGCAAGATCTTGAGTTGAAAAACTAACTTCAGATGGCGAATTTGAGGAATGATTGATTGATTAGGTGATTGGTGACTTAACAGATAATAAAGGAAGCAAGGGTGTAAGACTTTTGAGTGGGTATTAAAATCAAATTCCGGTGGGCAAATACTACAACAATGAGTAGCATTATTAGTTTATCAACAACTTGTTTCACCATCTACTTTGAAAGGATCCTGTCGGATTCTCACCATTATACCATTATTTAGCTTTCAACCCACATGTCTGCGTGGTATCCGGACCAGTGATTGGTGACAAACGGTGCTTTCAAAATATATGGACAAACAAATGTCTTTGTTAAAAATCACCCTATCGGGCCGATTCCCATATCATTCAAGTTGGATTGTTTAAGCAGCTTATATCTAAACCACTACATTTTAACACCTTGACTAGTGTCCAACTCGTCGAGATTTTCATTTTGAAATAACAAAGTTAGCATCTACGTCTAGAATACTTCCCATATCATTCGCCATGACGTGCAATCAAATGGTTCATGTCTGAATCCATCGGCACTTTAACACTTTTCAAGTGATCATGTCGTCAAGAAGTGTTTTAGAGCTTTTTATAAAACTTGGAATGAAATGGTGAAACGTTGCTATTGAGAAACAACGTCCACCTTCCTTTGATTAAAAACCCACTTTTATGGTCTCACACCCAAGCTAAAAGAAATTAGCTACTCATTACTTGAAATAAAATTGCAATAATCATAAATGACATAAAAGTAAATTGCGGAAATTAAAGAACGATAAATAAAATGCGGAAAATAGATTGCAATAAGTAAATGACTTAATGTAAATGACTAAAATTAAATTGCAAGTAAGTAAAGAAATTGAAATTGCAAGACAAGAAATAAAATAAAGTAAAGTGCAAGACTTGTAAAATTAAAAGAGAGTATTTTCCAAAAGATTTTCTTGAATTCAAACTTCTACAAACCACACAACTCAAAGAGTTGGTGGTATCCAAAACCCTCTTACAAATGAGAAACCAAGGCTTCCTTTTATACTAAAGGAAGCCACAAAACAACAATAATTAACAATACTATAGATGACTAGTAAAATGGCAACAAAGTCCTTGGCAAACAACTACACCATGCTCCATTTGGTACACCATACCTCCTTTGTACACAAAAGTCTTTTGGCCATATTTTTACACCATACTTTACTTTTGCACAAAAGTCTTGAGTTGGTAAAGTGGGTAATAATACTAGAAGCTCCAAGACTTCACTAATCTCCCAATAAGTTTAGCTCAGACTTGCTTTCTTCAATAATCGGACCTGGATTAATGTCTTTGCATCTTTTGTTTACCCGAAAATGTGTTCAACATTCTGAGCTGTCTGATGCCCAATGCTGAAGCATTGCTGGAGCATTGCCTTCTGCACTCAAAAACATATATATTAGTCTAATTATAAAGCTAAAAACAGGTAAATCATTTCTTAGTTCCATGCAATGAATAAAGTGTAAATAAGAAATAAAACGACTCAAATGGTGGGATAAATATGAAAATCTAACCTAAAAAGATGTAAAAAAAATTGACTTTTATACAAATACGCAACGCGTATCACATCCCCAAATTTGAATTATTGCTTGTCCCCAAGCAATGAAAAGACAAAAAGAAAATGACTCAATTTTGAAAATAAATACACGATCTTTGCAATAAGTGCACACATATAATGCCATTGGTACCAAATGCAACTCATAGCCCGTCATAAATTCCTAGCGTAGATAAGTGTATGACCATATGCTAGCAATATCCTTCTCTTTGTTCAACTCAACACATCTCATAATTGAAAGATCACTAGGGCTTGTAGGGTCACTCTTTGGCAATTCTTTTCTCACCATGCCTTTTTCCTCTCAACATAGCATATTTAACATTTTTGTGCTTTTGTTGGTTTGTTGGACTTGTGCAACTTGCTCCTATGGAACATTTTGTGCATTTGTGCATTTTTGTACATGGAAAGGCTGAATCTTTAGAGCTATGCTCTATTTGCTTGTGACATTTTAGCTTTGATGCACCTCCCATCCCCAAATTTAAAATCGACAATATCCGAATTGGAGGGTGTATATGAAAGTGTGTTTAGGTGCAAGAGGCTAATTGTTGTGAAAAAGAAAGCCTAGATCATACCCTTTTTTTTTTCAAAGTGTGTGAGTGAAATTTTATTCCAAGAAGGTGAGTGCTAGTTCTAGCAAGAACACTCATTAGGAGACATAATCAAACCATGAAAAATTATTAAGGCTATAAATCCAAATGTACCAAGACATGCAATGTGTGATCATGTACTAAAATAAACCTATAAAATGTAAAAGATATCCCAAAAATAAAAATGCATGGAACTAAAGAGAATGAAATGGACCTGCCCTACTCTGGAGGAGTAGGTATGGACTGTGGAGCTCCTGATGCGGCTGCCAATGCTGCAGCATTGCCTGCTGCAGCCTTTGCCTTCAGCAAGTTGATTTCTGCCCTCAACTTCTGGTTCCTTTGTTAACAACTAATTGATGATTGGTGGGATTTGTTGGAGCACCTCAGTATGCTCCTCAATCTTGTTTGTGCTCACCAACTTAACTTGGTGTTTTTCTTTCCACTTATGCTTATATTCTTTCCTATTCACTTCCTTCGCTTTTTGATCATGACACAAGACTTTAATGGCAAAAATTGGGGAACATTTCACCCCGCTAAGAATTTTCCACATCACTTCACCAACATTGGAACCTGATTTTATGAAGCTTCCTAAGTCCTTGGATTGACTGCCACATCCCCTCTTAAAAATAATTTTAATATTTTTAGCACAACTTTGTTTCATTTTATGCACGAATCCAAAGCATGGGTTAGTGACGATCTTGGTATTTTGTTGTGCCTCTTCACTATTTTGAAGTGAAGAGGGGTTGCTCAAATGCTCAGGTGCTTCCTCAAAACTCTCTGTCTCTTGATTACTTTCCAAAATGATAGCCTCGTCCTTGTCCATACCAACACACTCAAAATTTTCAATCTCACATGGAATAGGAGTTTGGCTTTGTATTTTACGCTCACTAATGATCTCTTCAACAGATGTTGTCATATTGTCTACTGAACTTTTTAGGTTTTGTGAGAAATCATTCATCAAAGCTTTAAGAGATTCAGAGATTTCAACTTGTTCAAAAGATGATGTAAGGGGTAAAAATGAGTTGTTAAAATTTTCCCCTTGAAAGCTCTCAGAAAAATCAACTTGTTCAAAGGATGGTGTAGGGGGAAAAAATGAGTTGCTAAAATCATCCCCTTGAAAGCTCTCAGAAAAATCAACATATTCGAAAGATGGTGTAGGGGGTAGAAATGAGTTGTTAAAATCATCCCTTGAAAAGTTTCAGAAAAATCAACTTGTTCGAAAGATGGTGTAGGGGGTAAAAATGAGTTGTTAAAATCATCCCCTTGAAAACTTCCAGCAAAATCATTTTCCCGGTCCTCCCAAGATTGGTCAAAAGTATATGAGTCAGTGTTACTCCAATCTTGGCAAGAAGGTATTTGTTCATCATTTTGAAAATTTTCACTAAAATCAACTTGTTCCTCCCAAGATTGCTCAAAAGTATCTGAAAATGTGTTACTCCAATCTTGGAATGAAGATATTGGTGATGTGAAAGTGCCATGATCTTGATTATTTAAAGACAAATTAGGATGATCCTCCCATGATTGAGTATATCCATTGAAGTGTGAGGTATCCCAATTACTATCTCCTACAAAATATGGGTTCAAATGACAATTAGATGAGAAATGATTTCCACCACAATATTCACATAAAAGTTTCATATGGTGTAAACGATTGTCCCATTGAATCCATATTTATAGAAAGACAAACTCAAAAAGTTGTTACTTGAACACACATGGAGACATATGACAAGCAACAAATATGGTAGAAAAATTAGCTTCCCAAGATTCAATCTCTCAACAACAATAGATGTACGCCTATCCCCGGCAGCGGCGCCAAAAACTTGATGAGCTATTTTGTTTCACACTCACGGACTTAATTATACCTCAAAGCAAGTATACAATGAGATATAATATCGTCTTCAAGTAATAAAATGGTAAGAACCAAGTATCTATTCCACAGGGATAGGTATCTTTAGTTGCAAGATCTTGAGTTGAAAAACTAACTTCAGATGGCGAATTTGAGGAATGATTGATTGATTAGGTGATTGGTGACTTAACAGATAATAAAGGAAGCAAGGGTGTAAGACTTTTGAGTGGGTATTAAAATCAAATTCCGGTGGGCAAATACTACAACAATGAGTAGCATTATTAGTTTATCAACAACTTGTTTCACCATCTACTTTGAAAGGATCCTGTCGGATTCTCACCATTATACCATTATTTAGCTTTCAACCCACATGTCTGCGTGGTATCCGGACCAGTGATTGGTGACAAACGGTGCTTTCAAAATATATGGACAAACAAATGTCTTTGTTAAAAATCACCCTATCGGGCCGATTCCCATATCATTCAAGTTGGATTGTTTAAGCAGCTTATATCTAAACCACTACACTTTAACACCTTGACTAGTGTCCAACTCGTCGAGATTTTCATTTTGAAATAACAAAGTTAGCATCTACGTCTAGAATACTTCCCATATCATTCGCCATGACGTGCAATCAAATGGTTCATGTCTGAATCCATCGGCACTTTAACACTTTTCAAGTGATCATGTCGTCAAGAAGTGTTTTAGAGCTTTTTATAAAACTTGGAATGAAATGGTGAAACGTTGCTATTGAGAAACAACGTCCACCTTCCTTTGATTAAAAACCCACTTTTATGGTCTCACACCCAAGCTAAAAGAAATTAGCTACTCATTACTTGAAATAAAATTGCAATAATCATAAATGACATAAAAGTAAATTGCGGAAATTAAAGAACGATAAATAAAATGCGGAAAATAGATTGCAATAAGTAAATGACTTAATGTAAATGACTAAAATTAAATTGCAAGTAAGTAAAGAAATTGAAATTGCAAGACAAGAAATAAAATAAAGTAAAGTGCAAGACTTGTAAAATTAAAAGAGAGTATTTTCCAAAAGATTTTCTTGAATTCAAACTTCTACAAACCACACAACTCAAAGAGTTGGTGGTATCCAAAACCCTCTTACAAATGAGAAACCAAGGCTTCCTTTTATACTAAAGGAAGCCACAAAACAACAATAATTAACAATACTATAGATGACTAGTAAAATGGCAACAAAGTCCTTGGCAAACAACTACACCATGCTCCATTTGGTACACCATACCTCCTTTGTACACAAAAGTCTTTTGGCCATATTTTTACACCATACTTTACTTTTGCACAAAAGTCTTGAGTTGGTAAAGTGGGTAATAATACTAGAAGCTCCAAGACTTCACTAATCTCCCAATAAGTTTAGCTCAGACTTGCTTTCTTCAATAATCGGACCTGGATTAATGTCTTTGCATCTTTTGTTTACCCGAAAATGTGTTCAACATTCTGAGCTGTCTGATGCCCAATGCTGAAGCATTGCTGGAGCATTGCCTTCTGCACTCAAAAACATATATATTAGTCTAATTATAAAGCTAAAAAACAGGTAAATCATTTCTTAGTTCCATGCAATGAATAAAGTGTAAATAAGAAATAAAACGACTCAAATGGTGGGATAAATATGAAAATCTAACCTAAAAAGATGTAAAAAAAATTGACTTTTATACAAATACGCAACGCGTATCAACCACCACAATCTAGGCAACTACTATAGTCTCCTCTTATCACCATCCACCTTCTTCCTTTTTCCCCCCTAAACCCAACCTCCTTTGTCCCTTCCCCATCGAACATGATCACCAAGGTCACCAAACACATATTGAAACAAAACACACACACACACCATATATAAAGTAATTGTAAACATTCATTGAACCCAAATCAATGTCTTATGAAGAAAACTTTTTGTTTGAAGTTAACTAGAATTGAGTTGGTGTACATAAGACAATATTGGGGTGTTGCTTCAAACTTGTGAAAATCACACACACACCATATATAAAGTAATTGTAAACATTCATTGAACCCAAATCAATGTCTTATGAAGAAAACTTTTTGTTTGAAGTTAACTAGAATTGAGTTGGTGTACATAAGACAATATTGGGGTGTTGCTTCAAACTTGTGAAAATCACACATACACATAAAAATTCGTCAATTGAAATTGTGTATACCAGAAAAATCATTGAAAATGTTAAACAATGTGAGTATGTATTCCAGAAAATCATTCAAACAAAGTTATGTAGTAGAAACTCGTTGGAATAAAAAGAGGGGGGAGTGCGCTTCGAGAGAGACTTACATTGTGTATATGTTAGCATTTAACAACGACGACAACAAAAAATTTCACACACCAAGTTTTAAGATTCTACACAACTAAAAAACCAACGTATTGAGAACAAAGTGGAGAATGCCAATGCCATGATCGGTCTCAGGGTTGGAGTTTGATAGGGAAAGGAGGGAGGAGAGAGAGTAATTATAATATAATATAATATAATATAGTAATATAGATATACTATAACATAATATATTATTTTATTTTCAAAAAGAATGATAAAAAAAGCTCCTAAGTTATGAGACTCAATTAACTAATCTTAAGAGCAGGGATGAAAAGGGAAACAAATGCAAACCGTGGTGATTATCAATGTAATAAATAAATATAGAGGATAAAAATGAAATTTTTTAATAAACCACAAGGACTAAAAACATAATTTACTCAATAAACTAAGAGTAAATTACATATTTGGTCTCTATGATTTATAGTTAATCATGTCAAGTTTCCTTTTTAATAGTTAGACTATCAGTACCCAACCCTTCCAACTCTACTGCCACATCAGCTTCCACATCAGCTTTTTTCCAACCCCATAATTAACCCTCTGGAACCCTCTCTGATTAGTACTCAACCCTCTCAACCCTCTCATTTAATTAAACACACACCACACACACAACACAAGCCATGTGAGCGATGTGGGCAACACTCTCTAGCTTCTCGAACCCGCTGAGCCCGGCGGGTTCGAACCCGCTGAGCCCGGCGGGTTTGAGCCGCTGAACCCATCCTCGCGGTACGCATGGCCTTATAGATTACTTTCTCCTTTATTTAAGGCCTTTGATAGTCCAACCCAAAAGCCCACAAACCCGAATTGACGTATCAACACCGAGCCCTCCCGAACGTATGGCAGCCCGCGAAGCCCTCCTGAGCCTGCAAGTTATCCTGCATCGAAGCCCAAAGGGCCTACTCTTGGCCTAAGATCATGGACAACAGTTTTTTTCTCTTCCTCTTCCTTCACTTTTAAAAACACAAAAGAAAAAAAGAAAGTCATTTTTCTTTATTTTCTTTTCCATACTGAAAAACACAAGCTTGAAGCTAAAGCTAGTAGCTACCACATGGACAAAAATAGGGGATTTTGGCACCTATGCCCATGGAGGCACCCCACCTTTAACCTTATACCCATCTCCTCTCCCTTTTTGACCAACCTCGTTACACCGTTATAACGGTCCGTTACACCCTTTTTTTTATATTTTTTTGTCGTCTATATAAAAGTCCGTTTTAACGACTCCTATAACGGTTTTTTGGGGGTATGGTTTGCAAAGAGGGAGAGAAAATAGGTATAAGGTTAATAGTAGGGTGCCTTCATGGGTATAGGTGCCAAAATCCCAAAAATAGTAACAACTTGCAAATCCTCATAGATGAAAAGCTGAAAACCCCAACTTCAAAACAACAGGGGCTAAATTCGCAATCTTTACCAAACCACAAGCACTAAAAACATTCAATTGCCAAAATGAACTTATGTACTGTCTTAAATAAATTTATTCCAAAATATATCTTTTGTAACAAAACCTATTTTATTACAATCGCTACACTTCGATTTCAACATCAGCAGCCGTTTCATCATCGGCAGTATCTGGCTCCGGCGCCGGTGCTGGCACCGGCACCGGTGCCGGCGTCGTTGCAGCCGGTGGGTCGTTTACCGCACATCTTTTAAAAAGCAAAGGAGGGAAAATAAACGTCTCAAACTTCGCGATACTAAA
This sequence comes from Centaurea solstitialis, assembly GCA_030169165.1. Classification (NCBI taxonomy): domain Eukaryota; kingdom Viridiplantae; phylum Streptophyta; class Magnoliopsida; order Asterales; family Asteraceae; genus Centaurea; species Centaurea solstitialis. The sequence goes on along the minus strand of CM058047.1, from coordinate 9,148,854 downwards.
GTCACCACATTGGTCGCGAAAGTTGCTAATGGCGGGGCAACAGTCTTCGGCTGCGGCTGGGTGGAAGAGATCGAAGTTGCGCTGGGGAGGAAACTTGAAGAGAGATAATCGGAGACACGAGTAGACACGGTGGACGGAAGTATGGCAGCGGAATATCTTGATCAAATCGATGGATTGGTGGTTGTTGTTGGTGAAAAATGGCCACCCAAAAAGCGAGTCATCGTTTGCTTTGAGTTCTTCATCTCTAGTTGCGAATCTAAAACAGAAAACCATACGGTTCCCTAATTAAGTTAGGCCGACACAAATAGCAATATTTACGATTTTAATATAAAATCTCTTTTAGTTTTCTTTAGACTTCTAGTTTTTTTAAGGTAGGCCTAGGTCCCAAAAAAATTATATAACTTCTAAAAAATTTAAAAAAAAAATTAGGTAGGTCTCAGGACCTACCTGGGCTCAGCATAGATTCGCCCCTGTTCATCTGGTGGTGGTGCCGCCATGGCGGCGGTGGCGGATGAAGCAAGAACTATGGCGATGAGGAGTGAAAATGTATTGATCGCCATTCTTGTTTTTGGTTTGAAGTGATAGGAAGATGTGGTGATTTATAGAGAGTGTGTGTGTGTGTGTTGGGGGGGGGGGGGGGGGGGGGTTCAAATGGTCAAATATGTGAACTGGAGAAGAAATAAAATTTAGTGATTTACCTTATATAATTTTCAAGAGTTTGTTGGGGTAATAAATGAAAAGTATGGTATGAACTCATTTTAGTTAATATATTATTTTGATGTAATATATATTTAGTATGAAATATATGATCCTTGTAATAAGTAGTCAATGTATAAATTAGATGATATCATGAATAATAATAAATATAATATTGTATGATAAAATAACATGAAATACATAATCAAGATTGTTCCCCATTAGTACTACAAGATAGTTGTTGACTAATAATTTTTATTTAAAAAAAAAATTCTTTAAGGTGGAGGAAATGGTTACTATTCCATTCATCCATCTCCATTATAACATCATCATTTTACTCTTTTTTTTTTCTTTTTATATCCTCTCTTTCTTTTTCATCATTCTATTCCTATGAAATCCTCGTAGTAGTTACAATTCCATCTCTGCATCCTTCTAACCATTTCAAAATAATTGACTTTCCATATATTTCATATTTTCATAATCATTGATTTTTCATATATTTCATATTACATATGGAAACGTTTTATAGAATTTTATAGGATTTCATAAGGTTGCATTGGTTTTATGATTTATAGTTCCCTAATTAAGTTAAGCCAACACAAATAGCAACATTTAAGATTTTAATATAAAGTTTCTTTTAGTTTTCTTTATGCTTTTAAATTTTTTAAGATAGATCCCAAAAAAATGTATATAACTTCTAAAAAAATTAAAAAATTGGGTAGGTTTCGAAACCTACCTGGGCTCTACATAGATTTGCCCTTGTTCATCTGGTGATGGTGGTGGTGGTGCCGCCATGGCGGCAATGGCGGACGAAGCAATAACTATGGCGATGAGGAGTGAAGGTGCGTTAATCGCCATCTTTGTTTTTTGGTTTGAAGTGTTTGGAAGATGTGGTGATTTATAGAATGGGAGGGTTCAAATGTTCAACATGTTGACCACAAAAAAGAAATAAAATTTGGTGATTTACCTTATATAATTTCATGGGTTTGTTGGGGTAATAAATGAATAGTATGAGTATGGACTTATTTTAATTAATATATTATTTTTGATGGATATTCTACTATATATTTAGTATGAAATATATGATCCTTGTAATAATTAAGTAGTCATATACAAATTCGATGATATCATGAATAATAATAAATATAACATTTATGAAAAATAACATTAAATACATAATCAAGATATTCCCCATTACTATTACAAGATAGATAGTTGTTGATTTATAAGGGGTATCCGGGAGTTTTTAACCAAATGGGTGTTTTTAAAAAACATATTTACCAAATGAGTGTAGTTTTAAACATATTTACCATTTAGGTGTAGTTTTATATTTAATGGACTTTTAATGCCTAAACTTATTTACCATTTAGGTGTAGTTTTCTATTTAATGGGCTTTTAATGTCTTTTTCCTACTTTTCTTTACTATTTTTTATTATTTTTTTGTTGCTGATTTTTTTAATGTTTTTTAAAGATCATATAAATAAAAAGCCTATGTACGGTTAAGTAAAAAAATATAAAAAACAATAATACGGTTCTGGAAAAAATCATATAAAAACAAACCCGTCCGAAAACCCGAACATTAAAAATGGTATAAAAATGGTGAGGAGTTTGGGTTCAGTTTGGGTTGACATTTTCAGAACCAAACCAACCGAAAAACCCGAACATTTTAAATATACTTTTATTAATGTGAGTATTAATATATACTATTAATATGTTTCGAAAAAAATATATTGAAAAAAATCTCAAGTACGGTTAAGTTTTTATTGAAAAAACAACAATAAAACTCAAGTACAGTTCAGGTTTAAGTACGATTCAGGTTTTCGGTTAATGTTTTCAAGTACGGTTAATGTTTTTATAAAACTCAATTAAATCTGGTTTTTGGGTCTTGGTTTTAAAGTTTTAAGAACAATTCAGGTTTCAAACGGGTAGTTTGGGTTGGACGGGTTTTGCTCACTCGAAAACATTAACCGAAAACCTGAATCATACTTAAACTTTAATAAAAACATTAACCGTACTTGAATTTTATTGTTGTTTTTTTAATAAAAACTTAACCGTACTTGAGATTTTTTTTTTCAATTTTTTTTTTCGAAACATATTAATAGTATATATTAATACTCACATTAATAAAAAAGAGAAAATAATTATTTTACCCATTTGAAAAATTTCAATTCATCTCCTACCCATTCTCTCCTAAAAATTCATCTTATACCCATATAACCGCTATCCGGCTAACGCTAATAGCGGCTCCTTATGTTTTTCCGGCCAAAACAATTGATAGCGGCATATACACACATATACACATATATAGATAGAGGTATTAGCGGCATATGATAGCGGCATATATACACCCATCTTAATTATACAAATATATAGACACATATACACACATAAAGCCCCTAACCACATATATATATATATATACAAGACTTTCCATATACATATATATATATATATATATATACAAGACTTTCCATATACACTATATAATATTTTCGTATATATTGCGGCTGCTATCCATACAATATTTTCATATATATTGCCGCTATCCATTATTCCATATACACTATTATATATATATATATATATATATATATATATATCAACCCATCTGTATATATATTACCGCTATTGTTGCCGCTATCCATTTATATGTACGTAGGGTTTGTTTTTGGCCGGAAAAATATGGAGCCGCTATTAGGGATCATTGGATAGCGGATCATTGGGTATAATGTGAATTTTAAGGAGAGAGTGGGTAAAAGATTAAACCGATTTTCTGAAATGGCTATAATAATTATTTTCTCAATAAAAAAATATGTAAAATGTTCGGGTTTTTCGGTAGGTTTGGTTCTGAAAATGCCAACCCAAACTCCTCACCATTTTTAGTGTTCGGGTTTTCGGACGGGTTTGTTTTTATATGATTTTTTTCATAACCGTATTATTGTTTTATATATTTTTTTACTTAACCGTACATAAGCTTTTTATTTATATGATCTTTAAAAAACATTAAAAAAAATCAACAACAAAATTATAAATAATAGTAAAGAAAAGTAGGAAAAAGGAATTAAAAGCCTATTAAATAGAAAACTACACCTAAATGGTAAATATGTTTAGGCATTAAAAGTCCATTAAATATAAAACTACACCTAAATAGTAAATATGTTTAAATCAACACCTATTTGGTAAATATGTTTTTTTAAAACACTCATTTGGTCAAAAACTCGGGTATCCGGGTATGGATTCATACATCTTACCCTATAGATCAAGACATTCCACTCTATATAATTATTATCTAATATTTCAAAAAAATACCTAGAAGTTTGAGTCATCATTTAATTGTTCATATTTCTCTTTCTTTTTCTCTTTTTCTCTAATATTTTTTTTTGTTTTTTTTTCCTTTTTATTAATAAATACTAATAAAAATTAATGTATTATAATTGTTATAAAATAAAATTCAAATAATTAAACTAGAAAGATAAATGTTTTGTTACTTATAAAAAGTAATATATTGTTTAATATATATATAACTTCATAAGTTTCAATAATGTGTATTTTAGCATTATAATTTGCTTGTATATAATAGAATAAAAAAAATTAACTTGTAGATATTGCATCATAGGTTATATTAATATATATATATATATGTATGTATGTAGGAAAATAATAAGCCCATAAGAGCATCCACAATGTACTTATTCAAAGTTTTTTCACAAGTTTTTCAGAGGTTTTTCAAAAAGCAAAAACCTCACTTTGAGGTTTTTCACATAATGTAAAGGTTTTTCGGATTAGGTTTTTCGTAGGTTTTTACGTCATAGGTCGTAACTGCACGACCTGCTTTTTCAGAGGTTTTTGTATTTAATCTATTTTAACTTTATAAAACCCTATTAAAATCTCGTATTAATCAGTTATATTTTTTATATATCGCTTTTAGATTTAAATTTTATTATATATTAATAAAAATATTAAATCAATATATATTTAGGGGAAGTATCCGTTGCAAACTAGGTAGATTGTACAAACTATACAAACCTAATCTTAACCATTGATTTTGTTTATCTCCTAACTTTTAGGTGATTTTCAAATGTAGTTGAGAGAAAATCTAGAAACTAAATTAATCCACACCATTGATCATGTATATGTATGGTGGATATTGGTTTGTATAGTTTGTACAAATTATTTGGTTTGTAACTGATACAACCCCTATATATTTATATATTTAAATAAATGTCTCAAAGTTAAGATTTTTATACAATTTTACGTATTTCTTAATAACCCAATGTTTCGATGGAATTCTACGAATTTCTTGATAATCTAAATTTTATACAACTAGGGGTGTAAATGAGCCGAGACAACTCGTGAGCTACTCGATATCGACTCGGTCAAAACTCGACTCGAGATACTAACGACTCGACTCGAACTACCTGATACTCGGCTTGACTCAAAACTCGACTCAAATAAAATTATATATTTGTATAATTTTATTGTATTTATTTTTATAAATAAAAATATAAATGATATTAAGTTAAAATGGTGGGACCCTGAAAATTTGAAAAAGCTTGGATAAGGTTTTTCACATAGTGGAAATATGTAGAGGTTTTTAGATTATTGAGGTGATAATAATGCGTAAGAAAAAAGCTGTAAAAAGCTTGATAAAGAGCTCATACATTGTGGATGCTCTAAGCCCGAAATAAAACTAACACTAGTATACTACCCAGAAAACTGAATATCTAATATGTTAAGATTGTTGGATAGGATATATATATATACATATATTTTTTATATTTAATTAAAAAAATCATTCGTTATAAAGGTATCACATTTTTATAATTTTTTTTCTTTTGTAAAAAGTAACTTATTATTAGTTTTTTAATGTAATATTTATTTTAAGAAAAATAAATAAATAAATAAATTTTGAATGTAGTGAAAATTAGTTTTACAATGTAATTAATTGTTAAAGTAAAAGAACATAAAAGTTAGAGAAAAAGGTTGAACATTAATTGAAAAAAAGTAAAAAATAAGCATTTAATATGTAGCAATTTAAGAGTTATATAGGGTAGGGTAATGTAGGGTGGAGTGTCTATCAGAATACTTACAATTATTATTTGAAACTAGATATGTACATGTGTATGTTGCAGCGTGAAGTATGTATTAATAACCCGATCATAATAAATTGTATCTAAATAATTGAATTTTATGTATAAAATCCAAGGTCAATTGATCAAAAAATTTGAAAAAAATTCAATCGATAGTTAGTCTTCAAACTCATAACATTTGATTTGACGATTAGAAGTAAAACCTAAGACTCTTGAACCTCAACATTTACCCGACCATAATAAAAAGTTTTGATTTGACGATTAAATTTAAGACTCTTGAAATTTCAAGAATTTTTGAAATCGACTGTAGTAGTTTCTTTACATAATAGTATATAGATATATATAAAAAATAACTAAAAAACGAAAATGTAAAAAAACATAAAATAAATTAATTTGTATATATTCTTAATATTCAATAATACGATTAAATAAAAAAATATTCAATATTAGACTAATTTTAAAAGTATTGTCGAGACAATTACAATTGTATTATTTATTGAAAAGAAAAATGAATATTTTAATAAATTTTAGTTCTTATATATTATTTATGTTAATATAATTAAAGGCAAGTAAAAATGAAAAAGTAATAGGTTCAATGTAATTATAAATTAATTAATTATAAGGGTAAGTTATAAATTGAAAATGATAAATGAATATTTAATAAGGAGGCATTTTGAAAAATTGAATCTTCAATCTTGAAAATTAAAATAAAAACATTATCTTTATATAATAGAATATATAATATAATTGCATAAAAAATATTTTATATTGGACTCATTTCGTAGGTATTGACGGGAAGATTATGATGGTATAATTTGTAAAAAATGAAACATAATTTTAATGCATTTTAGTTCATAATATACGATTATTTAGGTTATTTTGAACATCAAATATGTGGTAAGACTTAGGTTCTCATGAGACCAAGTTGTTTCCGTGAGATCACGCAGTGACGAATCCAAAAACTTTGGTGACTGGTGTCATACTTGAATCAGATAATATAAAATACAATGTTCTAATAGGTTTGCCATAGCAACCGCCATCGCACGCCCTAGCTCAAGGCTCGTCTTGACCGCCACATATATATTTGTTGCCATAAAATCAAGGCTTGAAAAAATATCATGGCCTTGTTGCATAAGGTTCTAAACTTTACCATATTATAATATCTTACCTCACGATATTTAGAACTTGGTAAAATATGATAAAAGCATAAAAGTTAATACATTAATATCATTTAACAAATATATAACTTAATGTCAAACATAAATATCATTAATAGAAACACTTAAGAAATTAATAAAAAATATAATCAAAACTAATAAACTCATGAAATCCTAATTTTAGGAAATAGGACAAGGTGGCAGTGGTTACTTCTCTCCTTTTGGAAGGAGAGATTATAAGAAATTGGAGAACCCAAAGTGGGGTCTTACAGTTATTTAATGGGTTCCCTCCCTAACCTTAATATCTTTTCCATGTGTGGGGATATTTTTTTTTTATATAGTGAAATAATCTATCTTTTTCATTGTCCACTAGGGTCAAAGGACCCATACCTTAAGCTATGACTTCCCCTCTGAGACTATGTAAGATCAAGACTTAACGTATAAAAGTTTACAACCCATAGTTAATGTGAAACTTAGAGCATCCATAGTGGTGGAACCTCTAAAAACCTCACTTACCATATTTTTTTCTGCCACATCATTGCCACCTCAATAAAGTAAGAACCTCCTTAAAACTCTATAATGGAGGTTCTTACAAAAACCTCACCTTTTTTTTATTATTTATAATATGATTTTTATTTATGTAAACTAGTATATAACAGAAAAGGAAAGTATTACAAGAACCTAGGTTCTTGTTCAAGCACCTGGGTTCTAATAAGAACCTATGACTGGACAAGAATCCCTGTCCCACAGTGGAGGTTCTTGTAAAAACCCCAAGAAGAACCTCCATTGTGGATGCTCTTATACAACTCTATAAAATTTTATAAAGTTCCATGAAACGTTTTCATAATCATTGACTTTCTATATATTTTATATTTCCAAAATAATTGACTTTTCATATATTTCATATTTCAATAATCATTGATTTTTCATATATTTCATATTAAATATGGAAACGTTTCATATAAATTTATAGGATTGATAAGGTTGCATTGGTTTCACGTTAGCTATGGGTTGTAAAAGATTATGACTATATATAGAGTCTATTGTGCAACCCACATTTAACGTAAAACCGATGCAAACCTATGAAGTTCTATAAAATTTTTATAAAACATTTTCATCATCATAGACTTTTCATATATTTCATATTTTCATAATCGTTGACTTTCCTATATTTCATATCAAATATGAAAACATTTCATAGAAATTTTATTAGATTACATATATTTGTGAAAGTTACGAAATTTAAAGGATAATTTCGTAACTTTTACAAATAGGCAATATATAGGTGAACCCATATGGCTGACATATGAACTATATATACATATGTAAACCCTTGTAATTCACATGAAATTTTTTACATGATTTACCTATAAAATCATAGATTCTCATATGATATAAGTTGTTTTGGGTGTAGTTCACATGGAATTAACTAGATAATCACAAAATGAAATAGTAGTGCATACATGAAACTGATTTGAACGAAGTTAACTCACATGCACGTTTAGATACGAAATTGACGAGGTATCCAGGATCCATTCGGGCTAATCCTCGGCGACCATGAATCGACCGGAAAGTCAACCTATTGTTAGGGTATCGCCACATGCTCACCCCATGAATTGAACCCTGGTAGACAGGAACGTCATCCGCTGTCCATCTTAAGGATGTTACCGACCACTAGGTTGCTAATGGTTTGATAATGGTTTGATGATATAGGTAGACAGGAACGTCATCCGTTGTCCATCTTAAGGATGTTACCGACCACTAGGTTGCTAATGGTTTGATAATGATTTGATGATATATACAAATGGTTAAGCTATGATCCTTATATTGAATACATATTTAATGTTCTCCATGTTCTACCAACTCTTTGTTATATTGGCAATTATTTTAGGAGATTAGTTAAAATTGTAACATTGATATTTATACACTTGATTGTTGCTTAAGATGCACATATTGCTATTATAACATTGGTTGATACTTAAAAACCCAACATTAGAGGAACAAATTAGAAGTTTCAAACTCACAAACAAAACATTAAAATTATGAAGACTAAAAAGGACTTTGCACCACAATTGTAGACAATTGTGGGCTTGTGGCCATAAAATTTGGGTGATAAACCTTGGATACATGTTGATCAAATCAGCATCGGCTAATAGAAAAAAAAATTTGTCATGAGCATCGGAAACCTCAAGACCGACCCAGTTGTTTACCAATTAGTTACATGTTATACTATTGTCATTAAATAAGCATAAACAAGAGTCATCCTCAAATAAAGATTTGAGGAAAGGGTGTTAATTTAATTTCCTTAATGGAACTGAGATTACAACAATGAATCAAAAAAACAGTTACAACAAAAGCCTGCCTGACCCCCCAAGAAAAAAAACGAAAAATAACTTACAAAAACCGCATACTTGAGTTACGTTAGTTGCGGGGCGTTACCAGAACGGCGGTCGTATTCCCCGAAATGGGCTGCAGGCTTGCAGCGTCCTCAAGCCGTTCCCACTCCTCCTTCCTCCTTTCCATGGCCAAAGTCTGCTTTTCTTGTTCCTCCAAGAAACGGGCATGGCAGGCCAGAAACAACATGTTATCCATCTCCGTGAACACGTTTCTCACGTTGAGCGTTAGGTTGAGAACGGATTGGTTCCAATGACGCTGCACGTTCGTTTCGAGCGATGGGAAAATGATGGGCAAGATCACTTGTCGATTGTGTGCGATTAGATTGAAGATTTGATCGTTGTTCCATAAAAGCAACGCCCTTTCCGCCACCTGAAAAGCACAATAACGAATGGTCACGTCGGCATCTTTTATAAGTGTCCACATTTCTACTTTAGTTCGTCCCAAAATAAGTATCTCAATTCCCTCATCGTTATGGGTGAATTTTGTCATTTACATGAAGGAAAAGTATAATAATTACATGTTCCTGAAACTGTGTGCCCTTTTCATCATGGACATTTATTTTCGACGGAAGGAGTATTCATTTAACCATCATAGTGCATACTTAGCTTTTCATGGCAAACTATTCCTTGCAAGAATGCAAAGAACAACACACATTGCAAGTAAATATGATTTACAGGAATGCTAATTAGTGTGTGAAACAAAATCAAGTACAATGCCTCAAAATGACATGTGAAAAACGACTTGGGGAATGCTTGGTTCGTTTCAAGAAACTGAAATGGTAAAGGGGAAGTTGGAGAATGAAATGCCAATTTGCATTTCAAAAAGTCGCTACCAAAAGTTTATAGAGTGATTAACTTTCAAAACATAGTACTCAAACAGTCGAGTATTCATTACAAACTAACCATCATACATGCAAAGGCAAGAATGAACCATTTTGGATACAAAAATAACCATCATAACTTTGAACATTCCGTCCAAACCACTCATTCTTGTAAGTTGTTGTATTTTGTTTTTTGCCATTCTATGATGGTTTGTTAGCAATGGGAAACCGAAAATAATACATTAAAAGGTCAATCATTCTTAAAATGCAACCATCTCTAGTATATGCAGCTGTTTTAATTTGGCCACATTCCAAGCTTAAATGCAAAAGTGAATCCCTTGCCCATGGTTATCAATGCAAAATCAGTCATGGTCTTCATATCAAACTAAAAGATCCAAAAGGAACAATAGATCCTTATAAGAGACAAAGAACCAAACCAGACAAACCCAATATATCCCACTCGAAAGCAGGGTCTGCAATATGATGTACACAGACCTTACCACAACCACTAGGATCAAGAGGTTCCGTGAAGACCCTTTCTTGTGCACAAGGAAAAAAGTGTGTGCAAGCATGCAATAAAATAGGTAATATAACAAGTAGTCGGGAAATATAACGGGTAGAGTAACTATTCAATGGTGCGTGCAAGCAAGATTTTAGATAGATAATATAACACGTAATCAAGAAATATAACAGGAAGAATAACTATTAAATGGTGTAAGCAAGCAAGCAATAAGATAGGTAATATAATAGGTCGGCGCGATTGGTTAGGAACCAAGGGATGGCCCACAACAAAACATAGTGGCATATTCATCAAGAATATGGAAAAGTTATTCATCATGACACACATTCATGATAAATAACATATCAATAACACGTCCATATTCATCATGAATAAATGATCCATGATGAGTAAAACTTCCATATTCATCATGAACGTGTTATTCATGATGAATATTGCCTCTGAAGAAGGACACATGGCACAGTGTGGGCGGTTCCTGGGTTCTTAATCAATTTTGGATTCCTAACAAAACTTTCCTCTATTGCACGTAATCGGGAAATATAAATGGTAAAATAACGATTCAATGGCATGCAATCAAATCAAGATTATCGATTGTTGGTAGGCAAGATAACATACCTGAAAATGGGAACTATTAATGCAACATCCAATCCTCCAAAACAACGGAACCATAACTCTTTGGAACTCGACCATATTAATCCCTTCAGAATCTCCTCAACCTCCCCCAAAAACATCACCTCCTTCTGGCTACTCGTAATCGGCCAATACTTCAACAACCCCTAATCACCGTGCTAGCCAACTTCGGATCCTTCTCTATAAACTGTGTTATACAATACGTCAACTGCTGAAAGTAAACCCCTAAACTCTTCGGCTTGTGAAGCGGGATCAAAGCCCTCCAAAGAAAAATCTTGTGCTCCTCTTTCAAAGGCAACGCAAATCCCGTGATCACACTCCCGAAAATCTCTAGCAACTCTGCAATCCCATTATGCTTCTCCGTCTCGAAAACAAACCGATAAAACACGTTACTTATGCTCTTTCTTATAAACGGCCGATGAACCATGAACTTCCCGTAAATCCTATGCATTATTGCCTTCAACGACTCCCGTTCCCTCGGATCCTCGGACTCAAAGAGATCAAGAACCCGCAATATGAACGAATGGTTTATGTACTTTTTTGCAACCTTGGCTTCGACCGAGGCCGAGGTTACGAATTTGAGCAATATATCATACACAATTTGCAAGTGAGGCCAGGCGGGATCGAACGAGGGTTCGTCATCCTCGTTCTCTCCACCGTTGGATCGCGAATTGGATCGGTAATTCGGTGGGAATACTCTAAACAGATTAATGGAACACATTTTACATAAAGCTAAAATGGCAGGCTCAGAGAACCTTGGAGGCCCGGATGATACGAATTCGAGGAGTTCGAGTAACGTTAAGCGCTTAAGGTCTTTTTCGGCCGTGTTCTTTGCGGGATCAGTGAAATCGAAAACCATACAGCAGAGGCTTAACTTACTGATGAAAAGTGACATCTTTTCTGAAGATGGGGCATCTTTGAAGGGTAACAGGGGCTCAATTCCAGCTATGATGCTTGATGGGAAGACAGCTGAAGATGTTCTTTTGGCTGAATTAGGTGGTCTTGGTGATGCTGAACTGTTTAAGCTGGTTGTTCTTTGGATACCACCACCACCACCACCTCCATTGTTGGATTCAGCTGAAGGATCTTGTAAAGATTCAGACTTTAGTGATGATCTTCTGGGAAGCTTACCAAGAAGCTGCTTAAACATTGTGAAATGGTAAAAAAGATGAATTTTTATTTAGGGTTTGAATTGAAGCATGAAAACCCACAAAAGCATTCAGATCAAAGATTTTGCAATTTGGGGAAAAGAACCCATTTTCAGAAACCCTAGAAACAAAAAAAAGACCCAAAATCCAAGAAACCCTAGAACATTAACAATTGGGGATTTCAACAGAAACCCCAATTGCAATTGGGAATTCTGGAAAAAGAAAAAAGATTTATTATTTATAAAATTAAAAAGAAAAGAAAGGAGGATGGAAGAAAGCCTAGAAATCCAAGAAAGATGATGTTTGAAATGTGCAAGATCTGGACCAGAAAAGCCACTCCATGAATCTAAAGAAATTAAATTAAAACAAAATAAAAAAGAAAAATCAGATCTTGGAGAAAACCCATGATGATAAATAAATAAAAATGAGATTTTTTTTTTCCTTTGAGTTCTCTCTACCAAAATGGTAAAGTTAGAGAGAGAAAAGAGTGAAATCTTGTGGATCTTTTTGATAAAAATACAAAGATTTCAAGGCAAATGAAGCCAAAAAGCATCAGTTTTTTTATTTTTTTTTTTAACTTTTTATTAGGATTCTTTTTTGGGTAAAACGAGTTCTTTGGTGAAGATCACGTTATGTTTGCAGTTGTTTCAGAGATAGAAGAAAGAGATTGAAGGAAGGAAGAAAAGAGAAGATAAAGAATGGGGGGAATTGAAAATTGAAAGAAAGACAGAATTAATGGTTAAATTCAAAGGGCTCAAGATTCTATAAAGACAGAAGAAAAAAGCAAAGAGAAACCCAAGAAGGATAGATAGATAAATGTGAAGTTAAATTTTTAAATGAATTCAGGAACTTTAGTATAATTATTATTATTATTATAACCCAATTACCTTGTTTTTATGGGTTTTCTTTTGGAAAAAAATAGTTTTAAAGGTTAAAATTTTAAAAAGTTACTAAAAATGTTCTCATGCATGCTATCATTAACATTTTGATAAAAATATATTGATAGTAGTATTAAATTTATAATTAAAAGTTTTTGCTTTTTTATACAATTTATGTAATTCAATTTTTTACTAGTTTAATTTAAGTAGTTTAATAACATAGTATTAGTAATGTATTTATAAAGATCGTACAGTTAAGGCATGTGAAAGAAGTGATTTGTTAACATTTTTACTCCAGGTTCGAATCCATGCGTTTTCATATTGTGGCCACTATTAACTCAATGCAACATGTTTTAGCTATCGATAAATCTTGTTAGGAAACCCCAATGGGGCAGCCTACTGGTTAAGGTTTGGTGTTGAGGAAAAACCTACCCAAGTTCGAATCCGGGGGTGAGCAACCAAGGGCCACTGAGTATTAATCCTATGGGAGCATGCTTTAGCTCTCGGTAAAAATTACAACGGTCATTCTACTCTAAAGCATTAATCATAGTGTAAGCTATAAATTTAATCCATATAATTTGTCAACAATAACAATTTTTGCCTCTATAGTTAGAAATTACAAGATGATTATTAGGCTATGCGTACCCGCTTATCGGCGGGCTTATGCGGGTTCACACCCTAACCCGGCGGGCTCAAAGGGTTGGGGTACACAGCCATGGTAGCCAACGGGTTGGGGGCTGAGCGGCTTCACCACATTGTTGTGTGTTGTGTGTGTCTCGTGTGTGTGTAGTGTATGTTTTATATGAGAGGGTTGGGAGGGTTGGGGTACGGGTTGTAGAGGGTTGTAGAGGATTGTAGAGGGTTATGAGATGGTTGGAAAAAAGCTGATATCACATTGATAACCTTATGGTTTCTAAAACCATCCAGGTTTGGCCCCTTCTTTATCTTTTACCATTTTTTTTAATCTTTTACCTAGTTAAAAACCATGAGGACCAAAATTGTCATTTACTCCTTTTACTTACTTTTTTTTGTTTCTTTCCTTCTGATATTTTAATAATACATACGGACTTGAATAATTGAAAATTGTATATATTGTGATAATTGTAAGAATAATTATCGTAATATATTTTTACATAAAAAACACTATATTAACCAAATACACTAATCCAAACTATAAATCCAAGACTTAGGATCAGATGAGATCAAGCTGTTTCCGTGAGACCGCATGAGATCAATACCTAATGTATGAAACTTCACAAAAAAACACCGTGAATGTACGTAAAACTCGAATATGCAGACCTAAAATCACTTTCGATGCAAAAAAAAAAATATCTAAAACAAGGTAAAAAACGAAACTTTCACAGCTCAAGTTCTGTGAAGGTTACATATATATATATATATAATGCGAACCTTCACAAAAAAAATGATGTGAAGGTTTCGTTTTTTAACATTTTTTTGGAATTATTTTTTTCGATAGTGTTTTTTAGTATGTTTTAACGATGAATGTTCAATTTTGTTTACCTTCACAAATGTTTTTTGTGAAGTTTCAAGTAAAATATGTTAGTCTCACCGGTCTCACCAAAAAGACTTGGCTATGTTTGGCAAGCGTAGCTTATAAGCTAGCTGGTAGCTGATAAGCTAGCTGTTGATTGATAAGCTTGCTAGTAGCTGATAAGCTAGCTGTTGAACAAATTATGTTTGGCAAAAACTAGCTTATGAGTATGTAAAATGACCAAAAAGGGTACCTTTGAATTTAATAATTAATATTAATAAGGGTATAATTGGAAAAAGCTACAATAAGCTTCTCATAAGCTACTCAAAGTAGTGTTTCAAAAGCTAGCTTATAAGCTAGCTGATAAGCTAGCTTCCTGGTACATGTTTGGATGGACTAGCTTATAAGCTAGCTTATCAGCTAGCTTATAAGCTAGCTTATGCTTGCCAAACAAGCCTTGGTCTCACCGGAACTTAACTCATAAATCCAATTGTACTATATTAACCAATACATTAAATCCAAACCTTGAATCTAATACACTGTATTAACCAATACATTAAATTCAAACCATAAATCCAATACACTAAATCATGTTAGCACATTAATCTCATTTCTCGATCACTCCGCATGATCATGCATTGCCAAGTCTAGGAGAGTATGCCCTATTTATCAGCCATCTTGACTTTTGGCTTTTATTTCTTCTCTTTTTTCTCAAATTGAGAATCTTCTATGAGTTTTATCTTCAGTTCTTCTACTTCGCTCTCAGACTCTAATGGAAAATCAATATATTTCCAGATGTTGATTACCAGCTAGCTTCCTGAGTTGCTTGGTTGTCCATTCGAGTTACAAATCTACGGGCCGTGATGTACCTAGATGTGAAGATCTAGGCATAAACCATTAGAATATTGAGTCCCTAACAACGGCGCAAAAAATTCGACAAATGTGGAGTCCATAAAAAATAATAAGTTCCAATAAAAATCATTTAACATAAACTCTTTAAGCTAATCAATCGTCAAGTAGGCCCACAAGCACTACATCCTTCCCAAGGCAACTAACCTAAACAATCGCTTTTCAAAAAATGCACACACCGATAAGATTGAAGTCAATATTAGTAGTGGCTCACTACAGAAACATATATGCAAGTAATAACACACACACACACACACTTTGATAAGACCGTAATCAATATCAGTAGTAGCTCACTGCATGAAACATATTCATTGGCCAAAAATGTATATATAACATTAACCCCTATGTGCAAACCATTATAGTCTCATACACACAAGCTTTTGATGTGTAAGTCCTCTTAAGACATAAACCAATAACCACATTACATGCAATAGTAATAAATTACATGCGATAAATATTATAATCATCATTATCAATCGTAAACCAATCAGACCAATATGATACAATATTCAAAGGATAACCATTTATAAATATATGTATTCAGTTTGAAAATGGTCAAAAGAAAACTCATTTGGGTCCAATTATTCCTCCCCAAACCTTAACGGTTAGTATATTCTCAAACCGGATACCTAAAGAAGAATAGCTAATAAACAAGAAAAACTACATTTTTCTTCTTCAAGTTTCCAATCTTCATGAGAGCTATTTGAAAAGACACACAAGCACACAAGGTGTGATCGAACTCTCAAGTGAAAAAGGATAGGGTGATTTCCTTTTATACACCCATTTTACGCCATGGCCCCTCAAAAATTAATACTTTACCAAAACTACCTTTAAACTTTCACTTTTTTTAAACCTATTAATTAGAGTTATTACATACAAGAATAAAAACCTAAAGTAAATATGAAGGAGGTGGATATTTAGAAAGATAAACTTAAAGTGAGTATGTTGGGAGGCATGGCCTCCCATTTCTTTCATCAACGGCCCAACCAACAAAATGGTGTTTTTTTTGTGTAACTTTTTATTAGATAAGAAAGATATATTCATGATTTTTTGAAGTTTGAACGAATAAAAAAATTGACAAGTTGAAAAAATGAAAGAAATATAGACCGAAAACCGAAAACCAAACCATTTCATCTTCGGTTCTAGAACTGCACCTAACCAAAAAATTAACCGAAAACCAAACGGTTTGGACATCCAAAAACCGAACGGCTTAGTTTTCAGTTCCATTTTAGCCAATAACCGAACCAAACAAAAACCGAACCAAAAAAATTAACCGAAAACCAAACAGTTTGGACTTTGGACATCCAAAAACCGAACAACTTAGTTTTCAGTTCCATTTTGGCCAATAACCGAACCAAACCACCTTTTACTCACCCCTAGTTAACAATCACAAACTAGACGGAAGGAAATTGTTACAAGAACACAAACGCAGAGAGTCAAAACCCACTAAAACGAAAACGAAAACACAAAAACCGTTAAAAAAATGATAAACACTAGGGACCAAAAATGAAAAATTCTCCTATAAATAATTTTAAATCAATCCACCCTGAACGTATGTATAGATGTCGCCCTGTAGCCCAAACCAAAAACAAAAAAGATGAGAACAAAGTGATAGAAGAAGATAATAAAGCGCTTTCAAACAAATTTTCTGCAGATTTTTCTTTCAACTGGTAATCAATCTTCTCTTTATCTCCCTTTAGGCGTTAATTCTTATGCTTTTTAATCATATATATATATATATATAGTTAAACAATCACTTCATTTTCAATAAAATTCTCGATTAAAGTGTTGTTCTTTTGTTGAAATCGGATCCGATTGTTGAATAGTTTTGGAATCAACTAGCTGCAATGAAGTATGAACTGGTTGTTGATTTGATTATGGAAGTTTTTTTTTTGTTTCATATATGGTGATGGTGTGATCTTATTTTGACTTATTTTCCAGCTTTACTGTCCAATTTGGGGATTTTGATATTTGTTTTGAAATTTAGGTTGTATTTACTTGGTGAACAAGTATAGGATTAAGGCTGTGTTTGGCAAAAATAAGCTTTTTGTAGCTTTTCCGATTATACCCTTGTTAATATCAGAAGTATCGTTTTTGGTCGTTTTACGTACTCATAAGCTAGTTTTTGCGAAACGTAATTTGTTCATAAGCTAGGATTAGCTTATCAGCTATCTGCCAGCTTGCTAAACACAGGCTAAGAGATTTTAGATGATTATTCAACTGGGAACTGAAGTGATTTTGTGTGAGAGGTGGATTTTTGGTGTAGGTTAGTTAAAGGAATTGATGAATGTAATCTGTTGAGGAATCAGATTTGTTTCTCATTACCTTAGAAATTTGGAAGGTAGGGTTCCTTGTTGTTAAGAAACTAAGCTGTAAAAACTAGGATAAAGATAAAGCTAATGAAAACAGATAAAGGCTAATCTACAAACAGATAAAGGCTAATCTTTTAAATGTCAATTGTGCCCAACTTGCTGATGAGAAGAGACTTTTGGTTAAAGCATCTCATTGGTAAAGTGACTATCAATTTCAACATGTTTTGCCTGATCATGTAGAACCAGATTGCGAGCAATACTAATAACAGACTTATTGTCGTGGAAATGGAACAACTTCATTGGGTGGTTTATTTCAATCTTTAGCTCTTTCTTGAGTTAATTCAAATATCACATGTTGAATCTTTAATGACAATAGTTTTTGGATCATTAGGAGTAGAAACTTTTGTCCTTAGCAAAAACAAAAAACATTTAGAGTTGGTTTGATTCAACTCATTTATTTACCAACTATCACTAACTTTTCCTTGATCAATTGTAGTTTTAAGTCTAGGGTTAGTTATAACATGACTTTCTTGATTATGTTATAAATGTTTTAACGTATCTCGGGTATAATAACCCTTGCCAAAATCAAAGATTTTGGATCATGTAGCAAACCCGAAGAGTGAACCAAAAACATGAATGGAATTGACATTCCAATTCCATCAGATTCTGTCACAATCCAACAAACCAAACACCATCCTACTTTCCTTGGAAATATTGGGAAATGAAAGAAATTTGATGATCTGAAAGTTTGAAGTTATCCGATGTTGTATTTATATTTGTATGATAAGCATCTTGCCATGTTTCATGTCGTTATCGTTCATTTTTTTTTGCATTAGTTAATATTCAGGTATATCTTGAAGAAATTCTAGAATAGCACCTTTGATAGGTAGGCTAAGGGGCCATTTACCCGATGCCTACCCGGTAATAGTCAACACTATCACTTAACTTACTTGGTAAGATTTTAGTCCATCAAAATGGCATCGTATGCAACATTTTTATCTGGCAAGAGTTTTCACTCTTACTTACTGGGTAAGACCCCCTGTCCTTGTCATCGCTCTTACCAGGGTAAGATTCTCAATCCTTGTCATGTTCATCCGATAAGGTAAAGTGACTAGGTAAGCACTTACCAGTAAGTGTTTAGTAAACACCTAAACGGCCCCTAAGGCTATGTTTGACAAACCAATCGTTAGCTAAAAACTAGCTGTTAATTGATAGAGTAGTGACATTTGGTAAAAACTAGCTGATTGACCTAAAAAACATGTTGAAATCAAGATGTTTTGTTAGTTGACAGAGCTAGCCGTTAGCTGTGGGGAAGGGAATCAACTCAATATTAAAATTGAGATGGTAAATCTATGTTTGTAAGGAAAAATCAACCCATACTTGTTAAAATAGTTCTTGTGACCGATATATTTTGCTTCTTGGCTAACTGAATACTCACAATACTTTCATCATCTTCTACTAGCTCGTGTTTGACGGTTGATTTGGGGTGGGTAACTGCATAAGACAAGGGTGTGCAATTCTCGGAAGTTCTTTTAATCGCCATCCCATGTTTCTTCCACTTTGTGGTTTGCTGGAGGGTTTAGATGGGCATTTTCGTACCGCGCCAACATCATAAATTCAAAACAAACAAGATACCACTACCAATGGAGCGACCAGAAAGCCATAATGACGGCAGACATGTTATTGATATCACAAGTAGCAGTGAAGCTTCCTCCTCTATCTCAAGCGAAGATACAATCAATCAGTCAAACTCGAGGCAGAATCAAGACCTGCCTTCAACTAGTATGACAACTGCAGCCCCAATCTTCCAACATTCTTTTTCTATTGCCAACGGTGGAAATACAAGGAACACATCATTTGCTAGGGGGGAAAGTGGCCATGGTCGAAGGAGCCCGTTGAATTCGGGCTATTGGATATCTATCGAGTTGATTATAACAATGAGCCAGATTATAGCGGCCGTTGTTGTTTTATGTTTATCAAGGCATGAACTTCCTCAGGCTCCATTATTTACGTGGGTCATCGGTTATGCTTCTGGATGTGTTGCAACTCTCCCTCTGCTCTTTTGGCGTTTCCATAATCGCAACCAAGGTTCGTATCAAGATCCATCCCGGAATCGTCAGAGTTCTGCTCCAAGCACCCTATCTGCTATAACTGCATCGCTTACTTCATCTTCAAATGCAAGGACTTTGGAAGGAGATACAGGCAACACAGCTGGTATAGCAACAAGATTTCTGACAATTGGATTACGAAGTGCAAGGTAATATTTGATGTGATCATGTTTCATTTGTAATCTCTGCTTATGCTAATCTATGCTTTCATTACGTATTAGATGTTCACATTTACTCATAGAACCAACTAAAAAAAACTATTAACAAATAAAATAGAATGCAAACTGTCCTCTGTGAGTTTACTATGTAGTACCAGGGTGCATTAGTATTATGGTGCTATGCAGGACAACCAAGATTTCAGAGAAAGGTTACTATCTGATTCACACACCACTGTGTGAAGTCTTGACGATTGACAGTCAGGTTGTCACTAAGAAAGGTCTTGATTTCTAATGCGAGTACATCCACATAGGAAAAATCCAGCCCTTTCTAGAAGATAAGTCCAGACAGAATTCTGTAAAATGCAATACTCAATACAATGTATTCAACTGCAAGTAGGATCTAAATCATTTCATCTCAAAGTAGGCTCTTGCACTAAGTTCTATACTTGTCGTATATGAAGAAACTGAAAAAAAATGAGTAATTGATCATTATATTTAGACTCTTGAGTTGATGATGCTGATTTTTCTTGCATAATTTGGACAAAAAAGCCTTGAGCATTTTACCACGTGGTATCATTTTGCTTCCCAAAAAAGCTGAAATGTGAATTGTAAGGAGTGTAATTTCTAAAATAATCTACATTCCTGATGAAAGACATAGTTTCTGTTTTGCAGACTCAAGGTACTCGTTGAATACTTCAAAATGGGTTTGGATTGCTTTTTTGCAGTCTGGTTTGTGGTTGGGAATGTGTGGATCTTTGGAGGACACTCTTCTTCTTCTGATGCTCCCAACTTGTACAGGTACCAATCATTATTCTTGGGATCAACAATCAAACACAGTAACATAAAATAACCGGAAATGTAAAGTCAAAGATATGAGATTAGTTTGATTTAGCAACTTGCCTCTATCCATGGTCAGAAAAATATCTGTAAATGTATCTCTCTTTTGCACACTTTTTCACAACTCTGTAATAGAGGTCCGGTCAACGTGCATCTTACTTCTCTCTGAGTAGGATATATGGGGCTCGTTTGGTTTCCTCTATCCATGGTTGTTGGGAGGATTTGCTTATATCTCTTGATTTTCTCAGTGATATATTGTAACACTTTCAAATATGGAAACATCGACTAAATTAGAACTTTCAATGATACAACAAATAAACGGTAATTCCCTTTCTATAACTCAATACTCAAATCAACTTCGAATAACAAAACTGATTTTCCTAAAACATTTTCTATCCTGGATATTACATTAACAAAAGAGTAGGCAATGTTTTTTTTGAAGGGTATCCGAGGCTTTGCCCTGACTAATCCTGTTATAAGACAAGGACATAGGATTTTACTTACCAAAGTTTTCGGGTGTTACTACATCGCAAAGAATGGCTTATTCTATAACAAGAATCCAGACTGAAAGGATAAGCCAGAAAACATGTAAAATCAAGCTCCACATCCACAAATATCTTTCATTTCTTATTTATTTTATAAATTCTCTCTTTTTTTTTGTGATCGAGTAACCTTCTTCTATGTAATCTTGGTTAACAGGTTATGTATAGTATTTCTTACCTTTAGCTGTGTTGGATATGCAATGCCGTTTATTTTGTGTGCTACAATCTGCTGCTGCCTCCCATGTATAATTTCGGTCGTGGGTTTTAGAGAAGATCAAACACATAATAGAGGAGCCACTACAGAATCCATTAATTCTCTGCCGATATACAAGTTCAAGATTAAGAAAAATAAGTCTGCAAATGACAAAGAAACCAATTTGGGTGCTGGTGAAGGTGGGATTGTGGCAGCAGGAACAGAAAAAGAACGTGCCATATCAGGAGAAGATGCGGTTAGTCCATTTCTCCCCTTCCATCTTCTCCCTCACTACAATAAAATCAGGTTTATAGGACGACAAAAATGTCCCAAGTGTCCTAATAGACCGCTTATAAGACTTAAGTTTATAGGACAAAGCAATTGTACGGATAAAAGTGTTACAGTAAATTTATATGACATTTTTGGGTGCTTTAACAAGTTTTCAGGACGCTTTTGAAATAAAGTGTTCTATTAGCTTTTTTACAACACTTTTGAGAAATAATGTCATAAAAAAATAATGACATTTTATTTCAAATTTTTCCTTAAAAAACTTGTGAAGACACTAAAAAACGCTCTATAAACCTATTGTTACACTTTTACACATGACACACAAGTGTTCGGTCCTATAAATTTAGTCCTATACAACAGTCTATTAGGACAATTAGACATTTTTGGCATCATATAAACCTGATTTTGTTGCAGTGCCTTTTAGTTATTTGTTTCTACCAGCTCCATTCTCACCAAAAAATTTGGCCTAGAATTTTGAAAGGCTCGATATGGGTTTATAATTGCACAACCATAATTGTAAATTTGGACGACAAAGTTGAAGTTTGTTCATGACCTAGATCAAATTACTTGAAGTGTCTGAATGTTCTAAAAAAAGTACATTGGTAACACAGATTAGGCAGCTAATCTTTTTGGAAATCTTCATAACATCATTCATTCTTGCATACTGCAATTTTCCTTTGGCACTTTTTACAAGAATTGTGGTTAGATCCAACTGCTTTTGCTCCAGAAATATAGACATGAAAAGCGTTCCTACCTTACCAGGTACAGCCTATAAACCAAAACTAGCTGATAAACTAAAACTAGTGACTTAAAAAGCATTGACGGACCCAGAAAATTTTTCAAGCAATGACACCATTTAAAAAAGAAAGTTATAGAAAATGTTCACAAAATCATGGCAGATTAGTTGGTTGGTTGCTATCCTTTGCAAGGGATAGCGGCCTAATTATATAAAAAGTGGCTTACTCAGTAAGCTTCTGGGAGAACCTTTATGTAACAAGCCGAGTTTTTTTTCTTCCAAACCTTCCCCTTTCATTTAAACAACATGCCCCTTTATTTATGAAAAAACTCCTCTTAAACAAAAATCTTTCAGATCTATACAAACAAATTAATCCCCACAAACAGATTTATCCATATTAACAGACCAGACAGCCTTGCAGCTTATGGTTGCAACTAAATAAGTTTCTATTTGTGCTCAAAAGGTCATTTCCCCTTAAGATCATATGCTCAATCACTATGCTATTTATTTGTTGAACAGGTCTGCTGCATTTGTTTGGCCAAATATGCAAACAATGATGAACTAAGAGAATTGCCGTGTTCTCATTTCTTTCACAAGAATTGTGTCGATAAATGGTTGAAGATCAATGCTTCGTGCCCACTTTGTAAGACCCAAGTCGGTGAAACCGTTTTGAGTTTGCAAACCGACACAACTGCCACCACACAGAGTAGTTCGGACTTTCTATGACAAATTTCGGTATGTTTATATACAAATGTTACTTCAAGATTGTCATAGGTAGAACCATCAAATGATTTTTAGAAAGGGAATGTGTTCTTGGCAAAATGAGGTATCATTTGTATGCTTTAATTTTATAGAAAGATGATATTGTAAGTATTTATTTACTCTCTAATGTCCCAAAATGATTGTTCATATTACTATTTTAATTTGTTAAAAAAGCCAAGTATTAATTTTCAAAAGTAAACATCAACTTTTCAATTATAATGGAAAAATTCGTTATTATATAAAATTAAATAAAATAAATTTAAAACATATTATCATTTCAATGGTTGAATTGAACTAGTTGATAAGCCCGGGCTTCGCACCGGGTTTATGAACAGTAGCTATCAACACTTTAACATATTTCAGTCAATATACTATGTATGACTAAAACGTAAAATGAAATTTAAAAAACTAAAAGATATAAAGTGAATAAATATTATAAGTTTAGGGGGCTGACATGTAAGTTTAAAGGTGGGTATAGGATTCGGGTCGGTTGGAGCGTATATATATATATCGTATATAATAAAATAAATACATGAAAAAATTATTCAATATTAGGCTCATTTTGATCTTATCGACAATACGATTATAATGGTGCAGTTTGTTTACATTAAAACGTATTTTTTTAACATATTTTAGATCGTATTGACGATACGATTATAATGGCGTAATTTGTTAAAATTAAAACGTATTTTTTTAACATGTTCCAACCAATATACGATATATGAATAAAACGTAAAATGAAATATAGAAAAATAAGGTATAAAGTGAATAAATATTATAAGTTTAAGGCCCTAATATGTGAATTTGAAAATGGGTATAGTATTCGGGTCGGTTGGAGCTTATATATGGTATATAATAAAATAGTTACATAAAAAAATATTCAATATTAGGCTTATTTCGATCGTATCGACGATACGAACATAATGGCGTAATTTATTAAAACTAAAACGTATTTTTTAACGTCATTATGCCAATACACATTATATAACTAAAATGTAAAATGAAATATTGAAAAGTAAAATGTGTAAAGTGAATAAACCTTATACGTTATAAGTTTATGGGGCTAATATGTAAATTTGAAAATAAATATAGGATTTGGGTCGGTTAGAAGTTACAACGTATATATAGAATATAATAAAATAACTACGTCAAAAATATTCAATATTAGGCTCATTTCGATCGTATCGACAATACGAATATAATGACGTAATTTGTTAAAATTAAAACGTATTTTTTTAACGTTTTTTAGCCAATACACGATATATGAAAAAAACGTAAAATGAAATATTGAAAAGTTAAAGGTATAAAGTGAATAAACCTTATAAGTTGAGGGGGGCAAAAATGTAAAATAGGAGATGGGTCATGGCTGGAAGACGCGCGGGTATAAGGGCGGGTCAAGGCCGGGTCACCCGGCGGGTTTGGGTAAAAAATGAGAGAGAAAAGGATGGGTTTGGGTCACGGGTCGGATCAGGTCGTGGGCGGGTCGAAGTTGGGTCGGGGCGCCTGCTCTTTGTATATATTAGATAATAAGGATGAGACAATCTCTGAAAATAATAACTTTTGGGAAATAACCTTTACAATCTTTATTTTTGAAATAAAATTTTATAATATTTATTTTGGAGAATTGACTCTTAAAATTTTTTATTTAGGATATTAATTTTTAAATTTTGGTTTTGAAGTAATACAAAAACCAAATTTTCCTTTGTTCATATCTTAGATAACTCCAATTTTATATCAACTCCCTATTCCTTTAAATGGAAACTTTCCAAAGTTGGCAATGTTAATTAATTTTCTGAAAGTTAGTTTTGAAATAAAAACAAAATGAAATTAGTTTGTCTTTGATTAAATTTATGTTTTATTTATTTATTCATTTGGGACCCAATATGGCTCATATATAATAAGTCGACCCTACCCTATTAATCACTTATATAAAAGTGGATATACCCTTTTGATTCAGCAATAATATGCGATTCCATTAAGTTTCTATTAGTAGAAATTGAAATTTTAGCTCAAATGTGTTGGCCGGTTTATAAATGATGTTTCAAATCTCTTGTATTGTTTCATTTCTATACAAAAAAAGTAAGCAAGTAATGTTTTACACGCTTAATCGAAATGAAATCGTTACTAGTCACAATCATTGTCACGTGACTATTTTTGTTTTCTCATAGTACGGTTGCCATTTGTCAAACATATTTCAATATGAAACTAATATCAGTCTATGTTAGGTCAAGTTCTCAGTTGACGAGTTTGTAAGTTTACGCTTCTTGCCCATCACCGGTTCTCGCAATAATGGTTGAGCCTTTGAGGTTCCTTTTTAAAGGCGTTTTGGTTCTTTGAAGGAATTGAATCTCTAAAGGAATTGAAATATGTTAGGAGTTTGAAAGTTAATCTAAAACATGTTTGGTTGGCAGGAAATGGAATTGGAATTTCATTTTCATTGGAATCCAATTCCATATTTTGTTTGGTTTGCAGACATATCAGATTAATTTGATTTCAGGAATGCAAAATGACATAATTGTCCTTCTTGTTTTTTTTTTGTTTTTTTATAACTCAATTATATATTGTATAAATTAAAATATATAATATTATATATATACACGTTTGATACATATGTATTATACCTAATACATATATATATATATATATATATATTATGGCTTAAAAGGGTTTTGAAGGGTAGAAAGGTAATTTGTCATGTTTCCACATTCAAAGAATTTAAAAATCCTTCCTTTTCTGGATGGAATTCACTTTCCCTCGTTTAAAGGAAAATTTTCGCTTCTAGACATTTAAATTCTTTCATTGAAAATGAAAACCAACCAAACACAAGAGTCCTTAGAAATTGGATTCCAATTCCTTCAAATTCCAAAGAAATCCGTTGAACCAAACAAGAGAATTTTCACCCTTTTCTCGAGGGCATATGATTAGTCAAGGTGTATGGAGGCTTGCCTGAACAACCATGACTGAAAAAATGTATCAAGCTATGATATAGAATTTAAACAACCTGATATCAACTTCATTCGACCGACATGATTTAATTTGTTCGAATCAGCTTAAACAATCACTACAATAAAAAAATGTCCCTATTGCTTGTCAAAGTATACATATCAAATCACTTAGGTTGTGACGTATTGATTAAAGCTAAAGGGTATGTGCTGGAAATCTCATCTACCCAGAATCCAAGTCCAAATGTTGCCAAAGCGCTTGCGGGAATGGCAGTTCACCTTTTATAACTACAAATAATTTGTGGTCTCTCAAAAGATTAGTCGATACACATAAACTAACTTGGATGCCTATGATTACCCCATAAAGATGTAACTATCAAAGTGTGGGTAAATCAAGAGGCCATTTACCCAAAAGCTTACCTTGTAAGCGATTCTCGGTAACGGTCAACACCCTCAGTAACCTAATTGCGTAAGATTCTAGAAATATCAAGAGGCATCATATGTGACAATTTTTCCAGTAATTGATAACCGGGTAAGCCATCTGCGTATGAGAAATCAACAATTACATATGGTTAAAGATAAAAATCATTAATGAATAAGATCAAACAGTAGTCACAACTTGATCATAGTTATAAGAACAAAACCCTGACTTTACAGAATCAAACTCAGGTTGCACTTAACTTTGATTCCATAGTCCAGTTCTCTAACTCTATGATTCAAAGTTACGACTAAGCCAAAATTTCTAAGTCTGGATGCGATTGTATGGTCTAGACTTACACTAAACTAATTTTCAATTGAACTTAGATAAGTCTAATTTCCTTAAAACCCCACTAGAGGTGCTCCCCCTAGAACCCCTTTAGACGTCCCCACCCCTTAACCCTCGTTTTATGGTGATCTAAGGTGATAGGAGCAACATTTAGAATGTACATTTTCACAGTTCCTAACTCAAGTATGCCCGTCTAACTCACATATGTTTGTCTTATTACCTTAATCAATCTCAAATAATTGATGATACCAAAATCCCCAAACAATTTCTCAACTAATTTCTCTACCACTAACAAATAGTAACATCATGAATTCATCATCTTGGGAAGAGAATATGATGATGAATATGATAGTGGTATTTGACTTTGATTTGAAGAAACGAATTTGTTAAAATCACACACATTCTAAACGAGGAAAAACGGTTTAGGGTCAAATACTTCTTTAGGTACCACCACCACCACCACCAACCTCAAAACCTCACCTTCTTTGCATCATCATCATCATTTCCTTTCAATTCTCAAAACCTTTTGACTGCAAAAGCTCCCATTTACTACCACCATAACAAAACCCCCCACTCAATCTCCAATTTGCAGTCACACCCACCAATTAATTTCACATGATTTCTGACCTTCAACTACTCCATTTCCCAACCTCCCAATTTCATTTGGTTTCCCCAAATTCTAGTGAAATATGAGTTCCTTGGTTGGTTCATCTGTTTTTCCTCTAAATTGGCGAATGTATCTTATCGATCGACTGAGTACTGCAAATCGGGCAAAAAGATTGGTAATTGTTCAATCTATAAAAGGAGATTCGTATGCTCTACTATGGCGTCTCAGAATTTAACGCCTACTGATAATTTTCGATCCTCCAAATTCAACGTATGAATTGCCTATCTGTTTCTATTTCCATTTATTCTGTTAGTCTTGATTTTAGTTGCAGTTTATGATTAATAAGTTGTTTCTGAAAAAAATTCAGTGGTTGAGTTTACTTGTTCACAATTTTATCATCACTTTGGTAAATTCTGTGATGGTAAGATGCTAGGTCAGCAAAATAGCATAATAAAATTGTTAGTCACTTACTAGGAAAGAATCTTGATCATTGCTTTACTCTTACCGGATAAGATTCTCGGTCTTTGTTATGTTTGAAACGGTAAGTGCTTACCAAAGTAAGGGACTGTTTGGTTGGTTTTCGTTAAGTCGTGGATGGATAAAGTTGTCTGTGTGGATTAATTGTCTGTATAGATGAAAGATGGAACTTTTTTTTTAATTCGGGAGTGAAAGGTTTGGAAAAGAGTTGGCTTTCTGCATAAAGCTCTCCCTAAAGCTTACGGGAATAAGCCACTTTCTATACAATTAAGCCCTACCAACAGTCATGTATAATGACAGAATAAGAGCTATAATTCCCATTAAGCTCATTAAGCCGCTAACGAAGCATGCCTAAGTGTTTAGTAATGGCTCCTAAGTGTCTATTACCTGGTAAGAGGCCGTAATATTTCTTGCATGATCGGTCTATGATAAAAAAAACATCTTTTGAAGCAATGGTAATTTGCATAAGGAACCGCCTATTTGTAAATGAAAAGGGAAAATACAACTTACTTGAATGCTCAACAAAGCAAAGGAACCTTGGTGCACTTGTGTCACTCTTTTTGATGGTGGACATACCGCACATGCATACCTTTGGCTTCATTCTTGCTGTTATAGTGAATAAAAGAAGCTTAAGTGTGTTTGCATACAATACAAGATTATCCCATTAGTATTCCATTTGTAGAGAAATTTGGGGATACCAGTTGTGGAATTGTAACTGTTTGTTTTTTGCAGCAGGATTCGTCTCTTTGAATTTGTTTACGGAAGATTTGGAGGAACAGACGTGCTTATTGAGTGTAAAGATGTCTACAAGTCATTTGGGGAGAAACACATCTTAAGAGGTGTAAATTTAAGGTGAAGGTTTAAATTTCTTGTATGTATATATGTATCGAACGCTTGAGAAAAACACATAGACAAATATATGCATATTCCTGTAGGTCAGCACTTGCAGTTGTACCAAATATGTCTTCATATGTCTTCTTAAGAAGATCATTTATTCTCTCTAATAATAGTAATACCTTATACATTTGTATAACTTTGTGCTTTCTTGTTCATAATCTTAAGTCTTTATCTTGTAGTGCAACTTGTTCGAGCCTCGTCTCTTTTAAAAGTGATAACTTATGCTGATCACCTAATACCATGTACTAAGTCATGCTTAACTAGTAAATATCAAAATGTATACGTATAGTTACATTGAGAAAGAACTCAGTGGCTAATTAAGCAATGATTAGTTGTTTGGAGACAAAAGGTTGTGTTGATTTCCAATCCCTAGGAGATATGTCCTTAGAATGCTTGTTCCTTGGCAAAATATCAAAGTCAGTTTAAATATCTTTAATCTGAATAAGTTCATAGAAGAATATTTTCATACATCCTTCCTTGATTGCTTAAGTTGTTGGTGCTTGCTTAGGATAACCTAGATGTCTTGAGTGACTTAGGATTAAGTCATAACATAGAATATTTTCATATGTCCTTCCTTAAATTGCTTAAGGCATTGTTTGGTAAAAATAAGCTAGCTTATAGTAGTCAGGTACATGTTTGGATGGACCATAAGCTAGAGTTTTGAAAAGCTACTCTCACTAGCGTTTTGGTGACTTATGGGACCTATTATTTTTTTATTCCAATATACCCCTGCTAAGTTTTACACTATCAACTTTTAAATATGCCTTTTTTTTTGTCATTTTACAGTCATAAGCTACCTTATCAGCTAGTTTTTGCCAAACGCATCTTTCATGTATATCATCAGCTACCTTATTCAGTCATAAGCTAGCTTATCAGTCATCACTAGTTTGCCAAACATAGCCTAAGTCATCACCTCCTCTTGTTGTAGAAATGGAAACATTCTATTCAAATTTCTTTGTTTGTGTCTTGGACTTATCTTTTTTTGGTGCTCTTCACACATTATGCTATAGCTTGTTAAGAATCATAAATTGGACTCATACAGATCAATTATGGGGAAGCAGTTGGAATCATTGGGCCTTCCGGCACTGGAAAATCTACCATTCTAAAGATCATCGCAGGGCTTCTGACTCCAGATAAGGTGCTTAAAAATTGGATTGTGAAATAGTCATCCAATGGTGTGCATCCTGCATCATTATAAACTTACATCACTGGTTTTGCAGGGGGAGGTTTACATTAGAGGACGAAAAAGACATGGATTGATAAGTGATGATGATATGTCGGCCTTCGAATTGGCCTGGTGAAGTGTCTTCCACCTACTCACAGTTTTAAATTTTTTTGGGTGTTTTTTTATTAGTGGTAAAAATAATATAATTTTCTGTGATTTGGTTTCGATAAGCAGGTGTTTCAGAGTGCAGCACTTTTTGATTCTTTAAATGTTCGGGAAAATGTTGGTTTTCTTTTGTAAGTTCTCTTTGTTGATGAACTTGTTTTTACATGTTCCTTGCCAACATCCACTCTTGACATGTTTTTGGCTTCTTCGAGTTTCACAGGTATGAGAATTCGAGAATGCCTGATGACGAGATTCAAGAACTTGTTGCAGAGACATTGGCGGCAGTTGGTTTAAAGGTGAGTTAAGAGGCAATCTCATTGTATATTAATTTTTCAAATTTACCCTGGAATATTTCTTTAATATGAATATCCGATCGTTTCACTCGAGAACTTTTCTTGCCCTTTAAATGAACTGACAACGTGGCATTGTGATGGTTGGTTTCTGTCACTATGGGTATTTGGAAATTGGCTTTGAATGGTTATGATATGGGGTAGTTGAAACATGTGAGTTGGGAAAAAATTTTAGGGGTCTTAAAGGTGCACCTGCTTTAAATTGATGTGTGTTCCCTTAAGTAAACAAAAGTGGTTGCAGCCTACTGGCATGTGGCATTAGAGGTTGCAAGTTTAAATCCTTTGCCACTCTTCTAATTTTTCGGTAACTGCAACAGAATAAGGGAAATAAAAAGTGATGGCAAACTCAGGTGTATGTGCAAAAACCAGTTTCTTGTCAGTTTTATTGAAATCATACTTTTTATAATTAAATTTTGTTTTGTTTTATATTATGCTAATTATTTTGTGCTCTGCTTGTTCTTTTTGGATCCGCCTCTGTTGGGGAGGGTAGGATATATGCAGACCTTAACTCTATCCCAAGGGATAGAATCCATGAACCTTGTATGGAGTATGGACAAGTCATATCATATTATCGGATTCTTTATGTTTTACTTTAAATTTCTTACCTTGTTTATGTTGTTGTAGATTTATATATAGAGGCTATTGATCTAGAAAAAGAACTTACTTATATCCACATTAGTAGAAAGGGTTTTTTAACTGCTTTTTATCGAGTCTTAAAGAACATATATAGCATGACAAAACAACTCTTAACATAAGTATATTTTGGTTTACACTTTACACAAGATGGGTGTTAGAGGTCAAGTCTGCATACATGAGATCCCACCGCCTGGTGGATATACTTGGGGTTGTTTGGTTTTTTTACGTTTATACATATTGTTTTAGAAATTTTTCATTTGAATCTGAGATTCATTTCAATTTTTGATTCTCCGTATGGAGCTAGACTGGTTATGATTGATTCATGAATCACAATTATGCTTGGAAGGTGACTACTTCTTTGTTGAAGTATCTTCAACGGTTAAACAGCTGTTTACTGTTTTACGACCTTGTATGCTATCTCATGACATTTGTTGTCTTTTTGTTCTGTCTTCTTTTGTATTGGTTGGCAGTGTCCACATCATTGTACGCAAAAGATTTTTTATTTTTGAATATTGGGGTTTTCTGCAATTTCTTGTGAACTTGGGGTTGACTTGTTTGGCAGGATGTTGAGGATCGGATGCCATCTGAGTTGTCTGGAGGGATGAAAAAAAGAGTAGCTTTAGCACGATCTATAATATTTGATACGGCAAGTAATACTATAGAACCCGAGGTATGAATAACAGTCGTCAAGTATTTTAACTATTTTTGAATCCTTTTCTTTTTCCCTCTTGATAGATTGTAAATTTGTAAATCATCCACATGGAATGGAAGAATGAAAACCAAACGAAACTAACCCAGTAAATTCCACTCAAAAGTAGACACTTATTTTAGGATAAACTTAAATAGAAATGCGTGATCGCTAAATGTTGGTGCAATCTTGAGCAGGTTCTGTTGTACGATGAACCAACTGCGGGACTTGATCCAATTGCGTCGACTGTAGTTGAAGATTTGATCCGGTCCGTTCATTGCAAAGGTGAAGATGCACTTGGGAAGCCTGGAAAAATTGCATCTTATGTGGTTGTAACTCATCAACACAGTACCATTAAAAGAGCTGTTGACAGGTTGGTTGTTTGCTAATCCCCAAACATTTCGGAACTTTTTTTTACACAAAATCAATATTTTTTAATCCTGTTTACAAGCTACTTGGTGTGTGGGTTTGTTTAGTTTAGTTTGGTTTTGTTCTCCATTTTGTGTATAAAATGGAGCCACCCACCTTCTTTATTTCTAGTGGTGACAAAATGAAAATTTAAAACATAGTAATATAATATTTGTTTTTGTTGAATGGTATTCTTTTTGTGTAGGTTGGTATTTCTTCATGAAGGAAAGGTTGTATGGGAAGGAATGACTCATGAATTCACTTCATCTACAAATCCAATTGTTCAGCAGGTAATCAATCAATCAATCACCAAATCTTGTTTTTCTGTAATTGGTGAAGTTAATAAGTATATATTACCTTTGATTATATCAAACATTGTGTTGTATGTTTGTCAGTTTGCCTCTGGGAACTTGGATGGGCCGATTAGGTACTAAGTCAACGATTAAGCTCTCACCGTTTCTTGATCTTGGAAAAATTTGAAGAAGGTCAAATCCAGGAAAAGATGAGAAAACAAGTAGATCTGCGAAATTCTTCGAGTTTTAACAGTGAAGATAAAAAAACCGTAAGGAAGTAGAAAAAGTTTCATTCTTTTTACAATCAGCTAGTTTCGGATACATATATGTAAACATATTGTTCTCACCTTCATATTGGTGTGACTGTGACTAATAAAGATGAGGGTATCATCCCACCCTTCTTGGAGGTCCAAGTAAGTTCAACAATGTGAGGAGTTTATGTGAGTTTTGTC
This sequence comes from Centaurea solstitialis, assembly GCA_030169165.1. NCBI lineage: Eukaryota > Viridiplantae > Streptophyta > Magnoliopsida > Asterales > Asteraceae > Centaurea > Centaurea solstitialis. The sequence goes on along the minus strand of CM058047.1, from coordinate 9,115,335 downwards.
GTATATACTTCTTTACTTGGTTTATATCTCATTCATTCGTTATGATCGGAAACGAAGTCATAGGATTTCGGTTCCTAACCATTAGACTTCTTTGTTGAAATGGAAACGAGTGGGTATTGGGCATCCCATGACCCTGTTTAAACCCCAAATCTCCGACCCCACCCCGACTAATCCCTGACAGATTAATAAAGTAAGACATTTAATCAGGGTCGGATTAAGGATGGATAATGCTATTCTTGACCCTGCTTCAGGTGTGAATTAAATCCTTGTTCCCAACTGTTATCCGTCAAGTAAAATTTCCATCTCTAGATTTTATCACCCGTGAATGAATTACAAAAACCATTACATGCTCAATTTACCTTCGTCTTTTTTCATTTTTATTTCGCAAATTTATATGAGTAAGTTTTGTATTAGGAATATGAAAATCGTTAGTAAACTTCATTTGTGCTAATTTTGTCTCTTACGTTTGCCAAATCTAACTTTTTTCATCCCTTCCCTTAATGGTTGTTAGAATTTTCTTTTACAAATTAAATAAAAAACTTTTTGATTAAACTTTACCTATTTTTATAATTTTCTATTCCTAAAACTATATATATAGAAGGATAATGGGCTGAAGTAGATTAATTTGCAAAAAGTGTGAAAAGAGTCAGCCCGTATATTGATTCTAAAGTAAAATCACATGTGATACAACATGTTAAAAAAAAAAGCAGAGACTTGGTCAATGGGACCAAAGTCGCATGCAAACTCATTCAACAATGATGACGCGTTTGTATTCTATATGATTTTAATCTAGAATCACATGTGATTTGACTCTTCTCGTAAATTGACCATCTTCTTGTTTGAACTGGCCTATCTTTCTATCTCTCTCTATATATAATATTATAAAAGTAATCTTTAACCCCTCCCCCTAGAGATGCATATATTCTCTTGATATTGAAATCAAACTTAAGTTCCACATTGTGCCTCATCCTAACAAATGTATGTCACGTTAATTTTTACATCAAAGTCAATCACTTTGGTTGCTTCATTATGCCTCATTCTAACACCATCTCCCTTAGTAACTACTAGTTTAATGTAAAACCCCTTTACCTAATCAATGTTGTATGCCCATAGTACTTACAAAGTAACTCCTATCCTAGCTTCTAGATCATATCCTTGATAATAAGATAGGTGAATAAACAAGAAGTAACCTTAATATGTTATTTGGTTCAATGGTCACCATCACCTCATATCCTTGAGAATAAGATACAGTAAACAAGAAGAAGTAACCTTAACATGTTATTTGGTTCAATGGTCACCATCACCTCCGGCCACTACTGTTAGAGATAGTATGCATAACAGCTATCAAATACCACAACCAATGTTATAGAACACTGAATGTTCACACTTGTGAACCTTATAATTCGAGCAATATAAGCAACAAAAAAGAGAAGATATAATTCTATAAGGTTTTTTATAATAAAAGGGCTAGTAAATTAATTTACTGGTTACTTTAATCTGAACAATTAATTATGTGTATTTATTTTAGGGATTAAAATAAATATTTAAGGTTTTATTTATTAATTGATGTTTTAATAAATATTAGTTTTATTTTAAATGTTGGATTTTTATAAGGATTATATTTTAATTATTTAGTTTAATAATTAAAATATCCCAATTAAATGTTTTCTTAACCATCAAGACTTTCAATAAATAAAACTTTATTATTTAATTGGTGATTTCGGCCAAGACAGAAATCCATCCAAGCCTCGGGATCGATTTCTCGGTTACTATTACCTGTTAGTGGGTGCGTTCGTTTGCGTCATCACAAGGGACTATATCTTGAGTTATTCAGGTAACAGTTTTTATTAGTTTTAATTATAAGATATTAAACTAGAAAACAATATCTATCATTGGGAAATTTCTTTTTGGGATGTTAAAAGTTTGAAACCAGTTTTTGCTTCCGCTGTAATTTATCTAAAGTTTTCAATTTTTCGCATGCTATGGTTTCATCTTTTGATTAACTGAAGCTTATGGTTAGTCGGATCTCCTGAAAAAAAAAAAACCCAACTACCATCTCCAATCGCTGCGACCACCACCACAACCATGCCCGCCACCACAAACCTGACCATTGACAACAACTACCTCTAACTCACCACCAATGTTACCTACCTCCACCCACAATGACTATCAATACCATTGCCCACAACTGCCTTTAACTCCACCACCATTGTCACCCACCTCCATCCACCATGATTACCAATAACATCGCCCACAACCACTTCTAACTCCACCACCACTGTCACCCACCTCCACCCATCATGACTACCAATACCATCACCCACAACCACCTCTAACTCCACCACCACTGTTACCCACCTCTACGACTACCACTACCATCGCCCCCAACTATCTCTAACTCGACCATCGCCTTTACCACTGCTGCTACCACTTTTGTATCTACCTTAACTGCCACTTCTACATACAACTATTGACCACCACCTCTACCGTCGGCTTCTCCACAACCATAATCACTACCTGCACCACCACAACCACCACCACCACCGTCGTGGACCACTACCATCGACGACAACCACTCAATACAACTATCACTACCACTTCAGTTTCCTCGGCACGCGCTTATGAAAAATATAACAACAAAGGGTAAAATGGTCATTATGTCATTTGAATAGTCTATTCAACATAATAAGAAAATAGTATCTTTGACTTAATTGATACTGATAACTTAATCCATACAAGGATCAAAAAAGAAACCATAAAGAACTCCTGAGTGTGGCATTATGAACACAGTTGGTTATAACCAAATAGCTTAGGCCCATTAAAATTTGAGCAGCTTTAGATGGGCATATTGGGCCAACCCATATTTAAATTTGGACTTGTTGGTACAACCCATCAACCACCTCTAACTCCAAGATCACCTTTACTACCACCACCTTCACATATGACTATCGACTACCACTTCTATCACCACTTCCTCCACAATCACTATATCTACATCCACCACAACTACTACCTCCACCATCGACCATGATGGACCACTACTACCAACCACAACCACCACAAACCTCCAATTCAAACAATGCCTTAGTGTCAGTGAGTATGAGTCCCTGACATAAGACCTTCAATGAGCATATAAAACAAAAACACGAGCTTATTTAAATATATAAACAATAAAGGGGTAAAATGGTCATTATGTCATTTAGATAGTCTATTCAGCGCCAATCAACGAAAAAACTAGGAAACAACTCCTAAACACGAAATTATGAACGGAACTAGTTATAACCGGTTACCCGATGGATACAGATAGAAATCCAGCCCATCAAAATTCTAGTAGTTTTAGTTGGGCCTATTGGGCCAGCCCAAATCTTATATTTGGGCCTGTTGGTCCAGCCCATCAACCAACCTTGTCAATCTCATAAACCCATTGACCGTTTATGTTCCAACCAAGGGCAAAAATCATCCTCATTTTTCCAGAGAGGGGCGCACACACTTCGCCTGCTGTCAGTACTTCGTTCTTCCCCCATTTTCAATGAAATTGTTTCGAGTTTAACAAGAACACAGGTAACAACAACTCTCTTTGTTTAATCCGTTCGTTTATTGTTTCTAGGTTGTGTTCTTCTTGTTGTCCAATTTTGGTTACCCTAATTCCGTTTATATTTGTGCAAAATCGTTTCTAGGGTTTCCCAGATCACCCAAATTTGAAGAATTGTTTGTTTGTTTGGCTTGTTGAGCAGCTTAGTTGACTCTCTTTTTTCATAATTTTTATTTTTGTAAATTGTTTGATTAGAGAGATTTTTGAGTTTGGAAAGTTCATTTGTTCTGCTTCTTAAATCTAGAAATTGGGAAATTAGGTTTGGCATTGGAACTCCAGAATGCTCCAGTTGAGATGATTCTGGCTAGTTAAAATGATACTTGAAAAAAAGAATTAGTTACAATGATAATTGAAACAAAAGAACTTGTTTTTGGAATTGTTTATAAGGCTTCAGAAGTTTCAAACTTTGGGCTCAGAAGTATGCAAATTTATTCTCAATTTTTGTTATTTGATTAGCTAATTATCGGTTTATGGTTGGGAGCTTTTTGCTCATTTTGTTAGTTTCTTATGGTGGAAGTAGGAGTTGGTATGTGGATATCATATAAATAAGGTTCATTTTTGTTATTTATATCAATAAATTTAGTGAATATCCTTGGTTGACTAGGTGTTTGAATGAGTGTTTCTAAAGTCTAATCTTATGTTTGATGATGGAGATGTGGAATCTTTTCTTGTTTTGTTATCTTTGTAGCTTATGAATGTTTAAGGGGATAGTTTGTAGGTCGCTCTTTTGCCTTTGATAAACTACTACTGACTCGAATCAGTGATCTTTCTATCTCAAAGAATATTGATACTACTAACATTGGTGAATTTGTAGAGTTTAGTTAATTCCAGTTAACCTCACAATCACATCAAACTAAGCAGTTGTTCTTCTCCCTTTCTTTGTTTTGTTTTGTATTGTTTTTATTTGCTTTATAAGATCTGATTACGGATGATTTATTAGATTGATAGGTTGCGGAAAGTCTCTTTTGGAGTTTTGCGTGGTTTAACATTGAGTTCAGATGACAATTATCTTTACTAGCTTCTTCCTTAGTCTTCTTTTTAAAAACACTTGATTAGTTAAACCACTTATTCAGTGTTGTAAGCTATGATTCCAAGTTGTGAAAAGGATGAAGTGATCAACAACTTCTGATGATTGTGCAATTCAGTTGGAATAATGGAACAAATGTCAACTAGGAATCTTGTTTGAATCATCCTTGTATATGTTAGTTGCTTTTCTATGGCAAATTGAAACAAGTTATATGAACAATTATGGGAGATTGACCGAGTATATCGTAGGCATTTTACCGTAGGTCTTTTACCAAATTTGTGTTCTTTGGGGTTCTTCTTATGCTTATGATGCTTGTAACTCCCTAGTCCTCATCTTTGATCCCGGTCCCCTTCCCTGTTCTTGTCGGGGAATAAGATTCCATCCCCATTAGGGATTTCTCCCATCTACGAAAATTTAGTTTCTACGTAACATCATGGTATATATGTATGAATATATTTTACATATAAATGCCAATTTCATGTTTAAACGACATACATGGTAAAATTTAATCAACCAAATTTTAGTTGATGCATTCTAGCTCAGAGACAAGTATATAAGTTACAAACTTACAATGCTTAATGATTGAAATGTTAAACAATCACATTGTTATATCACCAAAAGTTTCTTCACCAACAATCAAATACAATGGTATCCAAGTCTTGGTTTAAAAAAGCGCGCATCAGGCGCGCATAATGCGTGATGCGTTTGATGCGCTGGTTGAAACGCATCAGGAAGGCTGATGCGATGGGGTTCCATGATGCGCTCCCGATGCGCTCGATGCGCCCTGATGCGGCCCGATGCAGTGATGCGATGCATTATGCGTTTTTTCTTATTTGGGCTTTAAATGTTGGGCTTTTTTTTGACCTAATAAAAAAAGTCTCTATCAACTCCATCTATCTACTGTCTCTATCGACTCCATCCCTCCAACAGCTCTATCAAGTATCGACTCTATCAATTCAAGCCAGCGACCTCTATTGACTCTATCAGATCGAAGATTCAAAGCACAAAATTGAAGTCAGACTCTTTCCCTCTATCAATTGAAGTGCCTTCTGACTCTTTTATTTTAAATTCTTTATCAAAGTCGGACTTTCTATGGCTACTTCTGCTTGCTGCCTATTTGAGATATTGATATGTAGAATTAATTTATAAGTATTTTTAAATTGATATGAAGTATTTTAATAGGTAAGTATTTGTAAGGTATAAAATGATATGTAGAATTAATTTATAAGTATTTTTTAATGCCGGGCGCATCATGTGCGTGATGCGAGCGCATCCGCATCACGCATCACGCATCGGCTTCCGGGACCCTTACCGCATCAGACCGCATCACGCTTTTTTAAACCAAGATCCAAGTTTGCATTTAAGATTGACTATAGTTTTCTTAGGGCATCTCCAATGCATGACACTCTATCAGAGTGCCACATCATCATTCTACTAACCATACAACCCTACCATTTTACACCCACACTCCATAACACTCCACTAAGTTTAATGAATTTCCACGTCATCACACACACACACACACACATATATAATTTTACCAAAACATTTTATTAATTATTTTGTTTTTTATATAAATTTTAAAAAACCAAAAAACTAAACTAAAATACATAATAATTAAACAATAAACATAAATACTATAATATATATATATATATATATATATAGAGAGAGAGAGAGAGAGAGAGAGAGAGAAAGAGAGAAGAGAGAGATATAGCATTTGATTAATATTCAAAATTTAAAGAAAAAACAAATCTTTCCCATGAGCCGTGTAATGCCCATGGCACTAAAGAGTGACACAGAGGGCACTTATTAGTTGTTATGAATGCTGTCCCAAGGAAGCTAATGAAGAATAGGGGAGAGTCATGGTAAGCATTTCTTGAGTTTTACGCTGGTTCTTCTTGTGGCCTAAAGAAAACTGTTCCAAGGTAGGAAGCATAGGGATTGCTAAATAGAATCATGACATTGTTCAATACGTGCCATTTTATTTTTATAGGCATGTTTGGGTTTACGGCACCCAAAATGCTTATATGGCGAACCATTATGACCCCTTCTTAAAATTGTGCAAGTATGCCCTCCTCTTTTGGGAGTTGCACATGTATATGTTATCTTACTTAGACCTTCTATATGTTTTGTGTTCAAAAGAAGAGATAAACATCTTTTTGTATCAATTTAAGTTTGGTTTTAGCTTGTATATTTTTGTTTTTTGTGTTGTTGTCAAATTGCAGATTTCTTTAATTCTTCTCTTGTCATCCATCAAGGGGTATCCAAATTATCAAAAAAGAAGTTGTTTGCTTGAATATTTGTTTGTTTGTAGACAGCTTAACACATGCCATCTTTTCCCTATGAAACCTTTTTGCCGCCAAGAATTTTATCATCTCATAGAAAGAATTGATTTTTAATTTGGGAGTTGGAACTTCTAAATTTGAAAATGTCCTATACAGATTTAGGTTGATAAATGGATAATGGATTGGTTTTGATGTAGCTGTTTTTTTCATTTTCAGCTTAAACTGTAACAACTTTTAGTTGTTTATTTAGTTCGGATTAGATGTTTGTACTGTCAGTGTCAGATCTAGTGATTTTGTTGATATGCTAGGCTAATTTGATGTGTGTATAATAGTTTTTGAGTCTCCATAAGACTGACTTATTTGCTTCAAAGGAGAAAACTTTGTGTCAATAACTGTAGAAATGTTATAAGGCTATTAATTGAAAAGAAATGTGGGTCTCTTATGAGCTTTGTCTTCTTTAGATGAAACCCCAAGAGCATCCCTTAGGCCTTGATTATAGCTTGCCGCTGGCAGCTGGTGTGAACTTGAGTCTTATTATGTTAATTCTTTTAGTGTGCATATGCATGCTTTTAAGTAGGATAATATAGAATATAACAGGACAATGAATTCACTAATTTAGTGATTTGAAAGGTAGATGACTCTTGGAAGAAAGTATGGGATATAAACAGTAGATGACTGTTGGGAAAAAAAGAGCGGGATTTTGATGGTATATAAATATTGGAAGAAATGATGGAATTAAGCGGTAGATGACTATTGGAAGAAAGAAAATAGGAACATAAACAATTTGTTTGTTGTCTCTCTTGCTGGAGGGCTGGAAAAATTCAGCCCTAGAAGAATACAAGACATGAAGGGAGAATGTACAGAATATAAGAAGCAATTATTTCTAGTTACTAATATTTTTATTATGAAAACAATTTTACTTTAAGCTTAATACTTGCATTGTTGTTTGTTCTAATTTTTTGATAGAATGGAGAAAAGGAATGATACCAAACAGGCATGCAAAGGTTGCTTGTTAACAAACTTGCCATTTATGTACATTAAACAGTTTGATTCACTTTAGTAGTGTAAATATTGTAATCAAATACGATCTCCATCACTTGTATCTCAACTGAAATTGTGTCACCAAGTGATGGACTAAAGGTTTTGTTGAAGTAGACGACATAAAATATTTCGTGACGACATAATTGTGTATATTTAGGTTCTGTGAAAAGTTTTTTGATCTCTTGCCAAGTTTGGAAATATTCGTTAATGTGCTGAACTTCTGTTTTATGTTTATAGACTAGTGCAAAACTTTGTATGCGGCATTGCGGTGTCATGGTATCTTCTTTGCAGCTGGAACTTTAAGGCAGCCTCTAGTCCAACCAACTCATTCAATGACAATTTGACACATAAGAGGTAGTAATTACGGCTCTCTGTAGTGCTTTTATCGTTCTCTGGTCTCATTTCCATGGCTAGATGTGGTTATGTTTTTTAAAGTAATTATGTTATTGTTTTGTGGGTTTTGTATGTTGAACCTTGAGGTATTGAACGGCCCTCTGAGTTGTATATAATTGTGGCTAGAAGTTCTGTCTCTATGTGTTGCTCTGATAGTTTTGTTGGCCAGATAATTTACCGAGTTGAAAAGCTATATCTGCAGAACCGACTCGGTAACTCTTTAACACCCACGCAAATGCAAATTTTGCCAACCCATTGAAACTAACACACTCTTCAGATCCACTTCTCACACTTCTCACTGTTAACTCAACTTCTCACGATCCTTCGCCTAATACACACAACACACACACACATACATATCAGTATATTATGAGTGTGTGCTCATGTTTACTACATGCTGCTCACGATTAGAACAAATTCTAACGGTAAAGATTACGTCTAAGAAGCTGAGCTGCCGTTTTTTGTATGCTGAAATGGAGTATTGATGTTAACTTTACCTCGTAAATTATTTTACCAAGCATACCCGTATTGGGTATTTCAGTTAATTCTACAGTTATATGGCACTTGTAATATATCACAATATGGAAATTGTTTGGTAGCAAAAAACACTATTTATTTTTTATGACTTCCATCTTGACTGTTGCTAGATCTGTCTCGAGCATGGCGTAAGAGGCCTCTCCATCGTTAGATTACGCCCATACCGTTACGATTACGCCCATACTGTTACGATTACGCCATGGCGTGTGTTTTCTACAATACATGATTTCTTTTTTCAAATTTAATATTTTAAACTTGTGTGTATTTTACACTTCTAATTTTAGATTTTGCATTTTCACGAACTTAGTTAACCATATTACAAAGTTTCTTGGATTCACGCATGTCATGAGCTCACGGTTAAAAAGAAGTTCTAGAACTCTCCCAATTCTAAATATCTGATGACAATTTTTTCATATAAAACTAATTAATTTATATGAATGTAGATTTTTGAGATCGTTATTATTGAAATATATTATATATATATATATATATATAGGGTCAGGTTCAAATGTGAACACAATTTTGGTTGTGAACATGAGGACGAATCTCAGCCACACATCTCCGGTTACGGTGGACGCGATCACGGAGGATTGACGCGATTCATGGGAAGGTAGAGATGATTAAAGGGGGGGGGGGGGACCGGTCAAAGCCGCCTTTATTGACCGGATGAGTGGTTGAGATTCGTTCTCTTGTTTACAATGAAAAAGTGGTTCACATTTGAACTTTTCTCTGTATATGTATATTTACACACACACACACACATATGACATACAAAGTTTTCTGCCTTATCCCTTATGCCCCTCCTTAAAAAAATGCCGCGTTCTCGCCGTGGCATGTAAGACTTGAGCTCTCCACCATGCCACACCTCACACCATTTTGGACCTTGATCTCAAGTCCGATAAATGTTTTGCTGCTTCAACAGCTGGTCTATCTTATTTCTCGGGTACTATGAGTCTGCTTTAGGCATGTTGATCTTGCCCTTCTCTTTTACTCACCCAAAACTCTGCCTACTGTAACTTGCTACTCACACTGCTATTGCTTAAACACATTTGCAGGCCTACTCGAGTGCATTTTACATGCAAAATGCAGTCTTGACTCTTGACCACTTTTTGAATAAGTGGAGGTGATTTAAATTTAGGTCTTATTCCGGCCTTCCTCCGTGATGGATTGCAACAGAGAAGAAGCCTTGAGGGCCAAGCAGATTGCAGAGAAGAAGATGGAGAATAAGGAATTTACTGCAGCTCTGAAGATTGCCACAAAAGCCCAACAGCTTTATCCCGAGCTAGAAAACATTTCGCAAATGATTGTGGTATGCGAAGTACACTGCTCTGCCGAAAAGAACTCTTTCGGGTCCGACAAAGACTGGTACGGCATTCTCAAGGTCGAGACTTCCGCCGATGACCTGGCAATTAAGAAGCAGTACCGGAAGTTAGCCCTCGTACTTCATCCCGATAAGAACAAGTTTTCCGGTTCTGCCGACGCCTTTAAGCTGATCGGTGAAGCTCAGAGGGTGCTTTTGGATCGCGATAGGAGAATGATACACGATAGCAAGCGTAGAGCTTTCGGGAATATCTCTACGTCAAGTTGGATCCCGAAGCAACCGAACAGACAAACGAACGTCCACCAACATCCTTGGAATCAAAGCGGTTTTCCACCTAATCAGAACAATTTTCCGGGAGGGCGGTCGGGAAACTTTCAGTTCTCACAACAGCGGGGGCAAACTGGGAATGGGTCGACTTTTTGGACGGTTTGTCCTTTCTGTTCGGTTAGGTATCAATTCTATAGAGAACACGTTCTTAACAAAGTTATTCACTGTCAAAGCTGCAAGAAGTCGTTCACCGCATACGAGTTTAATGTCCAAGGTGCCGCACAAAGCCACCAAGTTCCCGTGTTTCCCCAACCGAACAAGGCTCCTTTTAAAGCCACGGAGGGCACCCATAAAAGTAATTTCACATCAAAACCGGTATTCGGGAAACAAGAGAAAGAACCCCCAAGACACAGGGAAATGCGAGCAGAAAACGTAAAAAGAAGATGGAAGAATCCAGCAGTGAAAGTTCCGAGAGCGAAGGAATCTCCGAATCTGAAGAAGAAGAAGAAGAGGTCGAAGAACACAGTGAGAGCTCCGATGATGAAAACGTCGGATTGGAGGATAAATTCGTGCCCAAAAATGGCGATAAGAAACCAGGTAATGCGGATTTCGGCGAACAGCCTCGGAGATCTTCGCGTCCAAAAAGAAACGTATCTTACAAAGAAAACGTAAACGAGAATGACGAAGATGCCGCCACTCAGTCAAATCAAGCAAAGACCGAACCGTCTTCGGAAGATACGTTTTGGAAGGCGGAGGTGACCAAAGAGGCCAAAGAAGCACAAAAAGATAATGAAGAAGAACGACACATTCTGGAAGGCGAGCCTGATGTAGATGATAATAAATCGAGCGATATCGAAGAAGAACGAGAACCGGAAGTTTTCGAGTGCCCGGATCCCGAGTTTAGCGACTTTGATAAAGAACGAAAGGAAGAGAAATTCGCAGCAGGGCAGATTTGGGCCGTATACGATACCGAGGACGCCATGCCGAGATTCTACGCTTACGTCCGAAAAGTCGCATCTTCTCCCGAGTTTAGTCTTCAAATCACATGGCTAAAAGCCGTTCCCGGAAACGCAGATGAAAAAGAATGGGTGGAAGAGGAGTTGCCGGTTTCATGCGGCAAATTCAGACGCGGGAAAAACGACATGGCTGAAGATCTTCCAATGTTTTCCCACTTGGTCACGTGGGAAGAAGTTAAAAAAGGGCTGTTCAACATATTTCCGAGAAAAGGCGAGACATGGGCCCTTTTCCGGAACTGGTCTATAAAATGGTCCGCCGACGATACGAGAAACTACGAGTACGAGTTTGTGGAGATCTTATCTGATTATGCTGACAACGTTGGCGTGCGTGTTTCGTACTTGGAGAAGGTGAAGGGTTTCACGTGTCTTTTTAAGGCGAAAGAGGACGGAGGGTTGTTAATAGCGGCGAGCGATCGGTACAGATTCTCCCACATGGTTCCGTCTTGTAGAATGAGGGGCGTAGAAAGAGAAGGTGTTCCGAAGGGGTCTTACGAACTCGATCCTGCTGGTCTGCCTGCATCAGCATTTGAACAGGTTATCTTGTAATACTCTCCCCTACTAACTGGAAAAAAAATCTAAATATTTTGTGTTTAGATGTTATTTTGTTGGCAGTTAGATAGCCAATCAATCAATCCCCTTAGTTAACCATGTGAAAATTCTTTACTTGGTGCATTCAAACTACTGTGGACCCTTTGGGAGACTTGAGCTTCACAGATTCATTCTAAATAATGCTTGAAAAGGGTCATTTCTATTTGCTCATCTAGTTTTTAACTTTTTACCTCCCAAGACCCTAAATATACTGGTGGGGTGGAGTGGAGTATACTGGGTTTGTTTGGTTTCAAGTAGTTTTGCTTTATTCATCGTGTTTTCTTTGATCTAGAAATTTTAACGACACCATTGCTGTTTTCTTTCTATTTTCTGGTAACTATATTATTTGACATCTTTAGCCTCAACTTGTTTACGGAATCTATTCAAAGGGCCTATTTTGTATTGTACAGGCGGACGTTGATTTTTAGACCTTGCAAAAATCAAACTATTTACCCACAGTTTATTTAGTGTTGGGTAGAAGGAAAGGTTGGGAGTTTAGGTTAGGGATGTGATTTTGGCCTTGCTATACTTTTTGTATGTTTTAGTGTACCTAGTTGTTACTTTTTCTTGTTCAATGTGCTTAGCAACCTGTAAGTTTTCATGGAAATATGCACTTTGATGTAGAAGTCATGTCTGTGTATATCTTATCCTGACCCAACTTTTAATTGGGGTCACTTTTTCGTTTGGTTTGGTTTGGTTTACCAAATTGGTTTGCCGTTTCTACACTGGTTTCTTGATTGAAGTGTATATAATATTTACGGCAAATACTCACCTCCATTGGTGTTGAGCTAATCTAGGTTGGACTCTACCAATAACCCAGATACTGCTAGGCCAGTGATCTTTTGGTAAGTGGTTTCTTGATTGTAGTCACATGGTTTCAAGATCTTTTGGGTGCATATTGTTTTCAGTATGTTCATATGATTGTTGTTTTAAAAAGCATGTCTAATGATGGTTTATAGTTTGAAAAAGATTGCTTTGAAGAATCTACCTTTTGATGCCACTTCTAATAGTAAATTTTTTAAAAGTATAATGTTTCAGACAATATATTGTTCAAACATCTCTTTTGAAGGTATGCTTTTAAAAAGTAGTTAAATGAATGCACTTGTTCTCTAAACCCCATTATTTAAGGGTAAATGTGTCAAAATGCTACAAAGATTGTTATGTTTCTCTTGTCTGTCCATGGATTTTGTAGCGGTTTAAAGGTTAATCTGTTCGGGAATCTCAGTTATTATAATTAATAAAGTTTTTTCAATAAATATAGAGCAGGAGTAAAACTATTTGTTTTCTATCAATTATAGGAGTAAAACTATTTATTTGCAAGCAATTTGCCGGGGATTAAGTGGGGCCATGTTTAAGCGGGGCCATGTTTAACCCCCAAAATTGCCGGGGATTAGTCGGGCTTTGGCTCGGACACCCTTAAAAAAAGAAAATCCTTGTCACTGTAATTATAGGATCAGATTCTACATGTCAAAATGGGTGTAAAAAATAGAATTTTGAGACTATTACACTGATTCAAAAAACTAAAATTCATTGTGAACTAAATGAAAATTAAACCAAGCTTATTTTGCATTTTGATATATTTTCTATTGTCATAATAATATACATCTCAAAATTTCAAATGGATTCCAGCATTAAAAAAAAGCATTTTGATTTATTCTACTTTTTCAATGGATTTAATGTAAAAGTAACAGAAGTATTATTGGCGAATTGAGGTGTTATTAAATAATGCCTTTTGATTTCACGTGTTTGAGCTTGTGTTTTTATAAAATCCACGTAGGGTCAATGTTGCATACACAAGAAACAGTGGTTTCATTTTTACTTCATCGACGAAGCAAGCAACCTCTCAGATGCTCTTTTAAGTCTTTCAGTAGCGCAACCCATCGAGCTCTTAAGCACTCTATCGCATTAGCGTCACATCAGCTTTACCATAAACTCACTATAAGCCTCCATAAACCCACTCTGTCAAATACCACAACCCACCAAACTGAATACCCAATATATATATATATATATCAATTAAAAAAAGTGTGTGAGGGGAGAGAGAGCGGCTTGGATGGTTTGCTGAAACCGGTCCACAGTCTGCCAATGTTGTACCGCATCCTGCTGGAGCCCGCCCAAGCCGGACGCTATGTAAGGCCTAAGGTATAATAAGTTAACTTATAAGTTAGTTCATGAACAAATTATGTTTGGTAAAAATTATCTTGTGAACATGTAAATTGATGAAAAAGAATATCTTAAAGAAATAATTAATTACACATATTTCATAACATAATTAAAATAATTTTTTAATAATTTAATACGTTAATTAATCAAATAAGATGATAACAAAAATTAGATAATACAATATGTTAATGGGAAGGATTTAAAAATGATGAGTTTTATCTGCATGTGTTTGGTTTATGTTGGGTTAGTCAGGTTCATATTACGCCTTTGCATATTTAAACAACCATTACCAATTTAGCTTCATAATATATTTACATAAGCATCACATTCTCTGCGTAAATGAACGATATAGATCGAATCTCATCAATTCATTTTTTACATGATTTATTAAGGGTAAATTTTTTTGTATTAAACCAAACCCATGAACATATGTACCAATTATATCCGATCGGTAGTATAATACTACGTATGCAAATTTGGTTAATACAAGATATTGGGTACCATGTTAGTACATCGGTACCGACTTATTTTTTTTTTTTTTATGCAATTAATTAACTAGATATGTATCCACATACGATGTGGTGCAAAACATCTCAAATCTAAAGTTGAGAACTCAATTTTTTTTATGTTCAGTTTTATTATCATACAATACCAATTTTATGGTTGGTGTGTGTTTTTAAGTCGTATATCAAAGGTATAAAATTTAAGTCAACTTTGCATTGCTAAACTTTAATTAGACTTGACATCAGCTGTCGTAGTGTAAAAAGTATAGGGTCATGGAAGGTGCCATTGTATCAATTTGCTGTGTGTCACTATATATATTTTAAAACTGCACAAGTTTTCCTTGGTAGAGTTGGTTAGTTTCTTGCTTTTCATATATGAGGACTTGGGTTCAAGTCTTGTTAGCATCGTTTTTCCTAGATTTTAATTTTAATTTCGGATTTATTGTTAAAAAAATTTCAATAACAAGACTCGAACTTGAGACCTTACATTTGAAAAACAATGAACTAAGAGACCAATAACCATTTTGTTAAAAATGTTTTCATATATGTTTTTTATATTGAAATTGTGCTACCGTTTAAAAAAATTTCTAGGTATACCCTTACTTTCGAAAGAAAAAATAATAATGAAAGGTTGTTATGTTAACTGATATGACATTAAAATACATGAGGATATGATAATATAAAATGTTGATAGTCACAAATTCTTTCGTTTCTAGAAACTAGAAATTTAGGCCTAATATTTTTTGCTTTCGACGTCATCATCTTGACTTAAATCATTTAATATAAAATAACTGCTAACTACAAATTAATATTTTATAATTGTATCATCATCATCTTGTGATATTTACGAAAAACATGTTTTTTTGTTTTAACATCAATTATTTTCCATACAGGCCGGGAAACATATTTTTAATATCATTTTTATGTAGTTCAATAAATGTTCTATTATTTACGTATGTGTTTTTCTAAATCAAATATATTACTTTTAGTCAATTTTAAATAAACTATTCAATACAAAACATAAAAAAGACAGTTTAAAAAGGTAATTTAGGGTGCATTTTGTTGTATAAAACTATTTTAATTTTTCTAGATTTGTTTTTTCTTTAGAAAATAAAGTTTAGTTTTCATTTTTAGTTTTCTATGAAAATTTTAGAAAACACATTTTGTTGAAATGGTGAAGTTCCATTTTTCATCTTAAAAATTAGAAAACACGTTTAGGAAATTTTGAAAAACTACTAAAATCAGTTTTATAATTTACATAAAAATTTAGAAAACAACAAGTTTTCATTTTTTTAAAGAAACCTTTAAAAACTGAATGAATCAAACACGTTTTCTAAATTTTTAATTTTCTTAAAAAATTTTCCTAAAAAAATAGAAAATTTTTCCACAACCAGATGCACCGTAATTTCTCCATCAATATTTTTTTCCCTTGTCTTCTTGTTTGTAATTTGACAATCACATTATTTAATTATATCTTCAAGAAAGTGCAAGGTGCATATCTTTTAACATATATATGCATGCAATGTATAGATCCAAAAAGTTCAGGGTGTCCATATCCTTACTTATTAAGTTTGAACTTGTGATGCATAATTGTTTCAACATCTCAATCACTTACACTTTTAGGAATGAAGATATCATCCCACAAATCACGAGCGTAATAGAAGTAGATTTTCATGACTTCTTTTTAACAAAGAATAATCTAAATTTGAAAGAGTGTTAACATAGACTCTAGAAGATTATACTGATCATGGACGGATTTGAAGAGGGGCACACGGTGGCACGGGCCACCGTCAAATTCCTCCGTCGTAGTGTAAAAAATTATGGTGCCACCGTATCAATTTGTCGTGTGCCACCATATATATTTTGAAAATACAATGAAAACAAAAGTTTTCTTTGGCATGAGTTGGTTAGTATCTTGCCTTGTAAACATGAGGTCATGGGTTCAAGTCCTATTAGAGACATTTTTTTTAGATTTTTGCTTTTAATTTCATATTTAGTGTTTATATAAAAAAATTGTTTGTACCAATAATTGAACTTGAGACTTTACCTTTGAAAGTCAATGAACCAACCACTAGACCAATAGAGATTTTACGAAAATTTTCTTTATATATGTTCTTTATGGTTAAATGGAGCCACCGTCTGAAAAAAGTTCTAGATCCGTCCCTGATACTGATCAATGTACTAATTGGCCATTAAACATGACTTATATCAGTTAACGGAGCCATCTGATTTGTGATTTTTTTTCATTTATGTAAGTGATTACTGGTATCATAAGGCCTACAACTCTTTATTTGTAGCATATAGTCACTCTTGGCTTAATTAGATGCTTAAAATGTCTACATGTCCTAATAAAATACTTTATAAGACTTGTGTTCATAAGATCAAACTATACAATGTCATATCTAGAAGTGTTACAATAAGTTTATAAGTCGTTTTTAGATATTTTAACCGGTAGAGCGAATAGTATTTGTGTGTACTTTTTGGCTTGCTCTACGTAGGAGTGAAGAAACTTTTCTTGCTTTATTAATTAAAATTATGTTTTTAAATTATTTGAAAAGAAAACAGGAGGGAACGCATTAAGGGGTAAAACGTCTAAAGTGTTTTTGGCAATATTTTTTTTAGAACGGCAATTTATTACGAACGAAGGCCGGAACCTAGCAAGGCGCTAGACCCGACAAAAAAAGACTTACAGCGGGAAAAAACCGGAGCGGTCGAGCCAACTAGACAAACTGCTACACCCAACTCTCGACCTAAGCCATAACGACATCAAAGACAAAATAGAATTTGCCGTTCTGATCGAATTGAACTCCTTGTTATTGAAGATACTATTGTTCCTATCAATCCACAATCCCCACAGGTAAGCATTGCCAATGACTTCTCTTCTAGACCTCTCTTCCGACGGCTGGTTGATAGCGTCCATCCAAACAAATAGATCTTCCAGATTTGACAAGGTGTTCGGCAAAAAATCTATGCTCTTGTTAACCTCGAGTCTTACCTCCGCCGATTTTATGCACTCAATAAACAGATGTTGTCTTGACTCGTTAGTCTCGTTACATAAGGCGCACCGAGCGTTGATAGAACAAACACCTCTCTTGAGGAGATTGTCTAACGTTGGAAGTCTGTCCAGCCGGGTTTTCCAACTAAAAATTCTCACCTTTGAGGGTATGTTTTTGTTCCAAGACGTGACATGATTAAAGCCTCTTAACGTCCCTTCGTCCACGGCCTTCCTCAACGATGAGACGTTAAAACAACCAGACCGGCAGAGTGCCCATGACCACTTACTATCACCGGACCCGAGTTGGACATTCTTACAAGCGTCCTCGAGCTCACGGACCTCAAGGGCCTCTCGGCCGTCACGAATCTCTCTTCTCCATTGTCCATGAAAGGTCACTCCGTTGCTAGATCTTTCACATCGATCCGCCACCGAACAATTTGGAAAACCCGTTGCTAAACGATCCGCCACCGAACAATTTGGCAATATTATATAGTTGAGGGACTATATATCTATAATCAAAGACTAAAAGGGCGTTTGGTTCATTTCAGGGAATGAGAATGGAAATAAAAATGGGAATGTAGGAGAATGGGAATAGGAATGAGCATTGTATTGATGCTGTTTGGTTAACCCAATATAATCAATGAACAATTGCTTTATATTAAAAAAAATGTTTTTCAATCTTGAAAATACAAAAGATGTTTCATTTAACATCCATATATAGATTAAACAATACATGGAAAAAAAGAACCAAATAGAAATAAAAATTTCATTTCCCCCCAATTTGGTCAGGAATGAAAATTAATGAATTTGCAGTAATGATTCCATTATATAATATCAAACCATACAATGGTTTTCATTATCATTATCATTATCATTCCTGACCCCTCAATACCTCCAACCAAACTCCCCTAAGACTTAGCACGATCCTTACATTCACAAATCACAATGAAAGATGACTTCACATTTGAAAATTTTTTCTTCGATATATATTTGTATATATATAGATTGGTGCATGCGATGAAAATTTTGAGTTAACGTAAAAAATATAAAAATGATTATCAACCATTGATCAAATATTAAGACAAGATATTTTGTTTAGAACGACAGATTACACACACCCAACTAACCTACTACTAAAATCTACTCCTAACTATTGTTCACGACGGAACTCGAACCCACAACCACAAGAGAAGGAGACACCTTAACACCGCTCCAAATATTAAGACAAGATATATTTATGATAGTTGTGATAGGAAGAAAAGAAACCATTAATAGTTGTGGCAAAAGGTTGGTTATGGTCCTACTGGGGGAGTATTGATTGGTTATCTTACCCAAATTAAATTCTCAATCATACTAGATGCTAAACATTAGATGACAAAATTATACAACCAAACATCATCTCAATAAACAAAATCAGCCTTCCTCCTATTCTTCTCATTTTCACCTTTTCCCTTATTTTATTATATACATTATTTAAATATTTATGGTACCCTTAATTAGTTGGGATCCATGTCTACCCATTTCCAATCATTAATCAACAATGCATAAATTATTGCTCATCTTGAATGAAATGTTGATCTTTTGTGTTACCTAAACCCTGTATTGATTTTATATTTGTACATATTAAGATTAACTTTTATTTTTTTTATTTTTATATTAATGCTATTATTTGATGTAACAAAAGAGTATATATAATCAGTACCCGTAACTTCTTTATGGTGAGTCTAATTAAATAAACCCAATTAGATAAAGGCTAGATTAAGAAAAACCTTAAAAAATGACCAAAACAAAATATGGAAAAAAAATATATTTTTTTTTTTTACTTTTTGATGTAATTTTTTTTATATAATTTTCATGGTCACCAATTTTCAACTAGCAAATAGGTGAAAAGTATTCTCTCTCTCTCTCTCTCTCTCTCTCTCTCTCTCTCTCTCTCTCTCTCTCTCTCACACACACACACACACACACATAGAGGGTCATTCATGAAGAACTTAGTAGGTTGTAGAAACGATGTCGGGCCTTCTATAATTGGTTGGTCGGGAGTCCTAGTTCCAGTTAATCGTCGAGGCCCATTTACGTTTGTCCATCTCTACTTGGCGGTTATCGCCTATTAAATAAATAAAAATGATTAAACTTAATAAAATGAGTGTTTCATGTTAATTAGATCCTTATATGTGTGTATGTGTGTGTGTAAGGTTGGCTCTAAGAGAAATATAGGTTAACATGAGAAGCATAAAAAGTGGCTACCAATGGTTAGATGAGAAATGAATGCATATTAGAATGAAATATATCAAGATAAAATGTATGAAGATGCATCAAAGTAATTCCTTCCGCTAGGTGCTTAAGACGAATTTGATGAATTTCAATTACCTTTATCAAATCCAAAAGTTAACAACTACACAAACCTTTCAATAACTTTAAAGGTACTTTGAGCATCCATAATGGACTTTGTAGGAGTTTTTCTTCGGAAGGAGGCGTGTTTAAAAAGCAAAAAACTTAAGATGAATATAACAATTTTTATAGATTTTTTTCAGTTGTATATAGTTCTATACAGTTTTTACATATTTTTTATTGAACTCAATTTTTATTCTTGATTGTGTGGACTTGTCGAACATATTTGATCATGAATGAAAAAATTTCTATATCATTTTTGTGTACTTTATTTAAGTAATTGAATATAAAGTATTATTTAATTTTTTTTATGTAAGTGGTTTATTTTTTATAATATGAAATTTATATATAATATATGTTTTATTAAAATATATTAACAAATTATGTAAGTAAATACATAACTAAAGTAGTAATATTTTCTGAATATAAAATATATGTATTTGTGTGTTTACTTTAGCATATTGATTTGTATAGAAAAATAGAAAGTATAAAATAATTTAATAAGTATAGAGATACAAAATGTAAATATATGTAAAATAATTTAAATGAATTGAATTTTGTAAGAGAAAAAAATCATAATGCTTTGTATACGGTATTTATTCGAAATGCTTTGTACAAAAAAGGTACCTTATTGTAACTTTTTGCAGAATAAAGAATAAAACTCAGGTCCTATCCCACCAACAAAAATCAAAGCTTTAAATAGCGTGAGGCGTGTTGTGGCGGTAAGATCAAATCTTAAGCCTTGAAAGCCATGACGAGGACATGACGTGATTTATGGCGGCAAATCTTTATCTCATATATAATATTATAAACATACGCGTATGTTTTCCTACTATTACTTGCATCAATGAAAACAAACAATTAAAATTAAAATTAAGTTGTATATTACAAACTGACAATTAAGACATTAAAATGAAAAGTTAAATCAAACATCGTGTTACAAAATCTGCGCGCTACACATATATATACACTTGTATGTGTGTGTGTGTGTGTGTGTGTGTGTGTGAATGATCATGTGAGACGGATGAGAAATGGATTTACAATCGTTGATCGCTTTTAACCTCATGCCCTCTTATGAAGTGCGGTTTACAAGAGAATTGATTTGGTGGTGCATCTTTTCTCGGTATATCTCGTAATAATGTGCATTCATTTTGTTAAATCGAACAAGAATGAATCTAAACAAAAAACAAAGCCTAAGTTTTATTAAGGAGCACCATCATCTCCATCTTTGGGAACATATCAAAACAATGAAAAGTATGAGATATACGAGAGCTTGAAAACTCACAAAATCCATACCCTTAATCAACACCTTTGAAGAACTCAACCATTGTGGTGAATGAGAAACACGATTTGACCAAAAATCTTCAAAAAGTGATTTGACCCAAACTTAAGTTCGAGAACACAACAAAAGAATTCCTCAAATCTATTGACGTTTTCTCTAATTTTGATTCGTTAAAACCCATTCCTTTTATATTTTGTTTTAGAAAAAAATACATCCTTCTTTATTTACTTAGGTTTATTGATTGAGAGGGTAGGTTTGATAGATTTATATAATCTTCAGAGACGTCAGGATATATAAGGTTAATGTTTGAAAGCTTAGTTAGTAAACCCGTATCCAAATTATAAAGCTATTGTCAAACACCTCAGTATGACTAACTGAATAAGCTAGAGTGTTCATTAAGCCCAGTTATTAAGTTATTTACAAACAAGCCCTTCGAGAGAAAACAAAACATCAAAATAGAAAAATAAAATCATTGAAAATCTTGTCACCACTTTTTATATCATGAAATAATTGTTTTTGGGTCGATTTATAGATTTGAATCCAATTAATTTTGACGATGACAATTGGGATTTGCAAGTCATTGTCTTATCGATTAAACTTTATGTTTATTAACGAACCTCTATGGCCCAAGCGACTATGATAAGAAGGGCATTTGGTTCATTGCTTTCATAAAAACTGACGAAATTTGAATGTGTCATTGACCAAATTCTTTTAGTTAGACATTATAAATACAGTAATTTCTAATCTTGGATAAAATTATGTAATATAATTTATTTCTATCCAAAAATTGTTTAAATGATGAAAAACATCTTTCTCTAACTGTTAAATACTAATAAATAATTAATATTGTTTTCCAGAATTAAAATATGTTGATACTTTATAATAAATTCATTTATAGCTAGGTTTTATAGTAAATGGTAACTAAAATATCAATTTTAATATGAAAACGATCATTCTTGGAAGAAAAATTTGTGAATATGATTAACCTTTTTAATTGAACTCTCATAAGTCATAAACCTACGTTTTTTTGTATGCTGGTTAAAAAAACTTGAATGTTCTACTTTATCTCTTTATAAATCTTCATTTATTATCTTTTGCTTTATTTACTTTTTTACCTTTTTATATTCAATTCAATCTCCATGTTTCAACTAAATATCTTTTTCATATTAATAATTTATAGTATATTAATTAGAATACAATAAGAAATAACTTACGTCATTTGAAAATATTGAATATTTTAACTAGTTTATTTGAAAACAGGCATTGTAATTTTCTCACAGAAACAAGTCTTGTTACTACAACGTTTAGATTGCTATTCTGGAGCAATGTCCCACATCGGACACAAAGTAAACTTGTAATGTGCTTATAAGGATCCTGGGCTAAACCACTCATTGCCAATTGGTTTTGAGTTGGAACCTCACAAACTTACATATTCCCACTCGTAAATATTTTGATTTAAATATTTGTTAAATATCAGAATTCTAACTTCATTGCCGTTTAAAAAAAAAAGAAAAAGAATTCTAACTTCATTCATAATCAGTTTTTTAACTTAATTATAAAAAAATATTAAAAGTTTTAAATAGTTATTACAACTATTATATAAAAAAAAAGTAAGCTAATACATATTATTACTTTTAATAATAAAAACATGGTTTTTACTGTAGCACTTCAATAATCGTAGTGGTTACTTACTTCCAAATCGATGTTACACCTTCAAAGTCAACATTCATGGTCCCAACTCCACATAAATTTGATGGAAGCTTAACGTCAACTATATTAGGTTACAATTCCCGAAAAGAATCCAATGTTCGAGTTCCTCACAAGTCCGCAACACCTATTGTTGTGGAGTTTGTTTCTATTAGAGTCTCACATCGGTTAGACTTGGACCAAATCTTCACTATATATGTTGGAACCCTCATTCTCTTTTCAAGGGCTCTTTTGGATATTACATCTAAGGGTTCCACATATTCTCACAGTCTCAACAAGCGGCCACCTTCCCAATATATCAATCCTTGATTTCTCAATCATTTGATCAAAACAGGTTTGATAGCGGAAGCAATATGATGTCAGTTGATTATCAATACGCATAAAAATGAATGATCTTAACTAATGATTAAATTGGTCATACATATACACAAAGAATTATAGCAAGATTGATCTTCACAGAGGAGAATTCCCAAGTTATATGAGTATTTTGAGAGAGATACAAAAGATATCAAAGGTTTCTCCCGAAGTTACAATGTGAAGAACACGAAATGGGTATTATAGGCATTAAAGAGGAAAGTCAATGCACTACGCCGGTTTGAGCGGCTTGGGCGGCCTACGCCCTCTGGTACGCCGGTGGCGGGTTTGGCTGGTTGGGGTTGGAGCGGGGTGGCCACACCGCTCTAAACCGCTGCTTTTGTGTGTGTGTGGTGTGTTTTATAAATAAAAAGTGGGAGGGTTCAGGACCTTCAGGTACTAACCAGAGAGGGTTTCAGAGAGCTTATTGTGGGGTTAGGAAAAAGCAGATGTGACGTTGATGTGACACTGGAGTTGGGAGGGTTCGGATACACATAGCCTAAGGGGGGATGGTGAAAATGACGTTAAGGGTAACGGGTAAGGATGTCAAGTGGGATGCCAAGGGAGGTGATAGGCTGTGTAGGGGCCTCTTCAAACATTTTTGCATTAGAAAAAAGTTAAGTAAAGATGGTACATGTACATACATATATGGATATACAAGTTCAATTAAGAGTGACAAAAAAGTTGAGATAGATGCTTGCAACTGGACGAGGTGATCAAGGTCCCATAAAACTAGAGGTGATCAAGGTCCCATAAAACTAGACGCGGTGTGTAAATATTGTGATTTGACTGTTCTTGTATTTTTCTTAAATTAAAGGTCTTATCATTTGAAATCGCTTCATAATGTTTTTGTTGTATAGGTTTGGAATTTTTGTTACATTCGTAGTGTTTTTTTATGAAATTTCTAGTGTAAGGCTTTGTTTGGCAAGCATAAGCTAGCTTATAAGCTAGTCCATCCAAACATGTACCAGGAAGCTAGCTTATCAGCTAGCTTATAAGCTAGCTTTTTGAAACGCTACTTTGAGTAGCTTATGAGGAGCTTATTGTAGCTTTTTCCAATTATACCCTTATTAATATTAATTATTAAATTCAAATATACCTTTTTTGGTCATTTTACATACTCATAAGCTAGTTTTTGCCAAACATAATTTGTTCAACAGCTAGCTTATCAGCTACTAGCAAGCTTATCAATCAACAGCTAGCTTATCAGCTATCCGCTAGCTTATCAGCTACCAGCTAGCTTATAAGCTACGCTTGCCAAACATAGCCTAAAAATGTGAGCTTGCAGGTGTCAGGAAATTGGCTTGTCTCATGTGAACCTAAGGTATAACAGTGTAAATAACCTTAATAAATTTTTTATTAGAGTGTTCACAAGTGATATGTTTAGATTTTGATTATCGATATAGTTTATGTTTACAATATGTTCATAGTCTATAAGGATCTTATAGATTTAGAGTGTGTTCATGCATAATGCGTTCAAAAACTATAATAATATTTTTTTTAAATGTTCATAACGAGGGGATTTACCCGCGCTTTGCTGCGGGGAGTTTTGTTGATATTGTAAAGGACCGTTGTTGTGAACAATATTTAAGAGGAAGTTACATATTAAGAGCCCGGGCTTCACGTCGGGTTATAAACTGTGGTATTTGATCGTAAGTAGTAACATGAATTTTATGTTAATATTTTAGAGGAAGTTACCTATTAAGTGCTCGGGATTCACGCCGGGTTATAAACTATGGTAGATTTGATCGTAAGTAGTAACATGAATTTATATGAAACATAAAGTTTGTACAAATGTTGTCATACGAAATGTTTAATAAAATAAATGAAAAGATTTAAGAAAAAAATCAAAAAATTTAATTTTAGGAGATTTTGATAATACTATCAATTACCAGGAAGCCAAAAGGTTGTTCATGAATAGTTAATACCGACATTTTAACATATTTCAGTCAATATACAATATATGACTAAAACGCAAAAGGAAATATAGAAAACTAAAAGTATAAAGTGAATAAATATTATAAGTTTAAGGGGGTAAAATGTAATTTCTCTAAATATCGGTAGTTGTTGTTCATGAACAGTGTTTTGGCTTCATATAATCGCACTATATATATAGTATATAATAAAATAATTACATCAAAAAGTATTCAATATTAGGCTCATTTCGATCGTATTGACGATACGATTATAATGATGTAATTTGTTAAAATTAAAAAGTATTTTTTTAACATATTTTAGCAAATATACGATATATGACTAAAACATAAAATGAAATGTTGAAAAGTAAAAGGTATAAAGTGAATAAATATTATAAGTTTAAGAAGCTAATATGTAAATTTGAAAATGGGTATAGGATTATATGGTTTTTTTACAATTGCAATATATATATATAGTATATAATAAAATATTTATATCACAAAATATTCAATATTAGGCTCATTTCGATCGCATCCACGTACGATTATAATGACATAATTTGTTAAAATTAAAAGTATTTTTTTTAACATATTTGAGTCAATATACGATATATGACTAAAAATAAAATGAAATATTGAAAAGTAAAAGGTGAAGTGAATAAATATTATAAGTTTATGAGGCTAATATGTAAATTTGAAAATGAGTATTGGATTATATGGCTTTTTTAATAATTGTAATATATATAGTATATAATAAAATATTTATATCAAATATATTCAATATTAGGCTCATTTCGATCGCATCCACGTATGATTATAATGACGTAATTTGTTAAAATTAAAACGTACGTTTTTAACATATTTTAGCCAATATACGATATATGACTAAAACATAAAATGAAATGTTGAAAAGTAAAAGGTGTGAAGTGAATAAAATATTATAAGTTTATGAGGCTAATATGTAAATTTGAAAATTGGTATAGGATTATATGGTTTCATATAATCGTACTTTATATAGTATATAATAAAATAATTACATCAAAAAAATATTCAATATTAGGTTCATTTTGAACGTATCGATGGTACAATTATAATGGTGTAATTTGTTAAAATTAAAACGTAATTTTTTAACATATTTCAACTAATATACGATATATGTGTTTCGCTCAAAATGTGTCGTTTTAATTCACAAAACTAAGCCTTAATTTTTCAAAAGAAAATACCGCAAGCGTACGGTGTC
Source organism: Centaurea solstitialis (assembly GCA_030169165.1). Lineage (NCBI taxonomy): Eukaryota > Viridiplantae > Streptophyta > Magnoliopsida > Asterales > Asteraceae > Centaurea > Centaurea solstitialis. The sequence goes on along the minus strand of CM058047.1, from coordinate 9,088,714 downwards.
GTAGCATACGGGTCGAACACGGGGAGGCAATGGACTAAGCACGGGATTACACCTCTAGCGTAGCTAGTCGTGCGAAATCAGTTTTCAAAGATTGTTGTTTAAACTAGGCGAGAATTGAAACTAATTACAATTAATCTAGATAACTAACAACGACCTAAGTAATCTAATAGCTAAATTAACCAAATAATAACAACGAGGATCAAAATCTAGCATACGATTAATTAAAACCTAAAACAATCAAAACTACAAACCTAGGGGACACTTAACTACGGGAAACTAAGAACACCAATCATAAGGGGTGATGAGCATCGCGTTGAATCTTCTCAAGTGGGATTATTGAGTACAAAAGAATCCAATTCCCCCTTCCGAGGCTAAAAGGATCGTTCTCGACGGAGATCGGTTATTTCCATACCAATTCCCGTGTAAGAACGGTTGCTCAATAAAAGTCCCAATTGATCAAGCACCTATTTCCATGGTAAGAGACCAATTTCGAACCAATTTATCAAGTAGAGATCAAACTTCCATTCAATCAACACTAGAACCAAAACAATTTAAAACTCACGACTTAGGTGAAATCACTAACTTCCGTCAGATGATTTCACCAAAAGGGGCGTTTGTTGAAAAACCATTGAAAAAGAAACCCAATTGATTCGACCTAAATTGAAATCATACGACACTCATTACACCTAATGATCGAATGGACAATCTAAACTACGCTAAAAACATCGGAAACGAAACTTGAAGGTGAATCTACACATAACCCAAATCCAAATAAAATCAAGAACATTGATCATTATACTAGAAATGCCAATAAACCTAATAAATTCAAAAACTAGTTAACCATGAAGTAAATCTTCAATAAGAATAAACAAAACCCAAATTAGCTAATCCTAAAGTGAGAAATAACAAAGATAAGCAATGAATTTAACCAATCATCAATCTAAGATGCAGAAAATGAATAACCCAAAGCTAATAGTGCAGTAAATCTAAACAAAAGTGCAGAAAATCAATGGATTCAACCAAAAGTTGCAGAAAATAGCATTAACTAGCACCAAATATCCATAAACAAGAAATTAAAGCAATAAGATAGCAATAGGAGGTTGAGAATAGGGAAAAAGAGATACGATTGCTACCAAAATGCAGATCTTCTTCAAGAATGAATCAATCCATCATCTCTTTGGCAATAAATCAACCATAGAGCTCTTAATCCTTCTCCCCAACCTCTCTTCTAGGTTCAAATTCCCAAAATTCCCAAAAAGGTAAGATAAAAGTCGGCTACTGAAAAGTTGTTCTGAAAACTAGGGCAAAAAGCGTATTTAAACCAAGTACAAAATGACCGAAATACCCCTGAAGGGAAAAAGTACAGCAGCATCAGCAACCCTAGCGGCCGCTAGAGCAAATGGCTAGCGGCCGCTAGCCTTCAAGTCAGCCAGCCTTCTTTTTTTCTTTGGTCCGGTCCGGTTCTCTTTCTCATGGGGCTTCGAGCTTGCTTCCGTTCTTCTCCTTGCTCGCTTCTTTTCCATCCATCTTCAAGGCCGCATCTCCCTTGATTTCACCGTCCAATCCTCCGCTCGGCTCTTCTCCAATTCCGACTTCCCCGATCTTGTTCGCACCTCCCTCGAACACACCATCACGCGCAACTATAAACTGAAAAGCACTCAAGAAACAAGGTTAAACGCACAAGGGACAATTAGGCGATTTAAAACTAAAACTAAGTAAAAACGCAAAGAAAAGATGCATGAAAAACTATAAAGGAAAGAAAACTAAGATAAAGAATGCATAAAGGATGAGGATAAAAAACGTGCAAACAATATGACTAAAACGTAGAATAAAATATAGAAAACTAAAAGTATAAACTGAATAAATATTATAAGTTTAGAGGTTAGAATGTAATTTCTACAAATGTGATAGTTTCATATAATCGTAATATATATATAAATATATATATATTATATAATAAAATAATTACATCAAAAAATATTCAATATTAGGCTCATTTCGATCGTATCGACGATATGATTATAATGGCGTAATTTGTTAAAATGAAAAGGTATTTTTTAAACATATTTTAGCCAATATACGATATATATAACTAAAACGTAAAATGAAATATCGAAACGTAAAAGATATAAAGTGAATAAATATTATAAGTTTAGGGGGCTAAAACGTAAATTTGAAATTAATAAAAAGTTAAAGTGGGTTGGTGCGGGTCGGGGCAGGTGTGGGTTGGAGGGTGTGGGCCGGTTTGCCTGGTAAATGTATAGTATTTATAATGTGTTCATCTTCCTTTCCTTTTCAATTATGTGTGTAAGTGTATGTTATGGAGAGAGAAGAAATAGATGATAGATGAGAAAAAAAAATACAAAGACATAGTTTTTTTTAATTCATATTAGGTCTTTTCTTCGACTCATTTTTGTTAGTTTAAATTGAATCTCAAGTATATTACAATTTTTTTTAAAAAGAAATCCCCACACACACATATATATATATATATATATAGGTATAGAGGAAAGTTCAAATGTGAACCACTTTTTGGTTGTGAACGTGAGGACAGCTGAGAGCGCGACACGTGGCGGCTTTGAGTGTGGTCCCCCACTTTAATTCAATGCCCTCCCATGAATCGCGCCTAGTCATCCGCCGTGGACATGACGTGGCGCTTAGTCATCCGCCACGTGTCGCGCTATCGACTGTCCTCACGTTCACAACTAAAAAGTGGTTCACATTTGAACCCGCCCCTATAGGTATATATATATATGTAGAGTGAGAGGTACAGGAGAAAATCTTAAAAAAAATTGAGGAACTCCTTGGTAGACATTCATTTGTGCGGCATGCAATTGTGCATACAAGTAATTAGGTTGTTGTTTTTTGTTTTTATGCACATGTTCATGTTACAATTACTTGTATGCACAAGTGCATACCGTCCAACTGACGGGCTAGCAAGGTGTTCTTAGTTTCGCGTTTGTTGTGTATAATGCACACATGTATGTTACAAGTTATCTGTATACACAAGTACATACCGTTTAGATTAAGGTCCACTTTAGTTTTTAAGGTTTGTCTTGGAATCTAACCCTATATGTGGGTATATATATGTAGTATTGATAACCCTCGTTTTTCTCGTGTTATTTTCATTTTTTAACACCCTTTTTCTCATCTAACCCTTCTCAGATCACCCATTTGAAGCCTGAATACCTTCTTTGGTCTCATTCACCCACTGAGATAGGAAATAGCTAAAAAGTCAAGTTTTAAGGCAATTTTGACTTTGTGGGATGTCACCACAGTGAAGTTTTGTATGTGCAGGTTCTAGAAGGGAATTTCGGATTTGTTTATTAAAGAAGATCAAATCAGCAGAGATAAGCATGGGGGACAAGAAAAGGTCAACTTCTATAAAGAGGAGGAACTAGGTGATGGCTAAAAATGTTAAAATATGCAAAAAGTAAAAGGTGAAGTAACCTTTGGTTATTAACCTTGCTTTTTGGCATTATAAAAGGAAGCCATGGTCATCTTCAAAGGACACACAATTCTCACCTCCCCTTACTTCCTCACTTCAGATTTCTCTCAAGACATTTCTATCTAGTTTAATGTAGTTTGTAATTTTAATTCCAGCAATTTAACTTCTGCATCTTTAGTTTCTGTACTGTAGCCTCAGTGGTGACGCATCGCCACTGTTTATCTTTTTCCAGTTTAAATGCAGTATCTTTTAAGTAAAAACTTCATCTTATTTTTCTGTATGGGCAGTAGCTAAACCCCATCCTTGGGTGTGGGTGCAAGCAAAGCCCGAGAGGCCTAAAAACGACGTTTTGGGTGTTTTTATCCTTTAATATTTTCTCGTTTGGTCATTCTAAGTCGGGACGTTATCTCAACGGGGACAAGCTGATCACTTGTAAGTGTTCATGTTAGACCTAAGACCTCGAGAGGGGCGGGTTCGAAACACGGCTTGAATGATGCAAAAAGAGTTTGAGAAAACCTTTAATGATCACGAAGAGATTCGGGTCGTTGCATAATTGAACCAAGGCAAAAAGTGTCCTCAAGCGGGTGTCACGAAGAGATTCGGGCATCTTCTTTTGTTGGACCGAGCTAGGATCTATAAGGTCCACTTGGTAAAGTTAACAAATTGGGAAATATTAATTGTAAAAACTTTGTGATAAAACTAGTTTGTAAACCTTTATAATGGAGCTTCGAGAGGAGAAAGTTGTTTAGGAATTATTTACTAACCGGTCACGTTAACCAAATTTTGTCAAACGGTCTCTTGGGCAAAAGCTTGCACCCGTACCCATCTTTTTCTCACTGTTAATTACATCCTTTATTTACCTGTCATTTATATACCTGTCATTTCATATCTGTCATTTTATTTACTTGTTATTATTTATCTGTCATTTAAATATCTGTCATTTAATTTTCTGTTATTTAATTATCCTGTTAATTCACCAACCAAATCAAATTAACCTTTATAAAACTTTGCACCGGACTAAAGGACAATTTCTCTAAATCTCGATACCGCAGATCCCTGTGGAACGATACGTGGGCTTACCACATTATTACTTGAAGTAGCGAACGCACGTCTGGTTTATACTTGGACCAGATCTGTGGTGCTTAGGCATTTATTACGCTTACAATTGATGTTCTTCACGTACAATCGGCCAGTTTAGTGGACACAATTCGGATGACCCACACTGACATTTAAGATCATATTTGGAAGTTGTGGATTCTTTCCGAGCTCGAGGGGTTGACCAAGAAACCATGAGACTTTTGTTCTTCACGTACTCACTAAAAGATAAAGCAAAAGATTGGTTAAGTTCGCAACCACCACATTCCATTACCTCGTGGGATGATCTTGTCACGAAATTTTTGAAAAAGTATTTTCCACCCACGAGGAATGCGAAGCTAAGAAATGCCATTGCGATGTTTTCTCAAGAACCAGATGAATCAGTGTCAGATGCATGGGAACGCTATAAGGATCTTCTCCGGAAGTGTCCACATCATGGCATTCCCCATTGCATTCAGTTGGAAACTTTTTACAACGCGCTTTCCAACACCGATAAGGGTATGCTTGATGCAACGGCCGGTGGTTCTTTCACAGATCTGACCTACAATAATGCACATGCTTTGTTGGACAAAATTGCAAATAATAGTTCTGAATGGTCAGATCCGCGAAAGCTACCTCGGAAAAGTGTGTCAAGTACCCAAGATCTTGATGCGATCGCTTCACTAAACGCACAGATTGTTGCTTTAACAAATTTGGTTAAAAACAATTTAAAACCTAACCAAACAATTCCTTCGGGAAATGAGATGTGTGCGAATTGTGAAGAAGATCATCCTTTTGAAGACTGTCCCGAAAACCCCGCATCAGTCAACTATGTAGGAAACAACCCCAAGTACAATCCGTACTCCCAGACCTACAACCCCGGGTGGCGTGATCACCCGCATTTGTCCTACAAGAGTAACAATGTTCAACAACCCTTTGGGGGAAGTTCTGGACAGAACAGACCACACAATCCAGCAGGATTTGGTCAAAACAGACAGCAGCAACAGCAGTACCATCAGAATGCACAAACTGGCCAAACTCACCACACTGGTCAGTCACCACAACAACAGATCCCAAAGCAGCAGCCAGAACCAACAGACACTGGTTCCCTGGAATCAATGTTTAAAGGATTCATGGCTCAGACCAGCAGTTTTGTGACTCACACGCAGGGTTTCATGAACCAAACCAACGCAACCTTAAGAGGATTAGAAACCCAAATTAGCCAATTGGCTAATGAGGTCAAGGGAAGACAACCGGGAACTTTACCTAGTGATACCGAGACCCCTAGGAACGGACAAAAGGAGTTTGTCAAGGCCGTGACTTTGAGAAGTAGTGATGGCTTAGTTGATGTCCCCGTCACACAACTTGAGGAGGAAACAACTCATGCTTTTGATAAAAACAATTTCCCAACGATTTTTCCTCCTCAAAAAGTCACACCTTCCGGACCCGATGTACCATCCACTTCAGTTTCACCACCAAAAGCTTCTAGTACCCCTGCTGTACTAGAACCCGTAGTAGTCCAACCACCACCTGTCACTACCATCACCACAAATAAGGGTAAAAAGTCCCAACAACCGGAACCTGATTTGAGAGACCTTCCTTTTCCGGGCAGACTAAAGAACAGAAATATGGATAAGCAGTTTAAGAAGTTCTTGGACATCTTTAAACAACTCCATATTAACATACCTTTGGTAGAAGCTCTTGAGCAAATGCCGAACTATTTTAAGTTCTTAAAAGACATCTTAAGCAAAAAGAGGAAGCTGAATGAGTTTGAGACCGTAGCATTGACCCAAGAGTGTAGTGCAATTCTTACCTGTAAGATTCCACCAAAACTCAAAGACCCGGGAAGTTTCACCATCCCGTGTTCCATTGGTGGTCAAGAAGTTGGACTTGCCTTGTGTGATCTAGGTGCGAGCATTAACCTCATGCCTCTGTCCGTTTTCAACAAGTTAGGAATTGGAGAAGTCCGTCCCACAACCGTGACCTTACAGTTAGCGGACCGTTCGATAGCATACCCAAAAGGCAAAATAGAGGACATTTTAGTTAAGGTAGATAAGTTCATCTTCCCCGCTGACTTTATAATCCTAGATTGTGAAGTCGACAAGAAAGTTCCAATTATTTTGGGACGTCCCTTTCTTGCTACGGGAAGAGCCTTAATCGATGTCCATAAGGGAGAGCTCACTATGCGGGTAAATGATCAGCAAGTGACTTTCAATGTGTTCAATTCCCTTAAGTGTTCTGGAGGAATAGAGGACTGTTATGCAGTAAGTGTTATTGATGCAGATCTGGACCTGGACTTAGCTGAGTGTGGTGAGGAGTACACCACAGTGGTGAGTGATGACCTGACCTTTGATGACAGTTTGCAGGAAGATGTAGCTGCTGTGTTTGAACAGTTGGATTTTAAGAACAGACCCAGTCAACCCCCATCCATTGTCCAGCCACCTGAGTTAGAGTTAAAGCCTTTACCTAGTCATCTTAAGTATGCTTATCTTTTGGAAGACGAGAAGTTACCCGTGATCATTTCGTCTAAGTTAAATCTTGACCAAGAGACAAAGTTACTTGACCTTTTGAGAGACCATAAGAGAGCACTAGGTTGGACCATAGCCGACATTAGAGGAATAAGTCCGTCCATATGCCAACATAAAATAATCTTGGAAGAAAATAGCGTTGGCAAGGCACAACCCCAAAGAAGACTTAATCCCATGATGAAGGAAGTGGTTAAAAAGGAAATCTTGAAATGGCTTGACGCGGGTATTATATACCCCATTTCCAGTAGTAGTTGGGTGAGCCCAGTCCAATGTGTTCCAAAAAAAGGTGGCACTACGGTGATCACCAATGACAAAAATGAGCTCATTCCGACCCGAACCGTAACCGGTTGGCGCATTTGCATGGACTATAGACAATTAAATCTGGCAACAAAGAAAGACCAGTTCCCGTTACCTTTTATAGACCAAATGCTTGATAGACTTGCGGGAAAAGAATTCTTTTGTTTTCTGGATGGATATTCGGGGTATAATCAGATTCAAATAGCACCCGAGGACCAAGAGAAAACTACTTTCACTTGTCCTTATGGTACTTTTGCGTTTCGACGAATGCCCTTTGGTTTGTGTAATGCCCCCGCCACCTTCCAACGGTGTATGATGTCTATCTTTTCAGATATGATTGAAGACACCATGGAAGTGTTCATGGATGATTTTTCAGTAATTGGAACCTCCTTTGAAAACTGCCTTGTCAACTTAAAAAGATGTTTAGAAAAGTGTGAATCTCATGACTTGATTTTAAATTGGGAAAAATGTCACTTCATGGTCCAAGAGGGGATAGTTTTAGGACACTTAGTCTCACCGAGAGGTTTGGAAGTTGACAAAGCAAAATTAGAAGTCATTATGCAATTGCCCGAGCCATCTTCGGTCAAGGGCATAAGAAGCTTCTTGGGTCACGCCGGGTTCTATAGACGGTTCATTAAAGATTTTTCAAAAATTACAAAACCGCTATGTAACTTGTTGCATGTTGACCAAGCTTTCGAATTCACCTCGGAGTGCAAAGTGGCCTTTGAAAAGATAAAAAAAGCACTTGTCACGGCCCCAATTGTCGTTGCACCAGATTGGAAGTTACCTTTTGAAGTTATGTGTGATGCAAGCGATTGGGCCGTAGGTGCAGTTTTGGGTCAAAAACGCGAAAAAATATTTCATCCAATTTACTACGCAAGCAAAACTTTAATTGATGCACAAATTAATTATACCACCACGGAAAAAGAATTGCTTGCGGTAGTATTCACGTTTGACCGTTTTAGATCCTATCTCATTGGTGCCAAAGTGATTGTGCATACCGACCATTCCGCTATCAAATATCTCATGAGTAAGGCGGATGCAAAGCCTAGACTCATTCGTTGGGTCCTTCTGTTACAAGAATTTGACCTTGAGATAGTTGATCGGAAAGGGACGGAAAATCAGGTCGCGGATCATCTTTCTCGCATTGAGGGTAAAGTTTCAAGTGGAGGAAATCATGAGATAAAAGAAATTTTCCCGGATGAACAAATTTTAGCAATCCGGCACTTTCAAGAAGAAACAACACCTTGGTATGCGGATTTGGCCAACTACCTCGCTAGTGGGCTAAAGCCGTATGATTTCAAAACCCAACAGTTTAAAAGGTTTCTTCATGAAAGCAAGCAGTACATTTGGGATGACCCTCATCTTTTTAAAATGGGGGCGGATCAAATCTTGAGACGTTGCGTGCCAGACTGGGAACAACACAGTATTTTACAAGAATGTCATGCGTCACCGTACGGTGGTCATTTCGGTGGCCAACGAACGGCCGCTAAAATTTTGCAAAGTGGGTTCTTCTGGCCAACGATCTTTAAAGATTCGTTTGAGTTTGTGAAAAAGTGCGACCGTTGTCAAAGGACCGGGAATGTGTCTCAAAGAAATGAGATGCCGTTGAACAATATCCTAGAAGTTGAACTTTTCGACGTTTGGGGTATTGATTTTATGGGACCATTCCCGATGTCTTTTCACAACCAGTACATTTTGGTCGCTGTTGACTATGTCTCAAAATGGGTAGAAGCCATTGCTTGCCCCCGTAACGATGCGAAAACGGTGATAAACTTTTTACATAAGAACATCTTTGTCCGTTTTGGGACCCCTCGTGCTTTAATTAGTGATGAGGGGACGCATTTTGTTAATAGAATGTTAAGTGCGGTTTTGAACAAATACAACATCCAACACCGTATAGCGACCGCTTACCATCCACAAACAAATGGACTTGCTGAACTATCAAACCGTGAAATAAAATCCATTTTGGAAAAAGTTGTTAAGCCAAACCGTAAGGATTGGTCGTTAAAATTGGATGATGCACTTTGGGCATACCGCACCGCATACAAAACACCCTTGGACATGTCACCGTATCGCCTCGTGTTTGGGAAAGCTTGTCATCTCCCGTTAGAACTTGAATACAAAGCATTTTGGGCCATAAAAGAGTTAAATATGGCGGAGGATGCCGCGGGAATAAAAAGAAAGTTACAACTTGTTGAGTTGGACGAAGTACGCTTCCATGCCTACGAAAATGCCAAAATTTACAAGCAAAAAACTAAGGTTTGGCATGATCGTAGGATAAATCATCGTACTTTTTCGGAAGGACAAAAAGTGTTACTTTTCAACTCTCGTCTTAAAATATTCTCGGGCAAACTCAAGTCCCGTTGGTCCGGACCGTTTACCATTGACAAAGTTGGTCTCTATGGAACCATTGATTTGATAAACCCGCAAGATGGTAGTACGTTTCGTGTTAACGGGCATCGGGTGAAGCATTACCTTCCCGAAGGTGTGCCCGACCTCGAAGGAGCAGCTCAGTAAAATCCAAATCTGGGTTAGAAATAACCCCTGTAAATAGTAGGATAATTTAGGATTTAATTTCTGTATTTTCTGTTTCAGGTCTGGAGTTTGTCAAAGTTACCACAGTGGGAAGAGAGCTCTGTATGTCAGTAGATAAAGGAATTACCTCGTGGATCTGGGTTGTTGTGTAAAAGGTTCTACCCAAAGTCAGCAGAAAGTACAGCACAAGTGAGAGTTGGTGAGAAAAAGCACAAGTGTTGGTGTTCCCCCTTTTTAGTACAAAGCCAAAAAGAAACCATGGGCCCACACCTTACACAACTTCTCTTTTCAAAAGTCTTCCAAAAAGTCTTCCAAGTACAAGTCAAGATGTCATCTCCTTATTTTATTATAAAAGCCTTCCCCATATGCCACTTGTCAAACCCACACTTAGCCACCTAACCTACCCACTACCCTACCTTTCACATCCTACCTTCCCTCCCTTTACCCCATCACCGTCACTTTTCCCACCAAGAGGACAATTTTTGAATTTTAAACCCTTTTTATCGTACCTTGTTTAAATTAATTAAATTAATTTTTAAACTTTTCCATTTTTACCCCTTATCCTTTTCTAACCACCTCTAACCCTTAGTTACCCTCTTTAGTTAGATTTAAACTTTCTTTTTAATTTTTTTTTTAACTTTACTGATTTTTAAAACTACTCTTTGTTTTTCAAAATCAATCTTTGTACAAAACCACCCAACCCTTATCTTCTTTTCACTTTTTACTTTTACACTCCCAAGAAACCCCCTCATCCTCCCTCACCCTTTACACTTCCGATGGCAAGACAAAAGGCGGTGGTAACCGCCGGCCAAATCTCCGGCGGCACCACCGAACCACCACCAGCGACCACCGAAGAGCCGCCGTCGTCTGCCGCTACTCCAGACACCATCGCGCCGTCGCAACCGCTCCTACAGCCGGCTGTCGCGTCGCAACCACCCTCCCACACACCGTCGCCGTTCGCCTCGCCGTCGCACACCGCGCCGACGGGGTACGGCTCCGGCTACGATTCACCATCCGGCGGTTTCACTCGCCGGGCCATCATCGCGAGCCGCCGTGGGAGTTTACATCGCCATCCGCCAACCGCCTTTTCCACTTCCACCGCCGCGACTACGCCGGCGACGCAACCCACCACCGCACCATCGGCGGCGACTTTAGGTGAGATAACCCGATCCATCATCACTCGTGCCATAGCTAACCTAAACAACCCCACCATCGTTGCCGTAGCCACCATCCCCGTCTCCACCCCTAACCCGTTCGCCGGCCGGACCGTTGAAGGCTCCTCTCCGACCACCGCCGTTCTTCATCCGGACGTGGTGGAAAGGATGGAGGTTTTTATGCCCACCCGTAACCCTCCCGTATCCCCCACCCACGCCACCACGGTTTCCACCCTCCGGGCCGACTCGCCGGAATCCCCTCCGGTGACCCGTGATTTTGTAAGTACCTTCGATTCCATTCCCCTAAACACTACCATGGAGGAAAATGAGGCTCGTCTCCGTGCTCTTTTGGCTAAGCAAAACGAACGATATCGACGACGCCCGGCGGCCATGGCCGAGGCCACGGCCACCACCTCCACCACCGTCTCTCAACCGTCGGCCATCCCATCCATCTCCTTACCCACTCCCCAAATTACCATCATCCCAAACACCACCCCTACCCAACCCCAAACCCTAGCCGAACCACCCCCCGCAAAGGAGATGCCATCGATCGATATCAATAAAAGCCCGGAAGAAGAGGTTGACGTTGCTGCCTATCTCACCGACAATCCACCCGACAAAGACCGCATCTCAGATTCTCCTGATGTCGGGTTTGTTCCCCCAAAAAGACAAAAAGCGACAGCAAAGGGGAAGAGTAAAAAGGTTGTGGTCCCGGCAGAGGGCCCGCGTCGAAGTCAAAGATTGGCTGCTGTGGGCACTTCCCACAGTGGCCCAGGTACGCTTTCTAGTCCATACTCCGATGATGATCCGGCTTTCGTTACTCAAGAGGTTCCATTCGAGTCTTCCACAGAATCGGATGCCTCTTTAGTTCCGGGGCCGAAAAAGAAGTCCAAGAAGCGTAAGAAACCACCGGGTAAAGCCTCGGGCCGGGAACGTGACATGGTCAAAGAGAGATCGTTCCATAAATCTCTCATCGAATACTATCCCCGCATATCCGACCATCTCACTTTTCAGCGGTGGAATGACATGATCCCGGCCCCCGTTCCAATCAATGACACTTTGGTACGCGAGGTTTTTGACATTTTGGCTAATACCGAGGGTGATGAGCTCATGGTCCGAGGGGTCCCTATTATATGTTCACCGGACATTATCAACAATCTGTTGGGTCTTACACCACCCGCGGATTGTTGGTACCAACGTTTTGTCACTCAAGGGATCTCTTTCGAACAAGAGCGGGAGATGGAACGGTTGCTCCTTAAGGACGGTCGGACCTGGCACGTGGAACGAAACCAGGCCATTATGCGGCCGTATGATCTTGAGTTCGTGCCTAGCTTGTGGTTTCAATATGTGCGCCACAACCTCATACCGACTAAGCATGATTCGTCCCTTCCAAAAGAACGGGTGATCATGATGTATTGTATTTTTAAGAATCTGGAGGTTAACATGGGTCCGATTGTGCGCACCATGTTGGATGATCATGCTACACAACCATCCACTACGATCATCTTCCCGGGACTGATTACGCGGATGTGTCGACACTTTGGTGTTCCGACTCTCCCAACTGATAATGTTTATTCTAGTCCTTCGCAGATTGATATCGGTACCATCCGCCGCATGGTGACTCACAACCCGGAGTTTGCATCCCAAGCTATGCCCGCACCGCCACCGCACCGCAAAGGCCGGACCCGAAAGCGCCAACGTCCATCTTCTGCCCGACCAACTTCGCAGCCGCAGTCCGAACCAGAAGCGGGCAATGATTCCGAGGCAGGCCCGTCGACCCGACCGGTTATCCCGTCTTGGGCTCAACCTTTGGTGGACCACATGACGGCCCAAACCGAGCATATGGAGGCCCACAACACCCATCTGGTCAAGATCCACCAGGTTCTCACCCACATGCGTGGGAATTTGGACGACTTCAGTGTCCGTTTATCCCGTCTCGAGAGATATCTTGGAGTACCCGAGGGAAGTGTGATCCCGCAATCCGCCCCCTCCGCGACAGCCGCGACCACTGTTCCACCAGCCACCTCTGTTGACATCAACATGGAGGCTACTGCCGAAGTCCCGGAGACTGACCCTTGATCGTTTTTGCAGGCACTGGAACTAACTGTGGTGGTCTCCCACAGTGGTCATTATGCATAAACTGACTTTTTGACTATTTCCAGTTCTTTTGGGTTGACACTGTGTTTATATTTTCCTGTTCATGCTTGCTTGACACTTGGGTGATTTTTGTTTGTGACTTGTTCTTCGTACACTTAACCCCGTTATTTTGGTAATTATAGTGATGGCATGGTTTTATGTATATCTTGTATATGTTGCTCAATTCTTTTCAGGTGCTCGTTTCAAGCTTTCCTTACAAATCCTTGGTTTTGGATAGGATGTGGGCCATCTTTTGAACTAGGCCCAAACACTTTCCCAATTTTGTACCCTAAACCGTTAACCCAAATAAACCTCCGATTTTTTTTGTCGCAATGAGGACATCGCTATGTTCTAAGTTTGAGGAGGAGGAAGTCACCTCGGTATTATATCCCTTGGTAACTTTCATTTTTCAAATAAAAATATCCAAGTGATATTTTCAAAAAAAAAAAGAGAAAAACCACACAAAAACCAAATACAAAAATGAAAAAGTTAGAAAAACCCAAAATACAAAAATATATATATTCGGTTTAGCATTTCCAACATAGTTGGAAAAAGAGAAATGATTCAAAGAATCATATACAAAGCCTTATACACTCATCCGATAAAGTCCCGCGGATCAAAACCATTCTTTTACGGGAAAGCTTGACGCACGCACCAGGAAGTTGCAACAAAGTAAGTCATCGTTTCACTTTTGCCAAAATTTATGTTTCCTTTTCGTTTCTTCTCCACCTTCTCATTACTTGAGGACAAGTAATGGTCCTAAGTTTGAGGAGGTGATAACCCTCGTTTTTCTCGTGTTATTTTCATTTTTTAACACCCTTTTTCTCATCTAACCCTTCTCAGATCACCCATTTGAAGCCTGAATACCTTCTTTGGTCTCATTCACCCACTGAGATAGGAAATAGCTAAAAAGTCAAGTTTTAAGGCAATTTTGACTTTGTGGGATGTCACCACAGTGAAGTTTTGTATGTGCAGGTTCTAGAAGGGAATTTCGGATTTGTTTATTAAAGAAGATCAAATCAGCAGAGATAAGCATGGGGGACAAGAAAAGGTCAACTTCTATTAAGAGGAGGAACTAGGTGATGGCTAAAAATGTTAAAATATGCAAAAAGTAAAAGGTGAAGTAACCTTTGGTTATTAACCTTGCTTTTTGGCATTATAAAAGGAAGCCATGGTCATCTTCAAAGGACACACAATTCTCACCTCCCCTTACTTCCTCACTTCAGATTTCTCTCAAGACATTTCTATCTAGTTTAATGTAGTTTGTAATTTTAATTCCAGCAATTTAACTTCTGCATCTTTAGTTTCTGTACTGTAGCCTCAGTGGTGACGCATCGCCACTGTTTATCTTTTTCCAGTTTAAATGCAGTATCTTTTAAGTAAAAACTTCATCTTATTTTTCTGTATGGGCAGTAGCTAAACCCCATCCTTGGGTGTGGGTGCAAGCAAAGCCCGAGAGGCCTAAAAACGACGTTTTGGGTGTTTTTATCCTTTAATATTTTCTCGTTTGGTCATTCTAAGTCGGGACGTTATCTCAACGCGGACAAGCTGATCACTTGTAAGTGTTCATGTTAGACCTAAGACCTCGAGAGGGGCGGGTTCGAAACACGGCTTGAATGATGCAAAAAGAGTTTGAGAAAACCTTTAATGATCACGAAGAGATTCGGGTCGTTGCATAATTGAACCAAGGCAAAAAGTGTCCTCAAGCGGGTGTCACGAAGAGATTCGGGCATCTTCTTTTGTTGGACCGAGCTAGGATCTATAAGGTCCACTTGGTAAAGTTAACAAATTGAGAAATATTAATTGTAAAAACTTTGTGATAAAACTAGTTTGTAAACCTTTATAATGGAGCTTCGAGAGGAGAAAGTTGTTTAGGAATTATTTACTAACCGGTCACGTTAACCAAATTTTGTCAAACGGTCTCTTGGGCAAAAGCTTGCACCCGTACCCATCTTTTTCTCACTGTTAATTACATCCTTTATTTACCTGTCATTTATATACCTGTCATTTCATATCTGTCATTTTATTTACTTGTTATTATTTATCTGTCATTTAAATATCTGTCATTTAATTTTCTGTTATTTAATTATCCTGTTAATTCACCAACCAAATCAAATTAACCTTTATAAAACTTTGCACCGGACTAAAGGACAATTTCTCTAAATCTCGATACCGCCGATCCCTGTGGAACGATACGTGGGCTTACCACATTATTACTTGAAGTAGCGAACGCACGTCTGGTTTATACTTGGACCAGATCTGTGGTGCTTAGGCATTTATTACGCTTACAACAAGTATATATCAACAATGAAGAATTGTGAGGAATATGAGTTAAAGTGAGAAGAATAATAAGAGATTTGAACCGTTCATCACTTTTAATTTCATGTCCATTCATGAATTACGTTGTAAAAATGGATTGATCATTTTTATCTCATTAGTGGCAAGGATCGTGTTTTCTTCAAATAGGGATATACGATTGATCCAATAGTAAAGATTTTCATTTACGCTTTCCACCATAACTTTCAATCTCACAGAACTCAAACCTATCAACTACGTATTAAAATATCCGGTTATCAAATTGACTAGCTAAACATCTGAATACTAATTTTTATTTCTGTTCCCTAAATTATTGGTTTAGTACTTTAGTTAACAAAAGTTTAAATTATTTTCTTTCATATATAATAATAACACGTTTTGTTCCACATTGACTTTTATTCTTCTAGTTTTGTTTTTTCTATTTTAAAATACCTATTAAGAAAAAACGTTTTTAGAATAATATTATATTAATTCCTTTTACATCTTTAATATTTTTTAGAATTCAGAAATATGTATTTTAGTAAACCATATATATGCTATTTTTGATAGGTTTGAACAATTATCATTGTTCAAAACTATGTCAAAAATATTCATATGATTTTTACTTAAAATAATATTAGAAAATCTCAAATTTTTGGTATTAACCCATTACTAAAAAAGAGTTTTACCGACGATCAAACAGTCGGAAATCGAATTTATCGACGGTTTTATGATGAAATGAACGTTGCTAATAACCTGGTCGGTAAAAGCTACTGATGATTTTTCCGGCTGTTTCCGATTGTTTCATTTACCTAAGGCTTTTTGATTACTTTTACCGATTGTTTCATTTACTGACGGCTTTCTGACGGGTTACCGACGATTTTCCGACGGTATTTCCGACAACTTATTAAAAAATAAAATAAAAAAGAAGCAGTCGAAAAATTTCGGATTGTTAATAATACACAGTTTTCTAGTAATGACTAAAATGAAAGTCTCAAACAATTGTTAACATTGTTAATAATACACAGTTTTCTAGCTAGAGCCTAGAACAAGAAAATTTTGTGCAATACATACATTAATGTTATCTTTAAGTAAATTAAATCCTTCGGGCAAACTTGTTGATACTATATGGTCAAGAGGAGGGGTCTCGGGTGGTAGGGGGCACTTCGGGTTGTTAGGAGTGGCTTTTAAGCAAGTTTAGTCAAGTTTGGTCTTATGCCTATAATTGCCTAGTATTTATTAAATGGCCTTCTGTTTTGTTTTGTTTTGTTTTTTTTTATTTTATCAAAAAGTATTTTTAGGCCATACACTAGAGTTAGAGGTCGATTACTTGTTCTAATTGGGTAAGTGCTAATTCGGGTAAGAGTGCTAGTGTTTGCGGGTAAGTGTTGTTTGGTAAGAGTGTTTATCAATGTTTTTGGTAAGTGCTTACCAACAAACAAAAGACTATTTTAACTTTCTTTTTTGTAGTTGGATGTTAAAAGAAAGAAAGGGGAAAAGAAGGGGTAAACATGGAATAAACAGATCTGACTCGGGTAAGCAACGTTTTGGTTATGGCTCAGTCAGATCTCGGTCAGATTGAGATCAAATTTAGACCCGGTCAGATTTTGGTCAGATTTTGATCAACAATGTTGACTGGGTCAGCACCAAATAAACAACACCTTAGGTTAAAGACGAACTATTGTATGAGATTTATTAAAACTGTTAAATACGGAGTACATGAAAATATAATTTTAGTATTTGACACACAAATTCAATTCTTAAATCATATGCGGGTTATCAGAGTCTAGAAAATGCATGGCAGGGGAATTCTTAATTAGTGTTGAGCTAACTATTATCCAAAGTCGTAAGTATTAATGTTCATATTTATTTTATTTTTTTCATTTGTTCAATGTACGTATTTGTTCTAACTAATCTACGCGTGCTACTTTTATGTGCCTTCTTCCTTTCTCGAGTTTGCCTCAATGGACTCCAAAATAGGTAGAAACAATCTCTAGTTCCAAAAGGTGCGAATTTACATAGTTTTGAAGAGGAATGGATTGGTTGACCTCAATGGTAAGGGCAAAAAAATTAGGAATTTCATGTAAATAACAATATACATTTTTAGCTTTATAGTTTCTTATCGCCAAATTTTTAAATTTTATGTTCGGGATCTCATTTTAATTCGAGTAAAAAATTTGCATTGAAATCAAACTATAACCAAAAAATTTTATCAAAATCAATACTAATAAAAACGGGAAATAATCACAGTTTGAACTCGGATCAAAATAAATTAAACTTTTTCGAAATCATACTCGATCAACCATTGCTAAATTCTTTGAATTAGTATTATATGTCTAAAATATGAACAACTTTAGGTACATTTTAACCTCTTAAAGTACCATAAAAAAATTTCCTGGATCCGCCACTGGTTCCAAAGATACAAATTTCTACATCGAGTTGTTGAAGAACAAATAGATTTGAGTTACCTCAATGGTAGATGAGCCAATAATAACCAGTGTCAGCATACGTACATAATCATTTACACATTTTTATTAACATTTTTGGCGTTTATAGTTCATTTTATTGAGTTGTCTTTAGTTTTTTGTCTAAATTTTTGTTTTAAGATTTAATTTATGTTCTCGGGCTTTTGATTTTATTGTTTAATTTCGGGTTTCAGTTTTTCATCCAAGCTCCATTTTGTATGGTAGTTTTTTTTAATTTTATCTCAAGTGAGTTGTCTATCACACAAATTTTAAAAGGTTTTATACACATTATCGATTATGTTGATATGCTTTTAATAATCATATGTTTTTCATATCCTTGGGATGTTATATTGTGTTCAATATTCGTCATTGACTCGTTGTATTTTGATTTTTTGTGTTTAGTATATTAAGTATTAACTATAAAATTAAAAACAAAACAAGTTCGATAGCTCATCAATCCATGATAGCTCAACCCATCTATTTTGACTTATATTATATGTAGGGGTGTAAGTGAGCCGAGCTGTTCGTGAGCTACTCGGGATCGACTCGTTAAAAGCTCGACTCGAGCTCGAGTTAAACGAGCCCGAGCCGAGCTCGAGCCTTATTTCGAGCTCGATTAATAAACGAGCTCGAGCTCGAGCTTTTACAATTAAGCTCGCGAGCCTAAACGAGCCTAAACGAGCCTCAACTAATATATATATTATATAAATAATATTAAAAAATAACTATTAAATAATTAAATAATAAATAATAAAAATATTAAAAAATAAAAAATACATAATAAATATTGATTTATAGGTAAACGAGCCGAGCTCGAGCCGAGCCCGAGCTTGCTTAATTCTTGACGAGCTCGAGCTCGAGCTTGACACATAAGGCTCGAAACGAGCCGAGCTCGAGCTCGAGCTTTATACACTTAAACGAGCCGAGCTCGAGCCTAATCGAGCTCGAGCTCGGCTCGGCTCGTTTACACCCCTAATTATATGTACTAACAACTCATGAACAGTACTTTTAGAGTAAAGTACGATTTTGATCCTTGTAGTTTAATATCTATAACATTTTTTGTCCTTGATTTTTAAAAACGACTTTTTTCATCTCTTTAACTTTTTATTTTCATTCCATTTTCATTCATTCAGTCCAACTTTGTTAAATTAAGTGGTTAACTCATCCAAAAATGTTTGATTAAATTAATATTTGATTCTCACAGTAGCCCGTCTTACCTCCACCACCCACTTCTACACCGTCTACCTACAAATGACGTTGTCTACAGCAGGGACACGCCCCCTCCATCACCAGTCACCTCCGATTCAGAACAGATCTAAACACCGACAGCCACTATCGAGACTAGATCTGAAACAATCGTTATCGAGACGAACTCAATCTGAAACCATATTCGAAGCCAGATCTAAAACCCGGCGTCTTTCTTCTCCTTCTCGTTCATGACGAACTCGAAAATCTACTCTCACTTTCTTCTCCTTGGATTAACTTCTGGTTTGAAGGTTGTTATGATTTGTAATTTTTTAACTATAGAGACCAAACTTGATACTTTTAGTAAGACTTAGGATCAGGTGAGACCAAACTGTTACCGTGAGATCGCGTGAACCAATACCTAACGTATGAAACTTCACAAAAAAACATCGTGAATGTACATAAAACTCGAATACGCAGACCTAAAAATCACTTTCGATGCAAAAAAATATCGAAAACAAGCTAAAAAACGAAACCTTCACAGCTCAAGTTCTGTGAAGGTTCATATATATAATGCGAACCTTCACAAAAAAAAAACTACTGTGAAGGTTTCGTTTTTTAGTTTTTTTTTTGGAAAAAAATTTCCGATAGTATTTTTAAGTATGTTTTAACGATAAATGTTCAATTTTTTTTACCTTCACAAAAGTTTTGATGTGAAATTTTCAAATAAAATATGTTGGTCTCACCAGAGTTGCTCACCAAAACTTAACCCCTAGTAAAGACCAAAACTAATTTACTCTAGATCTTAATATGTTGAATACAACCGATTTTTACTAGATCCTATCGATTTACTAACTTCAAAACGTTTAATTAGAATACAATAAAACGGTTTTGTTAGAAACCGGTTCGGATTTCAACCGGTTTTTCGAAAAAAATCCATATCCGATGGAACCGGTTTCGGATCGGATTGAAACCGGTTTCCGGTGGAACCGGTCCTCTATTAGGTCTTTTTTTTGGGCTAGAAAATTCAGAAAATTCAATTGAAATCTAATCTGAATTGGTGTGGGCTGTGATTTTTTATGGGCCGTGAATTTTTTTAGGATTTCAGGCACAACAGCAGTAAGCTCACAAAGACATTACCGGTTTGATTTGAAACCGGTTCGGTTTAAACCGGTTATCCGGTCAAACCGGATCGGATCCAATCCGGTTAAAATCCGGTTTGAAAAAATTCCGGTTTGAAAAAAATCCAATCCGGTTTGAAAAAAATTCGGTTTTTATAAAACCGGATTCGGATAGTTTTTACGCAAAATCGGATAACCGGATTTTCTGTGCACCTCTAGTCTCTAGAACATAATTTGTTTATAAAATACAAACAAATATATCTACATAGATAACACTCTACTACTAACTTCAAAAAGAAAAGAAAAAAATAATAAGAGCATCTCCAACAGTATTGCTAAAATAGAAAAAATGGTGTTTTTTTCTTCTAAAATGCTCCAACAGCATTGCTAAATGGATTGCTAAAATAGAAAAAGTTTGAGTTTTCTCTAAATTTAGAGATTTCTCAAAAATCTCTATATGAGGAGAGAGAAACCACTTTTTAATCCATTCCACCAATTGTTTAAAAGTTGGTTAATTTTTTTTATTAAAATACTAAATATATTGAATATTTTAATAATAAAAATAATGATTGATTCTCTAAAATAGCAAAACTGTTGGAGATGATTGAAAATATTTTTAGAGACTTTAGCTTGTTTTCTCTATTTCTGCTTCAATGGTCCTTTTCTTTATCTAAAACAAAAGCAGTGAACCAAATCAACCGGCGGCCTGCCAAACGTCAAAAAAACGTCACTAACCAAATCCAATAAATCTATCCTTTTCAAATCATCACCGGAAAAAATGGCGTCAACACACCTACTCTCCTTCTTCATCTTCATCTTCACCGTCTTCACTACCACCGCCGTAACCTCACAGCAATTCTCCACCTCCGAGCGAACCACCTTGCTTAACCTCAAACAATGGTGGCGAAATCCGCCATCTCTAACCAACTGGAACTCCACCTCATCGCCGTGCGCCTGGCCGGAGATCACCTGCCGCAACGCCTCCGTCACCGGACTCCACCTCGAAACCAAGGCGCTCATCGGATCCGTCCCGCCGTTCATCGCCGACCTCCGTAACCTCGAAACCGTCTCCCTCCATGACAATTACCTCACCGGAGAGTTCCCTAGGGTTTTCTACAACTGTTCGAAGCTAATTGAGCTTGATATCTCCGACAACTTGTTCGTCGGAAGGTTACCGGACGACATCGACCGGCTGTCGAAGCTCGAATCGGTCGATTTCGGAGCGAATAACTTCACCGGCGAGTTACCGCCGGCTATCGGAAACCTAACGGCGTTGACCTCGTTGCTTTTGTATCAGAATCTGTTTAACGGAACTATACTACCGCCGGAGATCGGAAACCTATCGAATCTGGAGACGTTAGGTCTGGCGTATAACGAATTTTCAAGTCCACGGATACCGCCGGAGTTTGGGAGATTGAACAGTTTGAAGGTTTTATGGATGCCGGAAACGAATCTGGCCGGTGAAATACCGGAGTCGTTGTCGGATTTGGTGAATCTACGGTTGTTAGATTTGAGTTTGAACGATTTGGAAGGTGGAATTCCGCCTCGGGTTTTCGTGTTACCGAATTTGGATAATCTGTTCTTGTACAAGAACAGATTATCCGGCGGAATTCCGTCGTTCATCGAGTGTCGGAATTTGACTCAAATCGACATCTCGATGAACGAATTAAGCGGTTCGATTCCGGATGATTTTGAAAAATTGAAGAAACTGGAGGTTTTCAATCTGTATTCGAATCGATTTTCGGGGCGGATTCCTACCGGTATTTCGCGAATTCCGACTCTGAGGGTTTTCAAAGTGTTTAGAAACAATCTCACCGGAGAATTGCCGCCGGAGTTCGGACTTCACTCGAAACTTGAATCGTTTGAGGTGTCGGAGAACAGGCTCACCGGAAAGTTGCCGGAGAATTTGTGCGCCGGAGGTGCTTTATCGGGATTGATTGTTTTCTCGAACGATCTCACCGGAGAGATTCCGAAATCACTCGAGAGTTGCGACAGGATTACCACTATCCAACTGTACGATAACAACTTCTCCGGTGAGATTCCTCCCGGAGTTTGGACTCTATCAAATGTATCAAGTTTGAGGCTCTCAGGAAACTCGTTTTCCGGCGAGCTTCCGGCTAAAACTGCTTGGAATTTATCTAGATTAGAGATTAGTGACAACAAGTTTTCCGGTCGAATTCCGGCCGGAATTTCATCTTGGGTGAAACTCAATGTGTTCAAAGCTAGTAACAACTTGTTTTCCGGTGAAATCCCACCGGAATTCACTGCTCTTCCGGAGCTGACCGTTATTTATCTCGACGGGAATTCGCTCTCCGGTGAATTCCCGTCGGAGATTAAGTCGTGGAACTCGTTAACCACTTTGAATCTGGCCAGAAACAAACTTTCTGGCCAGATTCCACCTTCAATCGGTTCGTTACAAGATCTTCTCGAACTTGATCTATCAGAAAACCAATTTTCCGGCCAAATCCCGCCACAATTAGGCAATCTGAAACTCACAAGTTTGAATCTATCCTCCAACAAACTCACCGGAAGAATCCCTTCCTCTTTCGATAGCGCGGCATATGAGAACAGTTTCTCCAACAACCCTAACCTCTGTTCCACTTCTGCAATCTCGAACCTCGAAACCTGTTCATCCAAATCCTCCAAATCGAAGAAATTTCCCCCCAAAATCATCGCCATGATAACCGTTCTATCCGTATTCGTCGCAATCGTAGCGGTCCTATTCGCGATCTTTGCTTTCCGAGACCACCTAAAGAAGAAACCAAAACGTAATCCCACTCGCACAACGTGGAAGCTAACCACGTTCCACAAGCTGGATTTCACCGAATCGAACATTTTATCGTGCATGACCGAAGCCAACGTGATCGGTACCGGCGGTTCCGGAAAAGTGTACCGGATCGGGGTCGGCCAGCCACGGGGTTATGTTGCCGTGAAGCGGATCTTTAACAAGAAGAAACTCGACCAAACCCTAGAGGACGAGTTCTCGTCCGAGGTTCAGATACTCGGCTCCATCCGTCACTCCAACATCGTAAAACTTCTATGTTGTCTCTCGAGTCAAAACTCAAAGCTCCTAGTTTACGAGTACATGGTGCACCAGAGCCTCGACAAATGGCTACACCAAAAGAAGAGAAAACCGGAGGTGGGCTTGGGCTTGGGCTCGGTCCCGCGGTTAACGCTGGACTGGCCGCGCCGGTTGCAGATTGCAATCGGTGCGGCGCAGGGGCTTTGCTACATGCACCATGATTGTTCGCCCCCAATCGTGCATCGGGACGTGAAGTCCAGCAATATATTGCTGGACTCCGAGTTTAAAGCCACAATTGCAGATTTTGGGGTGGCAAAGATTTTGGTCAAGGAGAAGCCTGGCGATGCTAACATGCCACCTTCCATTGTTGGCTCATTGGGTTACTTCGCTCCTGGTAAATACTCTATCTCATGCTCTTTGACTTTGGCTATGTTTGGTAGTTGATGAATAAGATGCGTTTGGTAAAAACTAGCTGAGAAAGTAGCTTATGACCGTAAAATGGCAAAAAAAAGCATGTTTAAAAATTGATAATGTAAAAAGTACAAGGGATATCGCTCTCTAATGGTTCTCTTATCCTCAACTGATTGCAGAGTACGCTTACACAACAAGAATAGACGAGAGGATAGATGTATATAGCTTTGGTGTGGTACTACTTGAACTTGTGACGGGAAGAGAAGCTAACGAAGGAGAGGGAGATTTGAACCTAGCCGAATGGGCATGGAAACGCTACGGAGCAGGGGAGTCGGTGGTTGGAGCGTTGGATCCCGAGATCAAAGATCCCGATACTTACATGGAGGAGATTAGCAGTGTCTTCAACCTAGGGCTCGTGTGCACCAGCACATTGCCCTCGAGTAGGCCATCAATGAGAGACGTCCTTGAGATTTTGCGAAGATGCAGTCCGTTGGACGAACTCCCAGAAGAGATGAAAGAGGGAAGGGAAGAGTTCGATGTCGCACCTCTTCTCAAGAGTGAAAGTTATATCACCCATTACGGTGCTCCGGGAAAGAACAGTCCCGATGATATCCAAGTGTGATCAAAGTTATCCCGAAGGGAAGTATGTATATATTTTGGTGTTTACGACAAGTTGTGGAACGAGAGTGATTCGAAGATTGAAGGTGCAAAAATGGTTTCGCCGCCAAAGTTACCAGATACTAATTTTTAGCATCATGGTAACTTTGGGTTACAAGAAAGCATATGCATGGAAACTTAGGTCTAGTATTTAGGGTATCTCTAACAATTATGTTGAAATGGAGATTTTAGTGGCGTTAGAGACTTTTTTCCTCTAACACCTATGTTATATTGTATGCTAAAATATTCAGTTCTAGAGAAATCTCTAAAATGTATCATTTTAAGAATATATATATATATATATATATATATATATATATATATATATTAACCTTTCCACTAACAAGAGGGGTTGAAGTAAAATATTTAGACAAATACTGATTAATGATTTTGATGATATATTCAATGCGAGAATCTCTAAAATATAATACCTGTTGGAGTTGGAAACCGTTTTTGTAAATATTTTGATTTTCGATGCTCTATTTAGAAAAATTATAATATAGTTGTTGGAGATATTGGTAATCGCACACGAAGATCATAAGCATGAGATATTATTCTTATGCGTTGTTGATAGTATGAGATATCTCAAGAATCATAAGCATGTATAATTATTTGAAGGCCTTTTGCAAACCGTCTAAATAGAATAAATCAGGGTATTTTCATCATTTTCATTTATTTATATCTCATCTCTTAATTACCTCGTTTGAAAAACTGTAACTTTTTTTTTATTGTGTTTCATATACAAACTTTTTTCCTAAAGTTCGGATATGAAATATCTTTGAACATTATCATTTTTGGTTTCTTTACAAAAGGTTAGTCAAATTTCACATATAAGTCATCTACTAAAACCTGTACTTTAGGTTTCACCTCTGAACTTTAGAAGTGTTTTAAAACAGTCATAGTTTGTAAATAAAACAACACTATAAACTATAAACAAAATGATTGTTTCATTCACCTATAAATTTTAAAATAAAAATTCATTGTTTAAATATGCATAATTTGGGATTGTAAATAGAGTTATTTTATCTTCTAAAACTTACTTTTGTTATCTGCATGAGAAAAACTCCATACAAAATTACAAATAATAAAATGATGGCATCTCAAAAGATCGAGTAGATTGATTATAATTCTTTTAAGAGAGAAGAATGAAAAAAAAAAAAAAAAACTTAACAAACTATTGTGTTTTGAATAGTTAAGTTTTTGTACTATTTTTTTAACGATAAAACTATTAAACTTTCTCATTTTGAATAATAAAATCCATGAACTAACTATTAATGAAACCACGATTAAATTTTTTCATTTTGAATGATAGAATTATTAAACTTTTAAAAATTGGTTACTTACATAACAATATTATTTAGGTGAACCGCCAACATGTCATATACCCCTTTTCAAAATGGATATTATCATGAATAACATGTATAAGATAAACTTGAAGTATTATTAATCATTAATCACACTTATGATGGATAACATGTCAAAATTTCTGATGAATATGCCACTTGTTGTGATGTGGTCGGCTTTCAAGTTTCTAGCGGGACGTCTCTCTCTCTCTCTCTCTCTCTCTCTCTCTCTCTCTCTCTCCCTATTTAGACTAAATCTGCGACGTAGCCTACTCTCGGCTATCCTCAAA
Organism: Centaurea solstitialis; assembly: GCA_030169165.1. Classification (NCBI taxonomy): domain Eukaryota; kingdom Viridiplantae; phylum Streptophyta; class Magnoliopsida; order Asterales; family Asteraceae; genus Centaurea; species Centaurea solstitialis. The sequence continues at coordinate 9,062,750 of CM058047.1, read as the reverse complement.
TTCATAATTATTTGAGTTCACAACTGAATTTTCGTCTATATATACATATATGTAGAGAGAGAAGTTCATTAGAACGCTAACTATTTACATGAACGCGATGAGTTTTTTCGACGTACAAAATCACACATGATTCACTCACAAAATCATATGTAATTCACATACAAAATAATATATGATTCACGTATAAAATCACATATCACTCACGCGACTTTGTCTGCGACTTTAAGTCACGTCCAAAGTTGCTCGAGTCCACATTTTTTCCGTTGTAAGATCACATGTGATTTTGTAAATGGGCGAAGCTTCTTACATTCTCACAAATAGTTAGCGTTCTCGTTTGAACCTTTCTATATATATAGTGTCAGGTTCAATGGAACCCCTCAAAAAACGAAAACTAAAGAACATCCTCGTATACCTCATCTGAACGTATGTACTTGTACATAAAAGTATTTGTAGTATGCATGTATTCATGTATTCATGCGTGCATAGAAAACAACTTAGAATAAGCTATAATTTTCATTCCTATGATTTGATGTTTATAACTATTTTTATCCATATGATTTAAAACTGCTTTTTTTCATTCTTATCGGTGGAAGTGACTAAAATGATGGGAAATGTATTCTACACAAAGCTCAAATAGGAATTAGGAAGGTAGGAATTTGAATAAGAAAGAAAGTGAAGTTGACCGTTCAACATTGAACAATTGCTTTCCTCAGAAGAAAATCAGAGAAAGTATATGTTGTACATGCCAAGCTTTATTGGGGTTGTTAATAACCAACCATGCATTAACAAACTTGTACATCATGCTTTGCATATGATGCTTTATAGTTTCTTTAGTTTCATGCATAAAAATGAGAGTAACTTATGCTTTGTGGGTTATATTTAAGAGTTTTAATTAAATACATTATAAAGTAATATAAATATATATAGGGATAGGTTCAAGTGAAATCCAATTTTCATAAATAACATGAGGACTAATCTTGGCTATTAATTACAATTTTAAAAACTAATCAATCGATTTTAAAGGCACCTAAGCTTACATACTCTGGATAATGCATGATATTCAGAGTGAATATTGTCACATGGCGCAATTTAGTGGTTTTGACGTTCACAACCAAATTTGAGTTCACATTTGAACCTAATCTTGTGTGTGTGTGTGTACACACACAAAGAGACAGATGTTCAAATGAGAAGTAGGAAAGTAATCATAATCATTCATTCAATCAACATTTATGACTAACTATTAGGCACTGGATAATTTTTCGCATGAGTATGCAAAAGATAGAGGGGTAATTTTATAACTTTTATAAGTAGATGGCAAACAAGCTCATATACGAACTCGTGATTCATGTATAAACCCACAAACAGGTTCATGAGTGAACTAGTTTTTTTTTTAACAAATATGTGAATTAGTTAATTAGTGCATATGTGAATTGATTAAAAATAATTTATATGTGAATTACTCAGGTTAACATATAAACATACAATTCATATGTAAATCACACAAGTTCACATATGAGCTTGCTTGTCGTCTATTTATATAAAAGTTGCGAAAATGACCTCTTTATCTTGTGCATACCCATGCAAAGATCCCGTATTTAGCATTTCTTATTCAAGGAGGATTCCCAAAATGTTTTAACTTTTTGCATGATCCTCGACTAAGAGCCCGAGAACACTAGGAAAATTCCTCGTGGCCTTGCACAACTAGGATCGGTAAACATCAAGGAGGATTCCCAGAATTTGATTCAAGAAAAAAACCAAAGAAACCAGATTGGGTTCAGTTTTTGCTAAACATGCTTCAATACCATAAGATGCAGGATAAAGATGAACCACAAAGCATAAACATCAGACAGCATCATAACAGAAAAGATTTAAGGTCTAAAGTTGCACAAAGTCTAGCTAAAAAGTTGCATTGGTTTCTCAATACTACTTATGTCATTCCATTGTACTCTTATGAACAACAACCAACAAACAAGACACCTGGATTTGAGGCTGAAACGTTGTTGCCGATAATTTAAGCCGTTGATTCCAGGCTCAGCCTACAATCAAACAAAAACACGACATGATGATATAAAAGATGGCAGAGGCATTAATTAGATCATGAAATCAGTCGGTTGGGTACATGCCTTATCGCGGATGCCTGCATTGATTCACTATTTGCTCCATCCTCCGACTCCATTGCCGCCACATTTCGTTCAATTGAAGACTACACACACAACATAACAACAAAAAACCCATCATCTTAACTCATCCAAAACGGATATAGGATAAGTAATATACCAGAAACAAAAGAAAAAACCAGGAAACAAGTGCAGAAGAAGTATGTGCACAAAAGAAACAGATATAAGGCAATCAAACAAACTATTATAGCAGGAGGAACACTATGTTTGGCATACAATACAAACAAGTGCAGCTATGGTTGCCATGACAAAAAAAAAAACAGAAAATATTAAGGGTGCGTTTGGTCATGGAAATTTTTTTGTTTTTTCAGAAAAAAATTTCCAAGAAAAATAGAAATTTAGAAAACACGTTTGGTTCATTCAGTTTTCAAAAGTTTTCCAAGAAAATAAAAATTTCATGTTTTCTAACTTCTATGTAAATTAAAAAACTGATTTTAGTAGTTCTCCAAAATTTTCTAAATCCATTTTCTAATTTTCTAAAATGGAAAACGGAAACTCCACCATTTCAACCAAACGCGTTTACTAAAATTTTCATAAAAAACTGAAAATGAAAACTCAACTCCACTTTGTGAAAACATTATCTCGAAAAATGAAAACAGTTTTCCACAACCGAACACGCCCTAAAGGGTCCCCATAAGTTCACCCTACAAGCTTATCGTCAAGCTGGAAAACTCACCTCACAAGCAAGACCTTGAATTACTGGGCTCGACGGAATGCTACTCCCAGCAACTCCTCCTGCGCTTTCCGGGCTTGATTTCTGTGGTTTACCACCAGACCCGGTTTCTGGATCATGTTTCCTCTTGAAACGCCTCTCGGAGGGTGGAGAGCTGAATCTTTCAGCATCTCCATTTGGGGTTCTTGTAGAGTGCTGCTGGGGAGTGTGCCTTAATTGTCTTTGACGTTTATACCCTTCTGGGAAAATGTAAGCAGGAAGTTGCCTCCTGCGAACATGAGATACGAAGATGTCCATCCCTGGTCTCCAGTGATTGTAACTGTTTACCCCTTGCTTAAACTCGTCCACCGTTGCTCGGATATCAAACTGTTGGCCTTCTTGAACTTTTACTCCAGGCTGCCTCTGAAGGCCCATAAAAAACGCACAATGGGAACACGGCTTAGATGTATCTACATACTCGTTTGGGAAAGGGTGGCACTGTAACATCCCCTCTGTATCCCGTTCAATCTGAAAACCACAAACAAGGAGAACAAAATTAAGTGTTGTTTGTTTTTTAAGAGGTCTGAAGTCTGATTTCACATCTAAAAAAAGACGTGGATGATGCACCTCTTAAAATATCAGAGGACAATAAGAGGTTTTCAGACCCTTTTCTTAAAAATAAAACAAACAGCCTTAAGTCTGCAAACCTCTTAATTTTTCAGACTCAAGAGGTTTTAAGAGGTATTTATTTAAAAAACAAACATCCCCTTAGTCACACATTGGCAACTTATCCCATAATACTTATAGATGGAATGTAATGTCAGATGACTGAATGATGACAAATATTGAAATCTATCAACATACAAAATGGTTTTCCCAAAAAGTGGGTAAATAGAATTGCAAAAGGTAAATCAGAAGTATACTGATGGATAACTTGATATATTAGACTAGTAATGTGGACAAATTGGAGTGAATTGTTTTGGAGAGAAATGTGTTGACCTTCAAAGTAAGTAATCTAAGGCGGGATTCCACCCATCCTCTCCATGAAAGCAGATCATTGGCATCTGCAGCTATAATGTCTACCTGCAAGTAGTTTTTATACGACTCGAAAAAAAGAGAAGGTTCAAACAGAGCACTCCAATTTGCTTTGTTCAACTCGATCTCCTAAATTGCATTCAACAAAAAAAACATAGCATCAATAGTTTTACTGATAAAAAAGAAGTTGGTGGATCAAGTATTAACAAAAGAAACAGCTACGACAGGTTTTACTTTTACCTCGCAAACCTTATTCCCGAAATGAAATTGTTCCACCATAACTCGAAGGGTACTTGCAGACACATTGTAACTAGAGTTCATACAAGGGTATGCCGGAGTGATAATTGGCATAAGATGTGTTCGGTCACGGGACCATTTTCGTGGGTCCCATACATTAAATCCAAGCTCATCCTCTTCGATTGGGCAAAGCATGACCGGGTTTGGCCAACGCCAATGTGTATAGACTCTGAAAAAACGGGAAACCAGCATACTAGGTATTGCATTGGGATAAAGCTGGCATACCTGAGCAACTAAAAGAGCCCAATTTACACCACCAAGAAAACCAGTGACCTAATCATAAGGTGAGAAGTAGTATCAATATATATAATTCTCATGTAATTTCCACTTCTTACGTTCTTTCATGAACGAGCATTTCTTCACAGAAACAACCGCTCAACTCTTTGAGGTAGAGGTCAGGTTAGCATACATCCATCTCCCCCAGCCCCACCTCTGGGTAGGATATATTGGGCTTGTTTGGTATATAATTTTCATGTAAAACGAAAAACATAAACAAAATAGAACCAAAACTTACATTTGAGTAAACACCACGCCTCTTTGCCCAAAACTTCAAACATCTAAGTGTTGTGCAGAAGTTCTACAATATTTAAGCCAGTTGAGTAGACGTCAAATATCAATAATGCACAGACAGATATAAATATGGACCACAATACATGCCTCTACATTTGGAATAAGTTTAAGAATTTGATCAGCAACACGACATCCGTTAAGACTTCGCACCGTTTTCTCATCAGTGTTGTACAACACAGAATTTTGAGAGATGTCCAAATCCTGTCACAAGTTAGTTTCACAAGAAAAAAAACCAAACTCAAACACAAACAACGATAGAAAAGCGTACCTTACACCACTAATTATTCAGTCACGATTAGGTGATGCAAAGCAACGACTATTGGTAATAGTAACAATGGAAGTGAAAAATCTTATGTAATAGAAAATATAACACTTATTATTGATTGAATCCCATATAAGTCGTAAAACCTTCACAACTACTTTTGATACTTATACAAGCAAAGCTAGATGAGATCTTAAATTAAGAATTGAATATGTAAGGCCAAACCCATAATGGCTGCCAAGACTCGCACACAGAAGAAAGACCTCATCCAACTATATTAGTTAGATAAGTAGAAAGGTTAGAATCAAAAGTTCCCTACAGCAGAATGTCATTGGAATAAAAAATCTAGTTATCTATATACGAAAGTACCAATAACATTGTAAAAACTGTAGAGTATCAGTGTATCATAAACACTACAAACTGAAATACTTTACGGTTAGAGAGAGGCCCGAAAAACCAAGAAATGGAGTTAATGAAAACTTATATATCATAGCAGCTATATGGGAAAGTTTATTGGATTTGAAATACTTTATTGATTTGACACACCAATACTAAACTATAAGCTAGCAGTTGTTTACGTCTTCAATTCGAACATGAAAAGAAGAAAGATGGAAGCAAGAGATTCAGCACAGAAGCAAAACAAAATGGGTGTAACTCTCAGAATTTCTTTATTCATGCAATTGCAAAGTAGAGAGTTCAAAAAAGAATGAATGGAACAGAATGTGCTGACAAGAAAGCTTAATATGAGTATAAGATAAACTATTAGACCTGTTACTAGTGGATGTCCATATGGTTCGGCCTTAATTACTCTGATAAGCTACATCTTAAAAAGTAAAGGCCTAGTCTTCACTCATGCAAAATTAAAAAAACATCATGCTACTAATACAAGTATGATGATGTCCTTCACATCAACTTTGTTCACATTAGCATCAATTTTCCCTAATAATTGCTGCTAAGTTTTATAGCTTTGCTACATATAACGGCTCTCTAACCCAAATCATCTAAAAGAATAACCTGTCTATTTTGATCTCCTACTCAACTATTTCACATATTCCATTTGAACTTCTTTTTTTATCTTTATCCTCTATGTAGCACGAATTCATCTCAAACCTTTCAGCTTATACACTCTTTCTTAAACATGTGCATCTTTATTATTCAGCATTCACACAGCTAAGCTGGTCTTATAGCTGTCTGTAAATAAAATTTATCAGTTACCACACAGGACATCATTAAAGATACTAAACACGATCTTAACAAGGGAAAACAATTTAATTAACAAGGGAAAACATAAGATCCTAAACACGATCTTGGTACTTACTTCCGGAACAATCAATAAAGATACGCTCGCATACAGAAGATCAATAGATATTCCTTGGAACTTGAACTTCATCACAGGAACATGTGCATCATCAACTGGCTGAAGGTCTGATACTTCTTCCATCTCCAACAAAATATTATGCAGTATAACGAAAAAATCATGCTGAGGAAAGAAATGGTAAAAGTTGATTTAAGCATAAATATGACAAGATCCACCGTACAAGTAAAAAAAATGTTAAGCTAAATCCATTTAGTCACCTCTCGAGTCACATATGATGGCCCAATGCATAATGTATCAATATCAGCGTTGGGTCCATGTACCTGTAACCAAAATGCAACAATGTCTATCAATGCTAATAATAAATAATTAGCCTAGAAAATAGCAACCAATATAAAACTCCAATAATTTTGTCCCCATCTTTCAGTGCTATTTATGCAGCCATGACCATAGAGTTATTCCCTTCCTACAATTGCAAACTAAATTCCCCTTTTAATTTATGCCAAAACAGCATTAAATTCAATGCGGTGTATCTTAATCACCATGCTCAAACTATTGATATTATTATTCACAATGTATAATGGCACAACAAGACCAGCTTATAAACCAAAAACTCCAAGAGAACAAAAGTAGAGGCTCTTACCCCTAGGCGATAAGACCCAAAGGTACGCAAAATACCATTTGCCTCCTCGACCATTTTTTCTGTGTAGCCTTTTTGGCGGGTTAACTGCTTCACCCAATCTTTGATAATCTAGAACAAAATGATTACTTAAGAATAAATGCTTCAAAAAGAAGGGGAGAAAAGTAGAAAAAGAAAAGAGTTGCAACAAAAGGAAGAATATGATTAGTAGATAATACATTTGAATCTTCGGAATTGGACCATCAAATGAAACATGAAGCATGTCAAAGAAAAAATAACAGAGGAACTGTTCATACTGTGAAACATATCAAACGCTCCACGAATAGAAATGGGGAATATCACATATGATTCTAACTTTGGCAACTGAAGGCCAAAACAGTGATAGAAAAGCCATGTATGATATCTAAGAGAAATACAGGAAGAAATGAAACAGATTTTTCAAACCTGATCAACCATTTAAATTGTAGAGCAGTGCCATTAAGAATATTAGTCCAACATGCTATTTTTATTTCTCTTTCATGTGGAAAGAGAGTTGATCTGCAAACACTCTAAATTGAATCACCTTACTTAGTTTTTGCAGATTATAGATCTACAGTCATACATGCTATGTCCAGGTAAGTAATAGGAATACAAGATTTCTTCCTAGGCAAACTGCAAAAGCTTATTGTAGCTTTAAGGGTATTAGAATCAGAAGCTGGGAATTTTCTTTTTTCTTTGTTTTTCTTTGTGCCTTATTTTTCTACTCTTGTCTTGTTTTCGTTTTGTGTTCACTTCAAATGGGTGTTTGAGTGTGTGCTTCTTTTTCTTTTGAGAGTTGGGGTGGGGAATGGGTGGAGTAACAAAAAATATTAGCTTTCTAAGTCTAATTTATTTAATCAATAACTTGACTAGACCTTCAAAGCATATAATCTCATTAACACCATTAACTTTCCCTGTCCTGACATACAATAACATAAATCATATGATCCATTCTTCTACAAACGAATCAGAATGCATGCCAGTACTACTGTTGAAGAACGGTAGATGTTTTGCAATCACAATAATTGAAAAACAAATAAAATTTCCTACAATTTTGGCATTTCACCGTTATTCAATTCGCAGACCTGTTTGCTCTATCTTTTACGAAACTCCAGAACCACTCGACTAAGCAGTTACAAGAATACATCAACTTCAGGAACAAAAAATCTTTCCCCTAACACCAATAAAATTTCAAAGATTGTGGCAGTGTCAGCCTTGCGCTTGCCTACTTCAACTACCCTCAGTAAAACCATAGCTATTTGGAGCTTTCATCTAACTCAATCTGACATGTGTGAAGAGTATTTTAACTTCCCCAAACTTGTTTCACATGAAATTGTTCCAAATGCAAACCCAAGCAAGCCAAGCATAAGCTGGACTAAATAATAATTCTTTAACGACTTTTGACCTAGCAACAACCAAAGGAGCACATGATGGAGGCTGCAGCCAATCATATAGGCAGAAGGCATACCAACTGGCCACTTCAGATTTTCAACCACTTTACTATACCTACTATTGGGCAAGTTTACACTCCAAAACATTGGATGCTTGGTTAAGGAAAGAGGATCCAAATCCATTAATTTACAAGTTGCCAACCTTGCGAAGTGTTTTTGTTTGCTGATCAATGCTGCAATATGGTTGCTAAAAACTCTTGAACCTTCACTAAATAAGTACATCACAAATTTTTTTCCTTTGTCCTAGCATGAATAGTAAGTGGGTCCTACACATAAGGCATCATCAAGCATGCATGAAATTGCAAGTAGCCAACATATTCTACTTTTGCTCATCGACTAGAAAAAGTTCAGGAGTGTTTAGAAAATGTAAAACATCTAAGATGATTGAGCTATTTATCAAATGTCAGCGATAACATCATAACACATGATCCAATTTGATTCCACAGTTCAAGGTGAACTCATACTGCAACCAGACAGGGTTCCCTGATGATCAGCCAATGTCTTCAACTTAATAAACAAAAAATTTAGACCATTATACCCAACCTCTATTACAACGGATTCAACATATTTTGAAACTACTGTTAACACTACACCTCTTTGACACCTAAATATATCAGTTCTACACAGCCTTAACCTTGTCACAAAGTCAAAGTTCGTAAGAGTGTCAAGTGCAAGTAACATGTAGGCATCGTGCGCAATTATTACTTCATTAAGGTTACATGAAATGTAATGAAATGCTTGCAAAACAAACATTTCAAATTGATCCCTCCAAAATAAACAGTTACTGTATCTGCTGCAATGTCACACAGATTCCTAACTGTGGTATAAATCTAAATTGATGAAAGAAATTCTGAAAGGAGATTAAGTGATCCACACCTTAAGTCTGTAATAGAATACAGCAAACAAGTGAATTACCTTATCCAGACGAGAAAGAACCTCTTCTCTCCTAGCAGTTTCTTCCGCACTCTCATAAATCCCTGAGTCCATCAAAAGCTTACAGCCAACACAAAAAAAATAACCACTGAAAAGTTAGAAGAAAACTTACAACTTAAGAAATCTAATTAATTGGCTATAAAACAATATATCTAATTGGCTAGGGCCATTGCGAGACTGTAGTCTACCTTTTCCAACAGTGCATTCCTCTGAACGTCAACCTCAGTTGGTCCAGCATATGATATTGGGTTCATTACACCATACTTCTTCACATCCGCCTTCTGTGCCGGTGGTGTTGGTGAAGAACCATTTTCTCTCTCAGAACCCACCATCTCAAAGCAACCAAAACTCTACAACAAACCTAAATGAATAACAAACTAACATGTTTACCTAGAAAAGAAATGTAACAAAATAACAAAAACTTTGAAGACTAAATCTCAACTAAATGAAAACCAGCTCCATTGATATGTAAGAATGGGATTAACAGGTCATAGGAAAGTAAAATAACAAAAGGTACCAGGAACTAATAAAAGCTACATGTAGATCATTGTGGCCAAATGTAGAAACTTTAAAAATGCACAATTAATACAGGTTTGTAGAAGTTCAATATCAATGGTTATCTATTTGTACTTGTTAAAAAGTATAAGAATTATCTGTCCATAGTGAGACCTTGATGAGAGCTCAGAACAGGCAGGATGCTGAGATAAAATTAGAGGAACTGTGAAAAGTCTTGGGACTACAAATGGTTGAATTAAATCTTGGCAAAGCAAAATATGAGGTAAAAAATAAGTAGGTCAGCATGTAAAGATTATTTTAACTGGACTAATAACAAACTAATAGATTGATGAGATGTTTGTCATAGCATAAGAAGAGTGGATGAATTGAGGACTAGCTTTGGAGTTTTATATTGACTTGAATGTCTCATCCTAGCTCATAGTTAAGTTCAATAAGACAACTGAGACTTGTTATAACATAAGAGGCATAATCTTAGGTCACCAAAAGGCAACATGCACACAAGATTAATGTAGCAGAAATGTTAATAGGTGTACCAAACAGTGAGAGAATTACCAAATATGATGGTAACCAAGAGTATGTTGTGTGTATTTTAGAAAAATCTGAGTCAATAAAGCTTTGGGATTGTGTACAAGATGCTATGAAATCCACAAAAGATACACCTCTATGTAATGTTCAATAAGATTCATCTCTTTACAGTTCCCTCTTCCTATTTGTAAGTTCTCAACAAAAACAAACTAGTCTGCGATAGAATGCCAGATGAATCAGCCTTTTCCAGAGAATTTTAAAAAATTGCGTCCATTTTCGCAGTTACATGTTTATCCCTTTCCCTCAAATTTGACATGCATCTGTTTTCATGAAACCAACATAATTGGGGAAAAAAAGAGTGAGATTCAAAACCCTAACTTCTTAGTCTCAGCCTTGAAACACATAATCATCCATTATCACATCTTACACCCTCAAACCTACCAATCTAAGATTCACACAACTCAAAACAAACCCTAACCAGCTCCAAAATTAACACCTTTACCAAAACTAAATCAAAACCCCAAAAAACAAAAAAACAAACTCAAAACACCAAATTGAACCTAATCAAGTTACACAGCTTACTAAACTTACCAAACAACAATAGCATTTCAAAATCAAACAAAACACATCAATCACTCAATTGAATCATAAAATCATATCCAAATTTAACAATTATGCATACATACATATAGAATCATGGAAATGGATCTAAAACACAATAACAGAAATGGATTTTTTGAAGACCTGAAGAAGAAGGGCGTCATCTGGTGCATCGTAGACCGGCGGAGAATCGGAATTGAAACCGTTTTTTAGGTTAAAATTGAAAATTTTCCGGTGGTTTTCCGGTGGTTTTTCTGATTTTGAGTTTTTGGGGACTGAAGTCAAAGGCTTAATTTCATCGATTGTGTCTTAGCTGTGTAGTACTACTTTTTCTTTTTCAATTTGTGCTCTCTAAATCTTTATTTTTTACTTTTCTTACTTTGACCACATAAGTTTTGTTTATTCTATAAATACCCTTTTCTTGAGCAATTTTTTACATCAAGTTCGAAAAATTGCAATCAATAGGTACATGGTGAGGGAGTGGTTAGGGGTTGGTTAAGGTTAACCGGATTTTTGTTAGCAAGATGGTTGTCGGCCATTGGTTAGATGATTGCATTAAGGATAACGACTAAAAGGATAATGGTTTAAAGCAATTACACATTTTGGGCTCGAGATCCTTTATGGCATAATTGGTTACCGGGTGATACGTGTTATAATTGGCTTTTGTTCATCTTACTTCATGAGGTAGGTGGAAATAAAGAGTCAACCTTATATCATTTAGTAACAACAAAAGATAAACAATTTGGTCTTTTGGTCCTTTTTATTGAATCTTCATTATTCTTGTCATAATTTCGTGTGTGAAAAACATGGTTACAGAATTAAGAGGTGCGATTTTAAGAGAAATCTCAAAAGTCATCAACATCCTTATGTGAATTTCTAAGATTTTTCAACTTCAACATGGGGCTCAATCTACCAAAAAATAGTATATGTATAATAAAGTGTGGGCCCGACTAAGAGTAGTATACGTATGATAAAGTATAGGCCCACCTAAAAACAGTATACGTATGATAAAGTGTAGGTCCACCTAAAAGTTGTAAATGTACAATAAAGTGTGCGCCGGTCTAAATCATTTATACTTGTTACAAATAAAAACACAACTTTATCTTCGCATTAAGTCTTGACATATCCACTCTTGATCACCATGTTGATCTTAATTTATATCCAAACACTGTGTAAAATGACCAAATTATCCCCAATTAAAGATATTGTTTTTCATAACCCTGAGGTATCAAAATCTAAGACCACCATTAGAAAATAAGAGGAGAAAATGGAAAACCTCAATGCCATTTTGAGTTGGAAATTATTGAAATGTCTTATATAAATATGGTGTGTGCACACATACAATGCATATTCATATAGGTGGTGGAATGCTTTTGGTGTTGAAGGATTACAAGATAGATAAATAGATTTAGATATAAACGAAGAGCGAAATCATTTAGTTTCATTCCAAAGTTAGATATAGAAATTAAATATATGGCATGAAATTGATGATTGTTGTTATGTATACTGATAGATACGGATAAGCAATTATCTAGATGAACCATCATAACAATTGAAGAATAATTTTATAGTGATTCGATGAGAAGATGAAAACTAAACCTTGATGCTCTTCAACTATCAGAAAAGTTCTGCCCTTCAAATGTAGATGATCAATATGTTTGCTACGTTCTTCTTCCCTTACCCCTTGGTTTGTTGAAGTGGTTTGTAGAATTTGGTAAGTAACAATAGTCAAAGGTCTTCTATATAGTTGTTGAAGGTCGGTGCATCGGTGATATGTGCTAAAGAGACGGACGGTTGTATAACCACATGTACAAATAATTTACAACTCAATATACCATACGTACAAGTTCTTGAAGGTACATTACTTACTTTTGAGAGGTACCACCCCCATAACAACATGTACAAGTATCTACTACTTTATACTTATTAATATGTAAACAAAAAAGTTATGATTCATAATGGTGGTTACAATCTCATAGATTCATATCATTTATGTTAAAAACTCTTGTTTCCTATCTTAAGTGAAAAAAAGAAGTGTAAGGAATAAACGCTGTTCTCAAAATGAAAGTTCTATATCTTACATCCCAAACTAAAACGCCATAGGAAGAAGCTTTCTATTGGAGAATTCGATTTGGACGACCCCGACACCATCAAATTTAGGTCAACCTTTCTTGATATCTACAATAATGTTTTAGTTGATACTTGCAAGAAATGGTTGAGATATAGGCAAGTAAATGGTCCCATTTATTTTGGTTATTTAGCTCTTAGTATTGTTATGGTCATGCTAATATGAAAATTTGTGTATTTTCAATACCTTTTATCTTGTACACATAATGATAACGGGGATAAAGCAAGGAAAATAATTCTCACTTTGGTTTGATTCTTAAATATTTCCTCAATGTCTATATCTACACAAAGTTTTATTAGTTTTACTTGGCTTGTAAGGGATTTTTACCATATTTTTTTTTCAATCCATGGATCAACCCATAAACATTACCAATTTAATTGCTTTAATTTGTTTTTAGAAATTCCATCACCATATACGGTAAATCTTAAATTTACTGTTAATTTTAGTGCATTAATGATGTATAACTAGGTAGACATCTATAGTAATTAGAACTTTAGCCACAACTCCTAAGAAGATGTTGAGGTGAAAACAAATAAATGGTTGCCTTTTATCCTTTGCTCTAGGTATGATTCAAGGTTCTAAATGACGTGAGGCGTGGCGTAACGGCGAGGTCAAGCCTCAAGCTTTATGAGTTATGGCGAGGCCATGACGTTTTTCATGGCGTGCCTTAAGGCGGCATACACATACACTCATACTTGTATATGTCAGTGTTTTGAATAATATCATAGAACAAATTAAATTCATAGCAAGTAACAAAACTAAAAACATAAAGAATAACCCTTGATAAAAAGTATATTAAGCTTATAAAAATGATATCATGGGTGCAAAATCGGGATTAAATCTCTTGAATTCCTACTCATTACTTTCTTCAATTTTCAAAGAATTCATGTTCAACTCTCCATGTACGGATCAGCGCCCGTGAAGGGTATAGGTTCAGTTATTATCCTAAAACCATGTGAAGGGTATAGGTTCAGTTATTATCTCAAAAGAGCTAACTCTCAACTCTTTTCTCTATGTTCCCAAGCTTACCTATAATTTAGTGTCCTTCATTAAACTTATGAAATATATCTTGTATTGCTAAGTTGTCCCCTACTTTATGTGAATTTTAGGACATGGACTCGGGAGGATGATTGGCAGTGCTAAAGTGCAACGAAATCTCTTCTTCTTGAAGACAAGATGCATGCCACCAAGAAACTTAATTAGTGCAAACTTATATGCAATCTCAATAGAGCTAATAGTAATCCCTAATGGCCCAATAATTCTATAAAGTGACACATAAGATGAAAATGTATAAGGTATTGCTTTAAGTGTCACATAAGATGAAAATGTTAATGTTATATACTTCCCAATAGATAAAAATGTTAAACATTATATCAATACCACAACTTCATGAGTAAAACTTCATAATAAAAATGGTGACAAAAAATATAAATATTTTATTAAATAAGATTCAAATCCTAAAAAGTTAAAAGATTAATATGAATACATGTTTAAGACTATTTTCCCATTTTTGTCCTAAACAAGTTTGAATAGAGGCAATACCAGCAATTAATTTATTGGGAAGTAAAATTATAGGATAAAAGATGTAAAAGCTTTTTAAACCAAACCAAATCCAATTCATAGAATTTAGACTTTTTAACACAAAGGATATATGAAAACTCAAAAAAATTAATATTAAAGATATAATGAGGAATTTACCGACTCATGATGTTTAACACTTTGGTCCATTGATTTTGAACAACATGGGCAAGTTGTTGCATTCAGAAGTCTGTGAGTTGAGGTGCAGATGAAAATGTATCTAAGTTACAGTTAAGAAGAAATGGATCACTGGGACATGTGGCAGCCTAAAATTTAAATGAAATAAAAATTAGATTAATGAGTCATTTGAACACGTGAAACCTGAAAATATAAATGCTTCATGCTTATAGATTATAATATCTTTTCATCTCACAAAATTACTAATTCCCTTTTTGATCCACCAAACATACTTCTCAACATTTAAGGAAGATCACATTCCAACTTTTATCCCTTTATTTTCAAGCTTGTAATTTAGTGTTGTTTTAGTCTTTTGAGGCTAACTCTGCCAATAATTAATAATTTATCTTTTAACTATGAGAAACTAAAATAACAATAAAGTATTAACCAAAGACAAAAAAAAAAGTAATAAATTGTACACCACATGGACTAAACCATATATTTAAAGCACAACAAAAAAAAATAGCAGCAATTTTCAGCAGACCACAATGACAAAAAAAACATCATCTACTCTAAAATCTAATACACATTCCTTCCTTGTTAAAAAAACTCATCCTCTCATACAAAAACACTTGATACAAACAAACAATGAATTCTCTTTGTTTCTTGTAACAAAACCAACATCAACTTTTCTCACAATCTGCTTCTGCTGCTTGTGGCTTATCACCCGAACTGCCAGTTACAGTGGTATCGTCATTTTTAGAAGGAAGCAAAAGCGGGATTGCTGATATTATTTTGTGGGTTTCGCCATCATTCTGCGCTTGTTGCAAAAAAGCAGACCCATCATCACAATTAGTTCCCGTATCAGGTTTAGACGACACAATTTCTGGTGTTCTGGTTTCGGTTAAAGTAGGGTCCACACTTGTTGCAGTATCTCTTCCGCTAACCACATCCTTGCCTACACCTAACATATAGCAAACGTTAAACAATCATAAAAAAGGTACTCACTTTGTTCCATAATAAGTGTCACCAATCCTATTTTAGTTTGTCGCGTCCACTTTTTAAAGCAAGTGCCTACTTTCAACTCTACCCATAATTATGAGATGAAGAAATTCATTACTATCTATTATTAAGGGTGCATTGTCCATTTAGTTAATTAAAAAGTGTAATAATTACACACTTCTAAAACTATGTGCCTTTTACATTGTTGACATCAATTTTGGGACGCAAGTAGCATACAACATTAAAGGATGAACAAATAATGACTAGACCATTGATCCCAAAATGGTTTAGTGGAAGTGTTTTACGGCTATGAAATATATAAAGTGTCTCTTGGGATAGAGGTAAGGTCCACATACATCTTACCGCCTAGACCCTTCCTTTGGGTGGGATATATTGTGTCTGTTTAGTTTGGTTTGACAACGAAAAAAACGTAGTAGTCATCTCAGTGAATGCTTGTATTTCTGATGATTATTAATAGACAAAAGTGAAATTTGTAATGTAACCTCGCTAAAAAGAGAAATGTTGCATTTCTTGGTAGATCCCAAAAGAAAAATAGTTAATTTATTTTGAAATAGAGGGGGTAAACACACACACTTGTCATTTACTTAGACATAAGATCAAGATAAAGAAGTGACTAAAAAATATAGGATTTGGGAGAGAGAGAGAGAGAGAGAGAGAGAGAGAGAGAGAGAGAGAAGACCTGTTTGAGAAGCAACAACAGAGTGCATGGTGGGAGTTGTAGGTGTAGATGAACTTCCGGCCACCTTCTTCATCTTCGACTGCAGTGGAAAAAGGGTAACACATCATTCATCAGCATTTTTAGACCTAACAAGCAAATCATTTGGCCATAGTGGCCTGTGTTTCAACTGTAGAAATCCGAAATGCTACAACTACGCTTGAAGAAGGTCAAAGGGTCTCAAATTCTAGGATTAATCAGAATTCTAGAAAACCACTGAGCAGGCAAATTCATGCTGCTTGATTTTTTTTACCTTCACCGGTGCCCAAAAGGGCCACCTTCGAGGAGGTCAGGGTTCAAGTCTCACCAGGTGAGAAGTGTGCCAGTTTAATTTCCCATATGTAAATATTATATGCTTCAAAAGATATATAAATATGCATTAAGACATAGGTTGCATACTTTTAGCGTCTCTTCACAGTACTTTATAATCACTGATACGTTTGTGACACAACGTCCATGCAACAGCGCATATGCCCACAAGAGAAGCTTCTTCGTTGTATTCATCTCAAAGTGTCTACTGCATGCACGTTTGACTGAATATTTCCTTCCGTTAACGGCACGAAAAGAGATTTATGCAAGATGGGAGCAATGCACAAGAAGAATCCCTATAGAAATTATAAGAGGATCTAAGCAACATGGTGGCGGCTTCCAAATTTTCTTCTGAAGGTCTTTTAATTACAACATCCTTCATCTTTGACA
This sequence comes from Centaurea solstitialis, assembly GCA_030169165.1. Lineage (NCBI taxonomy): Eukaryota > Viridiplantae > Streptophyta > Magnoliopsida > Asterales > Asteraceae > Centaurea > Centaurea solstitialis. The sequence goes on along the minus strand of CM058047.1, from coordinate 9,045,499 downwards.
ACAAACTATTCCATTTCGTTTCCAGAACTTTCAGGTAGTTTGCATCCTCGAATGTCGATTGCCAAATTTCATCTGTACGCAGATCGATACAAAGCACTTGGTTGTTTAATTCTAACGAAGTAGGGGCTTGGGAATCTGTAGAAAATCTGGAATTTAATGGTGTTATTGAAGCCAAGCTAATCACAATACATCGGCACCAAGCCATGGAAACATGCTTATGAACTTTAGCAGAGTTGGTATTCGATAACTTTGGGTTTTTCAAACGTTTTCGCATCTTCTCGTTTATCCCCTCGAGTGCTTCTAGTCTGCAGTTTGTCTCTAGTATTTGGATGTATTTGAAGAGATACCTGCAACAAGCAATAGCGAGTACACCAACTATAAGCAAATAGAGTGTAGATAAATTCTAGAGTAAATTACACTTTTGGTCCCTGTGATTGCCACCCACTAGCTACTCTCGTCCTTCTTTTGAACTAATTACAGTTTTGGTCAATGTGGTTGCCATTTTGTTTCACTTTTGTTCATTGTGCTTGTCAATTTGTTTCACTTTTGATTCCTATGGTTGTCACCCACTATCAACTCTCAGCCCTTGAGTTAATGGATGTAAGTCTGAGGGGACCAGAAGTGAAACAAAAAAGCAACCACACTGACCAAAATTGCAATTATTTCAAAGGAGGGACGAGAGTTGCTAATGAGTGCAGTGGCAACCACAGGGACCAAAAGTATAATTTACTCTAAATTCTATTTAGGGGTAACTTACCCAAATAAGCTGCTTTCAGATATTTCTGGGCACTTGATCTCAGGCAAATTGCAAATATCAGACCACAAATTCATCTGCTCCATGTACAAAGAGAACATTTTCTCTAGAAGATGCTCCAAACCAACATTATCAGAGCTTGTTCCAATCTCAATCTGATTAATGGAGGACACTAGGGCCTTGATGTACCTCCCGAGAGCTATAGGGACAAGATCTTCAAGGCACAATGAAAACTGCATTTGTACATAATCAAGTACAAATTGTTTCAAGATTACAAACAGTGATCGACATGCATCATTAAGATAAATAAAGACTGTTGACGTACAGAAATGTTAACAGAATTCTAGAAAACATCACGAATAAAATTTATTAACCAAGATTTTGACTATGCATGTCAAACAAGTTGCTTTTTCGCTTCAGATTTGGTATGAATATTGAACATTATATTGCTTAAGCCCCATGAAATTCCAACTTTTGACATAGATATAAGGAAATGTAGAATCATAAGTCTGATAATTAGATAGCCTTCAAAATTGACAAAATAAGAAAATCTGTTGGACCAGACAAACTCATTCTTGAGATGCTGCAATGTACAATAGATAATTTAATCTAACATTTTCCCAGAAAGAAAATGTTGCAATTTCCATGGGGCATCTTTAAGTAAAAGTGTTTCATTTTTCATGAAATTGAAGGAGTAACAAAGATAAAACAAAAAGAATATTTTTGGTGTTATATTTGCAACAAAATCAATATCAAAATTTCTTTTGTGTGGAATATAATTAAACCTGTATTTCAGAAGCTTCGATCAACTTTAACTAATCTTTCATAAACTATTGTCATCCCAATCAAGAATTCTCAGATTCCAAGAACTTTTTTAAAGAGAGATCAACAAAAGCTACAACTCTATGTGATAACTGATAATATAACAAAGAAGTGCTTCATTTAGTAAATACGAACAGGCGCATACCCTTTTATCTGCCCGAATAGAAATGTAAGCTCGTTCAAGGGTTGATATATCCCCCGTCTCTTCCAAGAGCTTCATGTAGAACAAAATATACTTCCTAATGCAAGTTATAAATTTACGTGAACTTTCTGCTAAGTTAACTTCAAGGGGTTTCCTATTCCCAGCCATACCAGGTGCTCTGCGCCTGAAACCCAAAAGAAGGATATTAAAGAGGAATGCCTAATTCAGAACTAATGCTCTGAAAAAATGTTAAAACCAGGTTTTAATAACTGTAATATTGATAATCAGCATGCATTTATCACTTTTACAAGTAAACTGCTTTCCCTGAAAGCACTTGATTCCTAACATTCAAAAATTTCATTTACGACTGCGTAGAGTAAAAGGAGATTTCCCTCTTTAGCCTTTTTCCCTTACCAATTGCTTGTCATAAAATGCAAGTAGGAATGCATAAAGTGTTCAAACAATTTGAAAACCATCAATGCTTCCTTTCTATGACAAGCAAAGCAAGAAATTTCTAGTTACACTATTATGCTCGAATATAACTTTTAACTTCTAACGAGATTTGGGTTGCAACAGAAATTCAGTATTTTTACCTTCCCTTTTTTACCATACTATCAATCTCCCACATGTTGATCGTAAAAGAAGAGCGGGATGACTTGAAGCAAAACGAAAGTTCATCCTTTGCCTTTTCTAGATCCCCACTCTCGCCCTTTCTGTATAGCCCTTGAGCAAGCATATATCGAGCCTTGTGAAAATGTTTAAGGTCCCCTTCCACACAAATTTGTAACGCAGAAAGGCAATCACTGTAAAGCATGTGCCACATCTCTCCTAAATTAGGCTGTGAGGGGTTTACATCCTCAGAATCTGTTCTGGTCTTCGGAGAATTTTCATGATTGGTTTTATCAAGAATATTCGTAACACTCTCCTTCATTGATTGATTAAAAGAATACATTGCAGCAATCTGAGAAGAAAGAACACCGGCCGACGACATTATGATTTTAATAAAATAAAAAAAAGGAAAGCCTCAAGAGGAATGATGGAAAAAAAGAAAGAAAATACACGGAATCTGAAATAAGAAGAACCTTCAAAGCTTCCTTATCATCTTTCCCACATGACCAGAGTAACTTCAAGCGTGAAGCATGCATTCTGTAGAATGGATCTACCGCTGATGGATTTAAAGCAATAGCCTTGTCATAGTATGCAAATGATGTCTCACGTGAGTATCTAAGCTTTTCACTAAGTTTTCCCAAGTAATATACATAAGACCAGTCTTCCCTGTCACCAAAAAATATGAGTCACACTGATCCACATGGTAAATTAGAAAACCAAAGTTGAAAAAGAGCTGAAATAGCAATACTTCTGAGCGAAGGCCTTCTCAAAATGCTTCATAGAGTTCTGACAGAACATTCTCCATTCAGCATCTTTTATGGGTAAATTCAATCTCTGATCATAAATTGGCACCACATTCTGAAGACCATCATAATACACTAGTGCCAATAAATCATGAATCTCTCCCTGAAATCATTTAAAGTCCATCAAGCATCAGAAACATGATCAAGTATATTTCATCAATCCATAACCTAACAAAAATAAGATAAACTAATGGTTTCTAAAGCATCTTCTAGACATGGCATGGCTCAGTGTCATGAACGGAAAGTTCACATGGATTCCAGTTGCATATGGTAATATGTAAAACATATCTTTCAAGAAAAAATGAGGAAAGCTTAAGATAAAGTATTTACATAGCAGTGAGATCAAGAGGGTTATAATTCAGTTTTGTGCAATACTGCAATTTACTTGTACCTCCACAACCACATAAAAGGGTAGGCCCGTAGGTAGAAGGTTTTAAAGTACGGAAACGTGAGGCGAGGCGTTTTTCCTTGGTGAGGCGAGGCGTATGCCTCAAGGCGGTCCGAGGCGTAAGCCCGAGGCGGAAAATAAAAATAAATAAAATATATATTATATGTATACGTATCTAATAATAGTATTAAAATCTCAAAACATATTAATAATGTAGCTGATATTATAAGATTTTAGTTTTATTACTTACTAAAAATATATAATTTACACTCAAGTCACCTTAATCATATATATATATATAATGGGGTGGGTTCAAATGTGAACCACTTTTTGGTTGTGAACGTGAGGACAACCGAGAGCGCGACACGTGGCGGATGACTAGGCACCACGTCAGATCCACGGCGGATGACTAGGCGCAATTCATGGGAGGGCATTGAATTAAAGAGGGGGACCACACTCAAAGCCGCCACGTGTCACGCTCTCGGTTGTCCTCACGTTCACAACCAAAAAGTGGTTCACATTTGAACTTTCCTCTATATATAATTATATACATCCAATGTGGGAGACTTAAGAACCGGATAGGAGTTCGTGAAAGTTAATCAAAGGAGATGCGGTGTAAGGAGAACTGCAGAACTCGGGCTGGAGGAGACAGGCATGAGGGAGCAGAGAAAAACCTACATAAAAGTAACCCTTAAAGGCCTAATTTATGAGCATCGCCTCAGGCCGCCGCCTCAGCCCCGCCTCATGCGCCTCAGACCCGCCTCAGTGGCTTGAGGCGTGCACCTTAACTAACCCAGCAGAGGCGCCGCCTCAGGTTCGTTTTTTGACCGCCTCGCCTCGAGGCGCGCCTCGAGGCGTGCGCCTCAACCGCCTTTAGCAACCATGGGTAGGTAAACATTTTATACCCTCAAGTTTAATTAATTCAATCTCAAAAGAGCATACATGAATACTAAGGCTATGTTTGGCAAACTAGCTGATATGCTAGCTTATGACTAATAAGTTAGCTGATGATTGATAAGGTAGCTGATGACTGATAAGCTAGCTGATGAATAAGTTGTGTTTGGCAAAAACTAGCTGATAAGGTAGCTTATGACTGTAAATTGACAAAAAAAGACATGTTTAAAAATTGGTAGTGTAAAAAGTAGCAAGGGTATATTTGGAATAAAATAATAATATGTCCATAAGTCACCAAAACACTAGTGACAGGAGCTTTTCAAAAAGCTAACTTATAAGCTAGCTTATGGTCCATCCAAACATGTACCTGACTAATAAGCTGACTAATAAGCTGACTTATAAGCTAGCTTATAAGCTACCATATTTTTACCAAACGATGCCTAAATACTATAAATCAAACCTGCTGGATTGCTGTTTCCGCTAGAGCCAAAGTCATTAACAAACACCGCCTACTCCTCCTTCGACTTGTATCAACTCTCTGAGCAAAAGTTGCATTCTTCCTCCACCCTGTAACATTTATTTGCTTACTGCCGTCATTCAGCAACAAGTCCACTTCCTGCAAAACAAATTTAAAAAATTCCTTCACATTCTTAAAATTATATCTGAAAAAATTGATAGATTTGAAAGCAAATTTCTGGTATATGTGTACTTAGTGGTCCACAGAAAGATTGGTTCAGAAACATGATCCAATTATGATTTACCTCATCATAAATAGTAGCAAGTCGTTGCCAGCTCTCAAATCGCTGTGGGTTAAACAGTAAATCATATTTAAAGAGCTTCGCAGTTTGTTGTACAAACTCTTCGCCTTCCTTGGTAAGCACAAATCCTGCCCATTTATCAGTTGCACTCATTTCCTCCGACTGTGCGAGGAGATAGTACAAGTTGCGATATACATCCATATATGGTTCAGAGCTACAAAAGGTGGACAGCATGACATAATTAACTATTTATATAGAGCTATGAACATTGTAAAAGAAATATATACCTCTCTATAGTTGCTGGTTGTCGCATAGAAATTGAACCATCTTGATATATAATGTTCATGATGGCATCCCGAAATCCATCAGATCCAGCCTCTTCTGACAGTTTATCTTCACATAAATCTGGATCATCTAGAAATTTTTCTATTGCATTTCCATCCAATGCACTGTCAGGTGGTTGCGGAAAATGCTTGCGTATGGCTCTTAATACTCTTCGCAGCTTAACCAATCCAGTTCTCTGAAGATATGAGTCCAATAAACCATTAAATGTAAAACCCCATGTAACCGTAGAATGTCTTACAAATAACAAATTGTAGACAGGTTTTATAAAACAAGACAATATACAGAAAAAGATGATCAACTCACAGATGAAGCCTTGGCATATGGCAGAATATACTGGAAAACATCCGCACATTGTTCTTTTGTTTGATAATTTCCGCGGCTTGTATTTTTGTGCGTGGCTAGATCATCTTCATATGAGGAATCAGATCTAAGGTGCAAACCATACAAACAAAAAAAGCATTGATCTAGAGCAGTGTCTATCTCAATCTCAAGATCCTCTTTTTCCTCTTCAGTTAGTTGTTTTCCAGATTCTAAGTCAACCTCTAAAGCTGCGTTTTCTTTGGCTGTATCTTTTGTTGATGAATTACCGTTGTTAATCACAATTCCAGTGGCATCTGCATCTGTAGTTATGGTCTTACCCATATCACTTGGTCCCACTTCCAGATTGAGTTTATCGAAATCTGACTCATTTGAATCATTCCCAGATCTCTTATTATAACTATCTTGGGAAACTTGTTCATCACACTGAGTTGATTCTGAACCCTTGTTTATAGAGGTTGACTTAAGCTTCATGTCTAGATACAGAAGATGCTTTATCGCAAGTTTTAGAAATGTCCCATCTTCTTCTCCATCACCACTAGCACAGCAGAGGCCATACTCGGCAAGCATCTCATGGATTGCAATTATCAAGTCAATCTAAAAAAAGCAAGACTAATAGATTTTCAAACAAGAAAAATGGAAAAGATCACAGAAGGCTTGAATGTGAATGTATATCCACTTCTACACAGGAGTAAGAGATCTGCATACTTGAGTTTTGACAGGAACATTTGGATTCAGATGTTGAAGCCTGAAAAATGCAATGGCAGAGTCTACAAAACAGCATTTTTGCCTTCTTTCTTTATCATCCAAATCATCCGCTCCTAAGGATTTCCTAGAGAAGCATGTGCTTGCTATATGACACATAATTGCTAGCAGCATAGATTGAACATCACCAATGATTCTCATAGGAACAACAGAGCCATTCTGTGAGCAACAGCAAAGGTACATAAAAATGAATCTTTAAAGAGCACAAATTTCAGGAATCAACAACACCAAAAAACAGTATATTCTCTAAGCCTTATGTACTTGTCAGGTTTATTTTGAACACTACTTCAGATTATCTATTTGAATTTCTTCAAACATCTTTTTCAGATTAAGAAGTTCATTGCCAACGGATTTCTCTATGAAAAATACGAATCGGCAAGGATGATTATTTATCAGCAGAATAAAACAAAGAGGAATTACCAATAAGTGGGCATATTGCGGTGGCCTAAAAATATGCAACAAGACTGAGATTTTCAATCTGGACAGACCCGAATGCATAATGCTTCAAGAGATGCTATGCAATAACAAGATACACCTATATATTTTGCTTTGTCTTACTGGCAATTCTGAATAAAAAAATTATTACTATTTTCAAAACATAACGCACCAGTAAAAAATAATACCAATATTTTAATCTGTGAAAGGAAAAATATATGGGAAATGGCTTATTCGATAAACACCCAACATATTACCTAATAACAATATGTCTTATCCCAGTCTGTTTCCATATACATTTTAACTTTAGGTTCGGAAAAATCACATATATAATTTTCAGAAGATTGAAATTGTTCAACTTACAATACTTCCACAAGGACTGATGGAGTTCCTCATCTCCTGGGTACATTGAGAAATTGCCTTCACTTCTTCAGATAAGAGGGGATGCAAGACTGCGCTTGAGTTTTCGGTTAATTCAGTTTCAGAAGCTGCTAGTACCTTCTTGGAGAAAGTGGACGATTTCTGGGAACCAAAACACTCTTCCACACCAGTTGCAGACATGAGAAGCCGCAGCTTCCGTCTATGGCATCTTAAATAAACAATGGCATCCATTTGTTTTGATCTTTCACATGCTTTTATTAGAACATTCAGTGCAGATAGTTCAGCTGAAGTAACCCCTTCACCATCCTTATTAAGAACAGCTGAAACAGCAACATGATCATCTTTCATGCAAAACAGAAGAGGAGCAAGCAACCTAATGCAGTCCAAGTGCAAGTCCTTTTCAATCATGTCACTTACACTGTTTTTCATCAGAAAATCAACCTCTAATAGGTTAAGTTCATGCAGAACCCAATCAACAGTCAGCTCATTGATTACTTTCAAGTGTGGTAGACTAATCGAAAGAGGATTGCTTTCCTTATCCTTGGCTGTAAATAGTGCCAATGCAACACCAAATTCTTTCTGAGCTTTTTCCTTGTCATCATTGAGAATCGACAATTTCCCACTTAACCAGAAAAAGCGCACCCAAAGGGCTCGTTTTTTGTCCAACAGAGAACCAATTGAAAAGCCATCCGTTGTATTATTCTCAGGCACTCCACCACTACAATCAAAAGGACAATCTAAAGCTATAGTTTCAATGAGTTTACACAGATGATAAGATGCTCTTGACATGAAATCAGTGGACGTCGAAGGGTCTGACGATCTTATCCCAAAGTCATAAGACAGCTCGGCAAGAAAAATGCTGCACTCAGGGCTCCTATTCTCTCCTGAATTCCTGATCAGTTGTTCTAACTCTAAAAACTTTTCAAACGAATCCTGATATGGAATGCCTCTACATGCAATCTCTTCTAAAAGCAAGTGACCTATATGATATGCACCATAATTTTTTGATGTTTCACGCACAAACCTAGCAACGTCAGTGGACTCGTTATTTTGGGCATTGGTCAAAACCTCAGAGCAACGAGAAGAAGCAGAAGCATCCTTGCTGCAATTTGTAGTTCCTGATTCAACCATGATAAATGGTTCCAGAAATTGAGGCACAAGTTTGACTAGATCCTTAGTGACTGTAAGCTCTGGTTCTTCCTTATCAGGTTTTCGACTCCTAAGTCTTTCAAGACGACTGCTTCGTCTTTCTTGGTGTGGTTCTTCATTCAGACCAGTCTCTGTGCTAGCATGCTCAACAGCCTCATTATCCTTGCTTGGGTTGTTAGATATAATCCTAGAAACATTATCCGAACTACAAGGAAGATGTATGATTAATCTAACGTCCGCTGATCTGTACAATTTATCAGCCCCTTCTTTAGGATCACATTCATTCAATGGAGTCAAGATCCCTAAGATCTCACCAGCCAGTGCTGTCCAAGATGCTTCTGGGAGATGCAAAATCGTATTACGATTTGATTTTTTAGTTGCACCATTGTCATCTAGGTCATGACTTGTTGCTTTTCTCTTGTCCAAAAATTTCAGTCGCACATGCTGTGGTTCCAATTTGTCTATACCTCTTGGAGCGAAGGGAGTTGGTTCAGACTCTACAATGACTTGTTTAACATGTAGCGCACGAGAATGTGAAGGCCAATGCCTTAGAATTATCTCAGCAACTGAAAGACATGCAACCTCGTCCCCAATAGCAATAAGAACTTCCAACAGTTTTTCCATGCAATTCCCTAAATGCATCATCGAAAAAGTTAGAGCACTAATCAAGCAAATAACACATGTAAAGAAGACTATCCACTAAAATACTGAAGAACAACAAAAAGTTTTAAAGACTACTTCAGCCAATATAAGAAATAAGCATGACATACACAACACGGAAGTTTTAAATTTAAGCACTTACAGTTGTTGGGGCTACATAAAAGTCCTTGCTCAAATGCCCAACGAGAAATGCTCAACAAGCCCATTGAGCATGACAAGGTCCCCAGCTGATTCCACACAACAGAATCTTTGGAATCAATATCTACAGCTTGAAGATAGCAGTGTAGAGCGCTCTCATAATGGGTAGAACCTTGTTGAAGAAACACAGTGGCAAGATTTTTCAGTGTTAAAAATCTGTGAAAAAGAACATATACACATCAGTAAGATGGCATTCACTGTTGGTTTAGATCAAAGGTAGCTCTACCTCCCTCACCATACAATGGCAAAGTCATCCCAAGTTCTTGCACATACAAGTTTCATCACTCTAAACTCTCTTGTGTTCATCTCAATCTTACCAAGGATTCTTTCTAAGTCAAGAACATCCTAGAAGCCACCACAATGCTCTAAAATAATGTAGTGTTATCCATTGTATTCTAGATCATTATTGAATCTTGTGGTTTCACAAAGCAATGTGATAGAACCTAAAAGGTTCCTTAATCTAGATCTTTCCTAGAAGGGTGGAGCTCACTATAAAAAAGGGAAAGCCTCATGTAGTAATCATAACAAAGTAGCGAAAGAAAGAATACACGTCAAAGATGTTTGTTGTCTTTGGATGTTCACCATAAAGATCTAGCATCCTCTTATATAACGCTCACATAGCACACAATTATAAAATCACTCTCGCTAAGGCCATACATAACTTAGAAAATTAACTCTAAGACAAGTAGTATCAAAGACAGTCAAGCCACAATAACTAAATGATAAAAATGAGAAGTGAACTAATACCTCAGTTGCAATAGATGGCCATCACTACCACTATTATCGACCTAACATTAAAAAGAGATTTTAGAATGTTTAAGAAACCAAATGTAAAAAGTAAGTGGCGTTATGAAGCATGAGATTCTAGAAACAATTATGACCTGCCCATTTGGAAGAAGATGATCTTTTAACACGCTTTCTAAAAGTTCACGAGCCTTTTCATAATCCTTTTCTTGTAACTTCAATAGTCCTTCTTGATAAATTTGTGAAAGGCGAAATTCCTGGTGCATAGAATGTATATAAAATCAATCAATTGCATAACAAAAATGATAGAGAAACATCATCTTTCTAGCTTCATTTATATGTAAACATATTTTGGAAACATAAGACACCATCATAAGGTAAAAAATAGTCAATTGATGTATATTAATGGGAACAAAAAGAACTATTTATCTCTCACTTTATCAATATATTTTTAGTTTGACATTTGCATTATTGCTTTTACAAATTCTAAATTCTAATAAATGGGTTACTTGACATTCTTTAAGCATAGTCCACAAAAAATAATAAGGATATGATGAACTTCGGTGATGAAAGTTAGGCATGGTGATGCACAATATTGTGATCGAATCACGAAAATATGAAGAAATTGACAGAAAACGAAAGATTTACTATTCGGCCAGTGAGGTTGGAACTCTTCCAAAGGAATTTCACCTTTCCACTTTTTAACACCTAAGACCTCCCTTACCTTCTCATCCCCTCTCATTTTTTAACCAACTAGCTGCTACCTTCCCTCCTGACGCACTTTTTAACAGCTACTAATGTTTAATAAGACACCCCTGATCACTTTATTCTTATTTCTACTTAACTACATAGCTCCTATTCCGGTCCATAACACATGGGATAGAAGAAAGTTTAGCCGGCTTTTCATTTCTTCGTCGATACCGCAATTGAGACATATGTTACCCTCAACTGATAAAAACTGGAAATCAGTAAGTTGTAGACGTTTGGTAGGAGATAATCAACTGGATAGAGTGTTGAATTGTTCTCCAATTGAGGCTTTGTGACAAGCGAAAGCACCAAGCACAAAGAAATTCATTGCTGACATGTTCTACAGTGTCAAATAAATTTAAATTTTGACGCTCAAGAGGCTTCCCAAGATAATGACGAGGTCGACCCACTAGGCCCTACATCTTGAGTAGTTGAGTACGGTGATAGGGTTTCAACAAACATTGTTTTGGAATTCCGCAAATAGAGAAACCCATCTATGTATGCCACAAATACATATAATTTCGCTATAAGCATATACATGTAGGCTGTTCTGGGGGTACAGGATAATGTATCTGGTCTATCAAAAAGAACTGCTTACTTCACCAAAATCATAGTTAAGAAAACAAGACATAGTCAGAATTGTCTTCTCTTTCTGATCTTCATCACATGTTACAATTTTGGGTCATATGTAAACTTTTCATCCTTTAGAAACACTAAAACACACTCCTTCAATTTCAAAGAAAGAAAAACAGTTCCCTCATTTGCCTGTCCTTCACAAATTATCCATAGTTGTCTACCTATCCTTCTGAGTTGAAACCTCCTTGGATCTCCATGTATACATACACAATGGTAGCACCTTAGACCAACTCCAACCCTAGCGGCCAAAAAAACGACAAACTGGTGGGTCCGTATACATCAAATATCACCTCAACTCCACGCCCGCGGCAAAAGCGCCATTTGAACGCATACTTTCCGTTTCTCTCCCATCTCCAGCAAAATCAAACTCTCTTTGCCGGTCGGGTGGAGTTGGTAGACCGACAAAAAACGCTATTATATCGTACAATTGGAGTTACTCTTAGGCATAATCCTATCTCAGTTAGGGTAATTAATTGTTTTCAATTTCACCAATGAAAAGCTAATTGTTCTTCATTACACATAGTAAACCCAAATTAACAACCGTATCTGGTAACAAGTTACGTTTATATGAATATATATATATACGTATAGATATAGAATTAGGGTTTACCTGAGCTTCTTTGGTAGGGGCTAGGGGTTCCCACTGGTCTTTGGTGTCTGTATCGTTGATAGCTGCAATTGAGAACTGGAAAACAAAATCAAAGCAGTCAAATTAGCAAAGAAATCAAGAGGAATTATAGAAAGCGAGCTTGTAGGAAAGAATCGTCTACCATGGTGGTGTTGGATAGTGGTGTGTCTTCCCAATTTCTGACGGATTATTTGGGCGGGTATGTATGTGCGTTCAATTGCAGTCTGCTTCTTTTCTCCCCTAGAGATCGTTGTTTATTTTAATTACAATTTCAGTCCCTGGACTACTATGAATGAAAAAGTGAATCCATATACTAATAAAATTTCAATTACTATTCGGGGTGTTTGGGATTCCATTTTGAGTTCAAAAGTGTTTTTTACCAAAAGTCCTTATTGACTTATGGTGGTGGGGAAAAGGAGTTTTTAGAATGATGTTTGGATTGGCTTATTGAGATAGTGTGAGATGGTGAATGAAATAAGTCAATAAGTTAGGTTTTTGTTACTTATGAAAACTCCATTTTGCTTCCTTCTCCAAATGGAGTTTCAAAAGGACTTTTGTATTTGCCAAACAGGCTTTTTAACTTATTGGAGTGGTGTTTCAAAAATGCTTATTGATTTATTGACTTTTTGAAAGTCATTAAAAATAGTATTTAGAAATTTAAAAATCACTTTTCAAAAACAATTTTTTGAAAAGTAAGAAAGAGTATGATTTTTTGATTGGCTTTTGGCTTTTCCTTTTCACATAACCCACTTTTAACTAAGAAGTTTTTTAACTTATTGATTTTTACCATCATAAAAACTCGTCCAAGCACTTTTTTTTAAAAAAAAACTCGCTTTAACCACCACCATAAGTCAATAAACAAACACTTTTGATGTTCAAAGACCACTCCCAAACACCCTTTAAGAATCTGTGTATCGGTTAAGAATCTTTACATCATTTTCATTTGATTTATCTTTGATTCCCCCACAACTTGAGTACTACTTTGATGCATTCCAATTCTCGATTTTCAAACCATGGATACGGGTTGAACTTCAAAAGGAGCACTAGGTATCCAAAATGAAGGGATTTAGTTATCAATTACAAGGCTAGTTCAAGACCTCTTGTGAAGTCTTATTTATTAGATTTGAATTGAACTACCACTAAGTAGACATAAAGGCCGTTTACTAAACACTTATCCAGTAAGTGCTTATCGAGTTATTTATCTTATTGAATGAACATTTTAAGATCTAAGTAAGAGATGAGGTAACAATAAAAAATGTAAAGTTCTTATAAGAAACCTCCATTAGGAACGTTGTTAAGTTTGTGTTTCGTAAACTAACATATAAGGTAGCTAGTTATGTTTAGTAAAAACAATATGTAAAATGATTAGAAAAAAATATAATAATTAATATTAAGAATGATTAATTGGAAAAATCTATAAAATTTTCTTTTCTAAAACACTACACCAGCTAACATTTCAATAAGCCAGCTTATCATCCATCCACCAAATATACATTAGCTTATAGGCCGGCTTATATTGTGATTTTCTTCCTTCAGCATCTTGAAGACCACATCCGGAATTTCTCCTGAGCTGCTCTCTCTTTGACTTGAACACACCCACGAAATCGCAGCAGGTACATGGATTAAGACTCTAATCTAATTTCTTATATCGATCTGTTCTCTCTATCTCAGCATTTGTTTGCATAATGGTTGACTCGGGAGTTGGTTTTGAATTTGATAATATGACAATTAACTTGCACATCAGGTGTTTGATAAAATGCCTCAAAGAGGTTAGACATGAATTAGACCAATAAGCTCTTCTTTTAAAAGGGTATCCGAGGCTTTCCCTGACTGATCCCCGACAAGGTTCAACGACAGCTAAAGCGTGATGCTGCCCTGAGTTAATCCCTAGTGGCCATAATCTGAAAGCGTCTAGATTCGAACCTGGGTAGAAGGGTTAACAAGCCACTTCCCCTGCAGGCCTTAACTAGTACGCTACAGCCTTATGATTATATACATTCTAAATTCCCCCAAAAATAGGCTATTAAACAAAGACTCCCATAAGCCAATACTCTCTTCTTCTCACTTTAAAGTTCAGTGAGTAATGGAACAATTAAGAAAGCTGTGCTTGAACTACATGTTTCCTCTATTCAGATAAAGCGTACTCAGAGGCTAGTGCCAGAATGCCGTGTTCAAGTGCTCAACGTTGTTGCTTTTTTCTTGGCTTGATAACATTACAAGTCATATGCAGGTACTTTCTAGCATATATTTTTCAAAGTTGTTATCGTTGACTACTTTTTCCAGAAGTTGCATATTTACAGTTGCAGGAAAAATTTCTATTGATTGATTGGGCCATGTTGCAACTTTGAAAAATAACTTATTATTTGTGCTTAATGCTTATTGAAAAAGTCCCTTTTGGTAAGCCATAAACTAACAATCTTATAACCTAGCTTTTTGAAAAGCTACTTCAGTTAAACGTTCCAGTAAGGTGTAGGGATTTCTTTTCCACTTTTTTTTCTTTTTCCAGTTATGCCCATTTTGTATTTACTTATATGACCAAAACCCCGCCTTTTAGGTCATTTTACATTGTCATTGAGCTTAATTTTTACTTGTTTATCGGCTAAAAGCTTGCTTATGAGCTAGTTTGTGGAACATAGTCTTTATGTTGTATATGTTTACAGGGCTGACAGAAACATTTTGAATGTTGGAGAGGAACTGCAAAAAGAAACTCTACCATTACAAAGCGGATCTCGTGTCTACCAACTTGAAGGGCTTAAGCCGAGCACGTGGTATGAAGTCAAGATATCATATCCCGCTTCTGTAGGTACAATAAATACATCATCATCATCTTCTTCTTGTTGTGGTGGTTAAAGAACCTTACTATATTCTCTAATACCAGATACCTGCTAGCTTTTCTTTACAACTGAACAAAGGAAATTCAGACTTACTTCTGAGGCCCCAGAGGAAACTACTGAATACCGAAAAGTTGATTTTCAAGAATGATTTGCAAAACAATCAGGTCTGATTACATCTCACCCTACTCAGTACCCTCCTTTGGATGGGATATATTATATATATTTGGTCTGTTTGGTTTTGTTTATAAGCGGGATTTTTGGCTTTTTAGAATGAAACGTATGTCATGTTGACGGTAGAGCCAGAGGGGTGGTTGCGATACCTCATGGAAAGGAGAGAGAAATGGTCATCTATAATATAGGTAAGTTTTATATAATTAACTGAAAGTTTGATCATATGGCAGCTTTTATTTGTATCTGCTCAATGTTTATTGTGTTTTTAACATTTTTTTTTATCATACCTTCCTTCCTAGGCAACTTTAAGTTCATGCACAGTATGGGGTGGGTATAATTAACATCCTATTACACCTAAACTGAAGTTTTAGTAAGTACTTTAGGGGCTGTTTGGTTTGCGGAATTCAAAGGAGTTTTATGGAATTGGAATGACAAATTCCTTAGTGATGTTTGGTTTGCGGAGTGAACTTGATGAAATCTTTTGAATTTCATTGAATCCCACAATTTAAGGAATTCATCATTCAATGGCTTAAGTAAAGGAATTGAATTCCTACCAACCAAACGTGTGGTCAAATTCCATTTCAATTCTTTCAAAGTCAAATTCCTTCGATGGATTCCAATTCCATCATGTGAACCAACCCCCCCTCCTTTAGAAGTTATTTTTTCTTCCTTATAAAAGTAAGTCATCGCTGAACTTAAGTAGCTGATAAGTTGGGCGCTGATTGATAAAGTAGCTGTTAAATTAATCACATTTGGTAAAAATTAGTTGATTGGCTAGATGACGATGTAAAATGAAATAAAAGTAAAATATTCATTTGCCACTAATAAAGATTATATACTTCAAAAAGAATTGTTCGTGTTGTTGAGAAATCATATGGTAGAACATATAGATAACATCCTTGATTGTGAATTTGAAGCAAATTAACATCCTTGTTATTGGCAGTTGTGGATGAACTACTAGTTGGTATTCCGCACAAAGCTTGGTTGGTTGCGATTGTGGCGGTTGTTTGCTTGGGTGTGGCATTTGTGATCCCCTCTTTTCTACCATCGCTTCTTATGAAAACAGATCGAACGACTTCCAAGAATTCTTGATTTGATGCTCAAGTTCAACATTCAAACCAAAGTAAGTTGTTTTTGAGATTTATGATATAGTTAGTTTAGAAGAAGAAGAAAGCCTTAGGTTTTCAAGGTATTTGTACTTCATTTGACAATCTTACCCTTGAGTATTAACCAATCGGTCCTTTAATCGTTCCTTTAGTATTAGTTATATCAACTATTGTTTATGTTACTATTTTTTGTGTTTTATGTATTAAGTATTGGTTTATTAACAATATAGTTGATAATTTTGTTGAAATATAAATACAAAAAAATAGTGGTTTTAAAACTGGTACAAATAATTACAAGAAATCCTAAATATTTTAAGTTGATGAACTTTTTTATGATGGGTTTCGAAGGCCGCTATAATGTAAAAATTGAAGGTCGTAAAAACTCTATAAGCTTATCTATATATATATATATATATTAAAAGAAGGTTTTAGCTGATGTCATCAATATGAAATTGAGCTATTTGATTGGCCGATTAAACAAAAATTTTCCATTGATGAGGTCATCATGTATACCTATAAATACTTAACTAACATATATGGAAAAAGTATTTTTCAAAATTCACCTTCTAAATTTACATTTTTTATCCTTAAAATTATTTGATTAAATTACTTTTTATCCCTTAGTTTTTCATTTTTCAATTTACATCCTTATATTGAATATTTTTTTAATTTTTTTATATTATTAAATATTAAAAATAGATATAAGTTAACTTGTTTACCTTTTATTACAATTCTATTATTGATATTTTTGAAATTTAAAATTTTTTAAAATTCACCTTCTAAATTTACATTTTTTATCCTTAAAATTATTTGATTAAATTACTTTTTATCCCTTAGTTTTGCATTTTTCAATTTACATCTTTATCATATTAACGTAAATAATATATATGAATTAAAATGTATTAAATTTTTTGTTTTTATTTGCTATAAATTACACCATTATAATCGTCTCGACGATACCTTCAAAATGAGTCTAATATTGAATATTTTTTTAATTTTTTTATATTATTAAATATTAAAAATAGATATAAGTTAACTTGTTTACCTTTTATTACAATTCTATTATTGATATTTTTGAAATTTAAAGATTTTATCCTTTTTAGTTTAACTATTTTTATAGATTATTTATAAATAATGAAAATTAAT
Organism: Centaurea solstitialis; assembly: GCA_030169165.1. NCBI lineage: Eukaryota > Viridiplantae > Streptophyta > Magnoliopsida > Asterales > Asteraceae > Centaurea > Centaurea solstitialis. The sequence continues at coordinate 9,028,066 of CM058047.1, read as the reverse complement.
TTTATTTAAAACCATACCGTTGATATTTTTGAATTTAAAGATTTAATCTAACTATTTTTATAGATTATTTATAAATAATGAATTTTTTTAAAATCCTACAAATAAAAAATACTACATATTTTATTTTTGAATCCCTCGAGTTGTAAAATTATTCACGAAATCCGAATCTTTCGACAAAAGAATTATAAATTTCAATTTCAGATATTCTAACAATTATTAAATGACTAAAATATTTAATAATAAACCAAGAGTAATTTTTTTCATTTAAATCATTGATTAATAGGAATTATTTTTACTAAATAACTAAATGGCTTTGATTAAACTAAATCATTAATGTTTCTTTTATTAACTAAGTCACGTTTATATTGTTAATTGGATATTGCGTTCGATTTGTGGTGAAATAATTATGAACTTTATAATATAGATGTTTATTCTTATTATAAATTAAAACAACATATTTAAATTGTCCGTGTATTACACGGGCCATTAACTAGTTTCATTTTAAACGAATGATCAAAAACCATTGAATTTTCTAACTTTAAATGTTTATAAGTTTTTTAGTTATTTCCATAAATAAAAAGGGCATTAAGCTTTCTTATGTTGAAATCTCTTGAACGTATCCTTTCAATAAAATAAGTTCTTTAAGGATTGGTTACATACATTTTTTTTAATAAAAAACTCTCTTATCAATCAATAACGTTTTAAAGTAAAAATATCTAAATCAATTTTACTGTTTTTCAAAACCTATGTTGTTTAAACCCCCTACAAACTTGATATTTATGCAATAAACTTGTATCTAGTAACTTATAGTCTTATACAACACATATTTGCGGGTTTTTTTAAACCTATAAAATTGTGATAATATTAATATTTGCCGGTTTTTTTAAACCTATAAAATTGTGATAATATTAAGAACTAGTGTATTATGTATTATTTTATATGATTGTTTTTGTATTTATAACTATAATTTAGAATATTAATTAACATATAACTGTTTTATAATGTGTTTGTTTCACATGTGTTTGAGTCATAATGTATACATATTTTATGTGTTTCTAAAATAAAAAACATGTATAAAAAAATCACATTGTAAACTGAGCACATATGAAATAATCACATTATGAAACAAATATATGTTAATTAATACATTAAATACTACTCTTATATGAGAAAAAGTTATGTGAAATACAACCGTAGAGTAGAAGTTTTTATGAATCTCATAAATTTTAGAGTTCTTAAATGATTAAGCCCCTAACACATATTACATATTACTTATTACATCTTAACCACAAAGGGTTATGACGTACTGACAAAAGGCTTAGGGAGATGTGTTTTAATATTCCGTCAGCCCGGGTTTTAGTCCAGACATCAACATTTTATGATCAGACTTAGTCTCAAACTATTGTTTCTTAATTACAAAATTGTCAAACATGTAATTTAGACAAAACCTAAATCAACCTTTCCAAAAAAAGGTAAATTGTTGAAAAAAGTAATTTGCGACAAAAAAATAGCACAAAGAATGTACATTCCCTTTATTGAATTTTTTAAACATTTATGTCACCTTTTTCAACAATTTTCCCCCAAACAAAACACATATTACATCTTATTCCAAGTAAGTTTGTTTATATTAAACATCACAATTAAACATTTTATAAATACAATAAAAAATATATATATAGAGAGAGACAGAGGAAAGTTCAAATGTGAACCATTTTTTGGCTGTGAACGTGAGGACAGCCGAGAGCACGACACGTGACGACTTTGAGTGTGGTCCCCCTCTTTAATTCAATGTCCTCCCATGAATCGCGCCTAGTCATCCGCCGTGGATCTGACGTGGCGCCTAGTCATCCGCCATGTGTCACTCTCTCGGTTGTCCTCACGTTCAACCAAAAAGTGGTTCACATTTGAACCCACCCCTATATATATATTTGAAGAAATAAAATATATATTTTGAGTGACCTTCTGTTGTTAACCAAGGTTTTTGTGTTAACTTTGTTAACCTTGAATTAGCTAATAGGAATGGAGATTCCCATTTGGTTTAGTGATTCCCGTTTATATTAATTAAAGGGTAATTTGGGAATTTTCCAATTGGTTTTTAAATATATATTTGTTGCCTAAAATTAAGGAGATCATAATTATATGTAATTGAATTCTTATATGGTAACTGAATATCATCTTCTTCCTTCATTATCGCCACCACCACTGTATTCCTTTTCCATTGCCTGCTCCGCCGTCGCTCCAACCGCCACAATCGCTCATCGTCCAACCGCCGCCACTCCAATCCATCGCTCCTACCGTCGCCGCTTACCCACCGCTTTTACCCTTGTTGTCCAATCAATCGTCTCTTCCACCACTATCCACTGCCGCTCCGTCGACGACCTACATCCACCGCCACTCCCCCACCACCTCCGACTATCGTCATACAACGTCGCCGCACGTCGTCTCTACCACCACTACCCACCGGCTAAACTGTCTGCGCCGCCGTGGTTCTGCCACTGCCTTCATCCTCCATACTGGTTCTGACACCGTTGCCGGAGACGTCGACATCGGACAGGCCGTGGAACACATGTGTGTACGTCGGTGCACATGTGTTTCACAACCTTACTCCTCCATCTTCACGGCGGTGACTGCCTTACTCCGTCGTCTGAACACATGTGTGTACAGTGTGAGATCACATGTGTATCATCGGCTTCCTCCTCCGTCTACGCCGACGTAGCCGCTTCCCTCCGTTGTCTGTACACATGTGTAAACGACGAGAACACATGTGTATCGCCGTCTTCCCCCAACGTCTAACACCATTGCTGCCGGAGCACACATCTGTTTCGTCGGAATGTACCGGAGTCCGTCGGAGCCACCGCCTTCATCCTCCATCATGGTTCTGACACCGTTGCCGGAGACGTCGACGGCGGAGAAGCCGTGGAACACATGTGTGTATGTCAGTGCACATGTGTTTCACAGCGTTACTCCTCCATCTACACGGTCGTTGCCGCTTCCCTCCGCCATCTGAACACATGTGTGTAAACGACGAGAACACATGTGTATCGCCGGTTTCCCCCAACGTCTAACACCATTGCTGCCGGAGCGCACATGTGTTTCGCCAGAATGTACCGGAGTCCGTCGGAGTACACTAGTGTTATGTCGGGATGTATAGTGTTTTGAAATTTGAATGCATTTTGTTTGAATTTTGAATTTGAATTTATTTTGTTTGATTTTTTAATTTATTTTAATTTTTTGGCTTTTACCAAAATACCCCTGTGCATGTGTGTTTATTAGTTTTTTAAAATTAAAATTCATCAAAATTCCCTAATTATAGGGATTTGATCTTGACCGTAGATCAAAATAATCAATGGTTGAAATTGCTTAACAAAGTTAACACAAAAACCTTGGTTAACAACGGAATGAGACTCTATATATTTTTAATTATAGACGGATAAACATGTCAATTTCAAAATTGTTTATTAATAAATATAAAACAAAAATTTACGCGATAATATTAAGGAGGGTGTTTGGAAATGCTATTTAAAAATGTTTATAATTTTTTTTTTGGAGTCATACATTATTTTTAAAGGTTTGGATATGTTTATCTCCTTTTTAAAAAGGTCAATAAGAAGTAAGAAGATAAGCAATTCTGGTGATAAGCCAAACACCCACTAAAATCCCATTTTTCCGCTTCGAAGTATATTTTTGAGATACTCTCAAAAACATAATGTTCTTTTTTGTGTTGGATTGAGTTCATTATTTTTATAGCATAGCATAGCATACCATATATATATATATAGGGGTGGGTTCGAATGTGAACCACTTTTTGGTTGTGAACGTGAGGACAACCGAGAATGCGACACGTGGCGGCTTTGAGTGAGGTCCCCCTCATTAATTCAATGCCCTCCCATGAATCGCGCCTAGTCATCCGCCGTGGACTTAACGTGGCGCCTAATCATCCGCCACGTGTCGCACTCTCGGTTGTCCTCACGTTCACAACCAAAAAGTGGTTCACATTTGAACCCACCCCATATATATATCATGTATGTATATATTTTACTAGAAATCAGGAAACATGAATATGAATATGAATGGTGGTTTGGGCGTTATCCGAATTCCCAATTCCCACCTACGAATCTACGCCTCTGCACCACCAGAGACCAACGAGATCAGGGTTTGCACCAGCAAAACATGCCGCCGGCAGGGCTCAATGGAGTCCCTCCAGGTCCTGTCCGGCATCGCTCCGCCGAACATCTCCGTCGCTTCCTGCGGTTGCTTAGGCCGCTGCGGTGCCGGACCCAACCTTGTCGTCCTCCCTTCCGCAACCTTTGTCAATCACTGCGCCACCGCTGCTCGCGCTGCTCAGATCATGGCCATCGTAACCGGTTCCGATTTAGGAGTCTGGAACAACGCTCTCCGGGCGCTTTCCGTTAGGAAAAAAGCCGAGATTTATATGGAGAAGGGGGATTTCGCCACGGCTGAGGCTATGTTAACTCAGGTTAGTTAGTTGAATACTTGAATTGAATTGAATCAGTGCGGTTTTCGATTGCGAAATTGGTGTAGGTGTATTGTTGCTTGTTGGAGATGAACTGGTTTTAAAATTGGGTATCCAAGTTGTGATCTTTGAACTTAAAAATCTACCATTTAGGCTATGTTTGGCAAACTAGCCGGTAGCTGATGAGCTAGCGTATAAACAAAAAACATGATTATTCAGACCGAATATGCCACGTGGCCCACTCTCGGCTGTCCCTACGTTCGCAATGAAGTCGAACTTTCGTCTATATATACTCAAATTTCATTGTGAACATGAGGACAACCGAGAGCAGGCCACATGACATATCAGTCTGAATAATGATGTTTTATTCAGAGTGAATAACACAAAATTTAGTGTTATTTAGAGTGAATAATACAACATTCTGTATTATTCAATATTATCCACTCTGAATAACACTAAAAGCTGTGTTATTTACTCTAAATAATACATGATTACTTAGAGTGAATATGCCACGTGGCCCGCTCTCGGCTGTACTCACGTTCGCAATGAAAAAATGACTTTTCATTTGAACCTGACCCTATATATATTGTGGATATTGAAGAGTTTTTCCCTAATAAGCATAATTGTAGAAAATTTCCTTAATTTGTGAGATAATCAGCTGACTTGGGTTTATTAAGCTGTTAGTATTTGCCTTTTTATATTTGGTATTAGTTGCATCTGATAATTGCAACATCCATAATGATGACACAAGGAAGGTTTGGTTTTTGGAATTCTGATCAAGACATCTCCTATTACTGGTTGCAGGCATTAGATCTTAATCCAGTAGGTGGAATTCACCACATATATAGAAACAGGTTTGTGTGTGATGCTTATTATCTTTATACACTTCCAACTTTACTTGAACTATAGCAAGTAATGTTTACCACTATATTTTGCTCTTTGTCTTCTTGAACTTGAAGTCTTCTCCCTTACTTGAATTTGAATTTGTTTTTGGTCTGTGTGCTCTCAATAGTCTTCATTTTGTCCTTTGCCTTTTCTTCCTCAATGCTTGTAATTCCTCATTCACATCCGTGTTAGTAGGGGCATTAGCTATTAATAATATGAACCTAACTGTTATTATGTGAGCTGGTTATGCGGTTTGTACGATATTTTGGACAGCCCTACCAGTTGGGCTTTTGTTTGGTCTAGTCTGTTTATGGGAATCTAGTTCTTACGTTCAAACTATACTCCTCGCAGTTATCCTTCATGTTACGGAAGTTGAGCTGATAACTAGATTATCATTCTTTTTATGGTCTAACAGGAGGTCTGATCCAGGTCTGCTGCACGGTTGGCATTGAACAATACGGTTGCTGCTCTTGAGGATGCCATAGAAGCTTCTACTCTTGCTCCCAAGGATCCCGAGGTAAGCCAAATAGTTTTTATAAACTTACGTTTAAGTTACACAATAACTAGCTCATCAATGGTCTTTCGTTAGCATGATCTTCTTTTATATGCTACACTATTACAATATCTATGATCAACATTCACAAACTCAACCTTATATCGGTTAAGCTTGATTTTTTTAAATATCAACCGGATAGCAATCAGTGTAAGTTATGCAATATAATGAGAACAGTCCTGACTAACTAGAGTGCTCATAGTCTTCTAAACCAAACCCAGTATGTCCCACCCATAAGTTGGGTCGGGGTATGGGGATAAGATATACGTAGACTTGACTGACATCTACCCCAAAGAATAGAGCAACTATTTCCCGTGAAGATTTTTATCTATCATTTCAACTTTTGGGTGCTACTAATATTGGTCTACTAGATTGGAGGACGTTTAAAATTTTACTAATAGCCAAACACTTTTCATAAGCATGGGAAAAACCATTCTACTCTATTGGATAGAGGTCAGGTCTGCTTACATCTTACTCCTTCCACTGGACCACACCTCCAGGTGGGATATACCAGCCTCATTTGGTTTGGTTCATTGTTTTTGAGCTTTGATGGATTAAAAACTTGGAGTTATATGTTTTAGAGGTTTGATTTGATGGATTGGAAACTTTGAATATGTTAGGCTTACATATGCAAGGGTGATGCTTTAATGGGTATGGAACAATTTGAGGCAGCTGGGGATTCTTATTCAATGGCTTTACAGTTGGATCCTTCTATCCGTCGCTCTAAATCATTCAAGGTTATCGAAATAAAATGCTTTCGTATTTTGTAATCAAGCCCCAAGAAGTATACATTTTTGTCTTCATTTCTCCTCATATCATTTTATCCTACAACCACATCTTCATTTACTCACACCATCAGAACATAGGCTGTGTTTGGCAAAATAGCTAATAAACTAGCTAGTAGCTGATATGCTAGCTTATGATTCTTATGAATAAATTATGTTTGGCAAAAACTAGCTTATAAGTATGTAAAATGATCAAAAAGGGTATCTTGAGGCATAATAATTAATATTATTAAGGGTATAATTGGAAAAAGCTACAAAAAGCTCAAAAAAGCTACCTATCAAAAAGCTAGCTTAATGGTCCATCCAAACATGTACTAGCTTATAAGCTAGCTTATTTTTGCCAAACACAGCCATACTCAAAAAGTAAAACCAAACCAAACCAAAAGAGGCCAATATATTCCACACAATGGTGGGTCTATAGACATGACCTCTACCTCAAAGAGTAGAGATTGAATATAAAGAAACCACAACTACTTTTGCACAGTGATTACATATATGATGGGAAAAAGTTATTTGAGGAGAAAAAAGCACATACATTATTTGCAGCTATGGGGTCTGGATTTATCATTTGGCAATGCATAATCCCATGCAAATGACCATTGGTAATTCACTTGATCATGACAAACAACCTCTAAGTTTATGACCATAACATAATCTTGTTTTTGCAGGCGCGGATTGCAAAGCTTGAGGAGAAACTATTGATTCTTGATTTATGACGAGCTGCTGGACACTCGTAAGTTTAACGTTAGGAGCTATGAATGAAGAAAACAGAATCTGCAAACTTGAATAAAGTTAAATAAAACATTTTAGATGTATCGAATAAAAAAGTTTTGTTCCTTCTCTGCCCCACCAATTACATGAAGACGGGCTATTATTTTATTTAATTCATCTTTTCATTCTCCTTTCTTTAGTTCAGGGACGGAGTCAGAACATTTAAGTTTTTTGGTTGATTTCAAGAGATTTTTTTGGGTTTTTGGTGCATCCCTTTAAGTTTTGAAAATAATACGGTATCACCCTCCAAAATAACACGGTTGTACCTTTACAAAAATAATTTCTTTTACCTCTCGTCGGACAAATAATACGGTGGCACGTGCCATCGAGAGACCCTGCTTAAGCTGATGATGTGGTTTCACGTGGTAGATATGAAGGGTGACAATAGATTTTGATTCATATTGAAGCTACAAAAAAGTAACAAATTCTTATGATGTAACAGAACATATATATATAGGGTTTATTACACGGGTGTGTATCGAACTTGTCACGTTTTTTCATTGTATGTACCCACCTTTTAAAATTGCCATTGTATGTACTAAACTTGAAAAAAATTACCATTGTGTGTATTTTGGATACACTTTCGTGAGAAGTTGGATACATTAAATGGTAGGTTTTTGATAAAGTTGGATACATACAATGACAATTTTAGTAAGTTCGGTACATACAATGGCAATTTTAAAAGGTGGGTACATACAATGAAAAAACGTGACAAGTTCGATACACTCCCATGTAATAAACCCATATATATATATATATATATATATATATATATATAGGGGTGGGTTCAAATACAAACCACTTTTTGGTTGTGAACGTGAGGACAACCCAGAGCGCGCCACGTGTCAATCTGAATTTTCTGCGACTAAGCTTATTCATACTGAATAACACTATTATTCAGACTGAATAAGCCTAATTCAGTATGAATATAGCTTAGTCGCAGAAAATTCAGGGTGACACGCGCGACTTGTTTCCGCGACTTAGCCTTATACAGTATGAATAACACTAAGTCGCGGGCTTTATTCAGACTGAATAACACTAAGTCGCGTAAGTCAAAATGCCACGTGTCGCTCTCTGGGTTGTCCTCACGTTCACAACCAAAAAGTGGTTTGTATTTGAACTTTTCTCTCTATGTATATGTATATTATATAGAGAGTAAGGTTCATGCGAGAAACATAACTTTTTAAGGCGGCTTTGACCAGGTCATCCTTCTTTAATCATCTCCACCCTCCATGAATCGCGTCAATCCTCCGTGATCGCCTCCACCGTAACTGAAAATGTATGGCTGAGAATCATCCTCGCGTTTTCTTAAATTGACATCGTTCTCGTATGAACCCACCTCTCTATATATATATAGGTGGAGATTATATGACAAACAAGTAGCTGTAGATTTATAGAAGACTCTTATTGACTTCTTTCACTTGTGACTTCTTTTTTTTGGTTAATCGTGGTGTTCTAATGTGGTGTTCAGGCCAGCTTGCGCACACCTCGACTAATTCCATAGGCCTCAGAAGATAACAGCCTGAAAGTCCACAGTGGCCTTGACGAGACTTGAGCTAGTGACCGATGGTCATCCGATGCCCAATTTGTCCTTGTAAGGGAGGCGTTACATTACATTTTTATTATTTTTATTTTATCGATGATGGTAGCAACATTATGCGGCTTGACTTATAATTATGTTAAATTTATTTGATTCCACCAAATATACTCATGTTTTGTCTGGTATAATCTCATAATGTAATCCATTTTAGTAAGCGCTTACCGGTAAAATTCAATACAATTACTTATCTTCTCGAGTAAGATTTTAGTTCATTAAAATGTCATTGTATGCAATAATTCACCCGGTAAGCGCTAACCTGGTAAGAGTCATCGCTCTCACTTACCGGGTAAGACCCTTGATCATTACTTCACTGTAAGATCTCTTGGTCCTTGCCATATTCATCGGTTAAGGTTTGGTAAGTGCTTACCCGAATAAACATTTATAAATGGTCCCTAAGTATCAAATTCCACATGCTATTGCTTCCCCATTTCTCATGTTTTTAGGCTATATTTCACAAGTCGATATAAACCGGTAAAAGGACCAACCAACCAAAGATATGGTTAACAAGTTAAAACGTGAAACATCGCAACCAATTCAATAACTGACTAGAGTCTATTTTTTGATAGCTTCAGAGTCTGAAGCTAAAGCCCATTAAGATGTCAATTGTTTTTTAAGTGGTCTAAAGTCTAAAGTATGATTTCACATCTTAAAAATAAGAGGTTGGTGCACCTCTTATGGATGGTGCAACTCTTAAAATATCAGGGAATGGTAAGAGGGTTTTAGTTTTTCAGACCATTTCTTAAAAATAAAACAAACATTCTTAAGTTTGCAAATCTCTTAATTTTCAGAGTTGAGGTTTTAAGAAGTAACTTTTAAAAAACAAATAACACTTAAGCTTAATGTCCAAGGAATGGTAAGAGGTTTTCATCTTTTTTAATTTTAGTGTAGAAAAAGACTTTCACATTATTTATATATCCACCTGAATTTGGTAGAGACAACAAGTCAATCAAATTGTAAGAGTAAGTGGGCACATGCCCTTAAACTGCACTTTGTGCAGTTTAATGACCGGATAAATGTTTATTCGCAAAGGTTATTATTTTCATTTACTTTGTAATGAAACAGTAATAGTTACCAAGTAAGATTATTGGTCTTTATAATGTTCAATCGGTAAGATAACTCTAATTTGAACATGTAATGATGTAAATGCTTGTAAAGTAAATGTTTAGAACACTTGCCGTTAGTGTAACATAATAAGAGCATTAGATGTATTACGAGATCATAAACCGTATCATGGGAAGCTTACTATTGCAACTTTACAAAAGTGATATAAAGACCAAGAAAGGATGATCTTTTGGTCATTGCCCATTAGACAATATCCATCTTCACGGGTGTCAACCAAATCATTCAAATGGTGATTTTCAAGAAAAGCTATTGAAAAATTAAAGTTTTTAAGCAAGCATGCATTCAAGTGTTTGTTCATTAAAAAATAGCTAGACATATACTTTTATAAAGTCTTTGGTGGGTAAGAAAACTTAACCCAAACCTATTGATAGTAGCAACATTACGCGGCTTGACTTATAATTATGTTAAATTTATTTGATTCCACCAAATATACTCGTGTTTTGTCTGGTATAATCTCATAATGTATTTCATGTTCTCCCATTTGTAATCCATTTTAGTAAGCACGCTTACCGGTAAAAACACAATTACTTATCTTCCCGAGTAAGATTTTAGTTCATTAAAGTGTCATTGTATACAATAATTCACCCGGTAAGCGCTAACTTGGTAAGAGTCATCGCTCTCACTTACCGGGTAAGACTCTTGATCATTACTTCACTGTAAAGATCTCTTGGTCCTTTGCCATATTCATCGGTTAAGGTTTGGTAAGCGCTTACCCAATTAAACATTTAATAAATGGTCCCTTAGTATCAAATTCCACATGCTATTGCTTCCTCATTTCTCATGTTTTTAGGCTATATTTCACAAGTCGATATAAACGGGTAAAAGGACCAACCAACCAAAGATATGGTTAACAAGTTAAAACGTGAAACATCGCAATCAATTCAATAACTGTCTAGAGTTTATTTTTTTGATAGCTTCAGAGTCTGAAGCTAAAGCCTAATAAGGTGTCATTTGTTTTTTAAGTGGTCTAAAGTCTGAAGTATGATTTCAGATCTTAAAAATAAGAGGTGGATGGTGCACCTCTTAAAATATCAGGGAATGGTAAGAGGGTTTCAGTTTTTCAAACCATTTTTAAAAAAAGGGCCGTATTAGCTAATTTTATAGAATGCTTTTGAGAAGTGTCTTATAAAGTTTATAGGACACTTCTCAAAAGCGTCATCAGCTAATACGATGTCTTTTTTGGAAATGTTCTAAAAAACTTGTTACAACACCTAAAAACATCCTATAAACTTATTGGAACACATTTAAATAGGACGTTTTTGTGTTTGGTTCTATAAATTAGCGTCCTATAAAACACTCTATTAAAACGCTTTTTATATTAATCGTCCTATAAAGTCAAATTTTGTTGTAGTATGTATAGAAGTTAGGGGTCTCATTATGTTATTCACTTATGTTGCTTTAATGTTTTGTTCCTTAGTTGTATGTTTCTTAATAGTGCAAGGGTATTATATGTAACATTTTTTCTGCCCCCTATAAAAGGAAAGTTTCCTTTCTTTTTTATGGTATGAATCAATATTCAATCTAGCAGCCTTTTTCTTACATTCTCTCTTCATTCTTGATCCATCATTATCATCATCTATTCAAGTTTTCTACATTTTATGTTGATTTTGAATATCTCGTTACATCCTCTACCATAAAGTTTGTTTCTTTTAAATGTTTTTCATTGATTATTGAAAACAATGGTTACCTAGGTCATACTATTTCTTCAAACTGTTCTTTTTAAGGGTGTCCGACCAAAGCCCGACTAATCCTCGACAATTTTGAGGGCTAAACATGGCCTCACTTAAATGTCTTCAGGCATGCGCACGGGAAGGTTCGAACTCGGTTAGGACACTATGAACCTTCCGAGCGATAACCAATCCGCCACAGCGATGTTGACTATTCCTTCAAACTGTTTGTATAACTTTTAAGTGAATTTTGTGTTTTTACAATCTTTCCATGTTTTCATCGATTTTTAAACTTTTTAAGTTGAATTTGTATTTTACACATGTATTTTTTTAAAAGCCTACAAAAATAGCTTCAATACACAGCCGTCATATAAATATAGCCACGAAATGAAACAAAACGTGTTTCTATTTGTTTCTATTTGTTCAAATTAATTTTGGTTGTGTATGAAACAAAAAAGGTTTTCAGAATCTTTTTTTTTATTTATTAATAGTTATTGTTGTTTGCTTGTTTGTATGCACGTTTTCCCTAAACATCTTTTTATGGAAAAGAATTTCGAAGTTTCCTATTTTAATTCTAGTTCATCAATTATGAAAAATTATATTTAGTTAATAATAAGTTATTTAATTTTTGTTCATCCTATCCCATTAATAATATATATTCGTATGGTTGATGAATATAAATAAAACAAGTAACAATAGATCTTGTGTGACTTATGTTTTAATCTGTTTCTGTAATCCGAATAGATTTCATCTCCTACAAAAATAAGTTTTGTAAGCTTATTGTATTTATGGAAGCAATTGATTAAAAGTAACGTTTACACTCTACATACATTCTATGTATGTATGAAAATACAAAATATATTATATTTATATATTATTTAGGTATATGTACACATAGAGGAAAGTTCAAGTGTGAACTATTATTTGGTTGTGAACGTGAGGACAGCCCAGAGCGTGCCACGTGGCAATCTGAAATTTCCTCGACTAAGCTTATGCATACTGCATAACGCTATCATTCAGACTGAATAAAGTGTTATGCAGTATGCATAAGGCTTGGTTGCACTTTGAAGCGGACAAGTTAGCTTTATTCAAGACTTATTCAGTTTGGATAATAGCGTTATGCAATATGAATAACACTATCCGCGGATTTATGCAGACTGAATAAGCCTTGACCCGCGGAAATCATATTGTCACGTGTCGTGCTCTGAATTGTCCTTACGTTCACAACCAAAAAGTGGTTCACATTTGAACCCACCCCTATACACATATACCTAAATATATTAATCCATTTATTTATTAATATAAAGTGGAGGGACGCTCTAAATATGTTATATTTAAGATTAAAACAATTAAACATATTTTAATTCATAGAGTTTAAATTATTCATCTGATTGATATGTAATTGCTTTAGATGATTTATTATAGGGTTAAGTATATGGGAGTGTATCGAACTTGTCATGTTTTATCATTGTATGTAATTAACTTTAAAACTTACCGATTAATGTATCGAACTTGCTAAAATTGCCATTGTATGTATTTCATGACAAGTTGGATACACTTTCGTGACAAGTTGGATACATTAAATGGTAGGTTTTTGATAAAGTTGGATACATACAATGACAATTTTAGCAAGTTCGGTACATTAATCGGTAAGTTTTAAAGTTGAGTACATACAATGATAAAACGTGACAAGTTCAATACACTCCCATGTACTTAACCGTTTATTATATAACTATCTTATAATGCAATTGACATTTTTAAGCATTTGGATAACGATGAATCAAACCGATGGCAATCGTCTTATTTGAATTTGGTTCTAGTACAGGTACCAATGTATCTGTTTAATGTGGTTCAATTTATATTCTTATCATTGACCAAACCGAACAATCAACATGCCTATATACTTTTCATACCGAGTTGTTATCGATTAACAAAAGAAATCAAATTGGTTTAAGAATAAATGTAGACATATTGATTAATAACATCTATTATAAAAGTCAAAGTGATCTCATATATTTGTATAGCTAATGAACTAAACTACCTCTCACTAATGATATTTTAATTGACGATGTTACAAGAAAGGTGGTTGGACAATATCCATGTCACAAAAATAAAAGGGGTTGCTATTTGGACCCCCTTAGACCATCTCCAATGGGGTCATCAAATCTTACACTAAACATTAAATTTGGTGTAAATGTTACTATTCACATCTCCAATGGGGTCACTATTTTTCACACTAAATTTAGTGTGATGAATAGTATATCACACTATATTTGGTGTAACACTATTTTTTACACTATTTTTAACACTACTTTTCAATGTAAAAAGAATTTGGTGTAAAAAATAGTGTTACCCATTGGAGAAGATTTACTATTAACACCAAATCTTACACTATTTCTTACATTACTTTTGATATTTGGTGTAAAAAATAGTGTTACCCATTGGAGATGCTCTTACTCACATAAATTTAGTAGATCCCACTACTGGGACCCACCTGTGCACTCACATCAATTATTCTCACTCCCATACAAGGAGGTCCAAATAGAATTCATCAAATAAAATCACAAAGTTATCTTTCATAAGAACTTTTGTAAAGATCTTACTTATGCTTTATGTATAAGGATCAAGTTTGCATTAACTCCAAAAAAATATTATCATATATATATATATATTATATTAAGGTAGAATTCAACGTTTAATTTTTTTTCCATCCAAAACTTCATTTTTGTCTTGATCCTTTTCTTATTGATGTTTAGTCGTACAATTCGAAGTCTTTAATGTTTGATTTTGTAAAATAATAAATATATAAAATAATGTTTTTCAGATTTTTAAGGATACTTTTTGTTCTTGTGAAACTGATAATATTTTACAATCTTTCCATGTTAGTATTTGTTCTTTTGAATAAGATCATAAAGTTTGTTTCTTTTAAATGTTTTTCATTGATTGTTGAAAACAAGGATTACGGAGTTATATTATACCTTCAAAAAACAATATTTTTTATTTGTAAGATTAATTTTGCTATATTTTCAGACGTTTTATGTTGAATTTTATATTTCACACATGTATTTTTTTAAACATACAAAATAAGTCTTCAATATACAAAAGTGTCATATGAATCGCCACAAAATGAAACAAAAAGTGTAGTTTTCAAAATTTTTTTTAATTAATTGTTAGGCTATCCGTAGCGGGGGATGGGGTTGGGCGGTTTGGAAGCCTCCGGTTTGAGCAGGTTGGGCGGGATGGGGTACGTGGAGGGCGGGTATGGCGGGCTGAGGGCAAAAGCAGGTTGGCCACACCGCTCCTGTTGTGTGTTTGTCTTGTGTGTGTTTTTGTGTGGTGTGTATATGAGAGGGTTGTGAGGGTTGGGTACTAATTAGAGAGGGTTCTAGAAGGTTAATGGGAGGGTTGAAGAAAAACTGATATGACAATAGGGTTGGGAGGGTTAGGAGGGTTGAAAACTGATAGCCTTATAGAAAAGAATTCCGAAGTTCCTATCTTAATTCTATATAGCTCATCAATTATGACAAAATACATTTAGTTAATATTAAGTTATTTAATTGATGTTGGTCCTTTCCCATCAATAGTATATATTTAATTATATAGTTCATGAACATAGATAAAACAACTAATAATAGATTTTGCTTGTGGGGTGGGGTGGGGTGGGGTGGGGTGAATGCGGGTGTCTAGATAATTCCTAGTTTTGATTTTTTACAGATGTATCAGAATCCAGGGCCGGTCCTGACATTTTGGAGGCCCCGTGCCAAAACTTAAATGTGGCCCTATAAATTTTTTTGTTGTATTTTATATTCAAAATTTTAGTACTAAATTCAAAAAATAAATCCTTAAAATATATCAAAATAAGAATAAAACTAACCTTTAAATTAATAATCCACTACTCAAAAATATCCAAAGACTAACCTGTTTAATAAAAATAAAAAGTTAATTAATAACAAATTAAAAATAACCAATCAATAAAAACAATTATAATATATAACACAAATAGCTTAATAATGAACAAAATTGTTCCATCAATCTTCAAAAACAAATTAACACACATTTTCCAAATGAAAACACATAGCTAGTTATTACTATTTTCTAAACATGAATCTTCTAACATATTTGTAAGTGAAATCATCTATGATACTTTCATTATCAAGATTTGCGAGAAACTCATTTTTAATCGAAATCAAATTCAAAGCATTTAATTGCTCTTGAGACATAGTCGATCGCAAATAAATTTTAAAAAGATTTAGCTCTGAAAAGCTTCTTTCGGCTAATGCAACTGTAATGAGAATAGTCAACAAAATTCTATATGCAAGACATGAAGTTGGATAAAAAAAGATTAAAAAAAAAAACTAACATTAAATATAAACTATAAGATTTTGTTATGATACCTTGCAAGGCGAATGAAAAAACTAAAAATTTGAAGAAGATTAAACTTGTTGAATTGGTATAAAATGTAGTGTGTAGAGATGACGACAATAGAAGAATAATAAAGATAACAAACCAAATGGAATTAACATTAAAAATGTTAAGTTGATCATTTTATTTACAGAAATTAAATAATTTTATATATTAGTCATTCTCGTTTTTTGAATTTTGAATGTTGCACCTAAGTTGCTCATTTTAATTAGGGAAATTGAATAAATTTAAATATTACTCAACTTTGAAATCTTGAATGCATCCTTATTAAGAATGTTAAGAAAATTATTAAAAAAAAATTAATCCACCCCATGAGAGTCGAACCCAGGTCTCCTACCTAGGAGAGTGACGTGCATTACCATTAGGCTACAAGGACTTTTGGCTTGCCAATTGCAATGATTAATATATATATACTATATATATAATGTATAGAAATACTGGAGGCCCTCCGAAATCGGAGGCCCAGTGCGGCGGCACCACCGGCACACCCCAGGGCCGCCCCTGTAAGAATCTCGAGAAATAAATGGGCTATTTCTTTGCAAAATTGTGCTCAATTTTCACGAGTTAATCGAAAGTTGGATCTATATTGGATCTCACCTGAATCGCCCCATCTATTCTCCTGAGGAGAAGTTCCCTTCCCTTCCCCCATCGAGAAATAGAACTGATTAATCCTAAGGCAAAGGGTCGGTGGGTTAGGGTAGGCAACCGGCATAAGGATACCGATATTGGTGCTTGACAATTGGTATCAATTCACCCTCGGCGGTGTTACCGGTGGTACAACCGGTACCGCAACCCATACTGTCAGCCACTGCTGATGGTCCTAGTGAAAATGAATAATTTTTTTCTCTCGCCTCCTATCAAATTTTAAAAAATTCTCTAAATTTAAAGTTTCTTTCTCTAATTTAGAGAACAAGATAAAAAATTTTAGATCCAAATAAAGAATAAAACCTTTATTTTTTTCTATTTCAAACAACATTTTAGAAATGCTCAACACACCCACACGTTTAAAAGAAAATAAATCTAAAGGTGGTATCTTGTAGTTTTGAAATACTTCTACTTTTAGAAATCTATCTTTGAAGCATAGTTGAAAAGTAGTACTTTTGAATCTTTATAAATTGCATGCAATTTCAATCCTCAAACCATGCATACAATTAAATCAACCAATGGCAATAATCATCTCTTCTTCTTTCAACATGCAATTCTCCATTTTTGCCCTTCTCTTCCTCTTGCTATCTTTCCAATCCTTTGCAACTTCTAGTACTTCTACTACTAGTACTACAGATCGCTTCATTCAATGTCTACACGACCGATCGGACCCCTCTTTTCCGATCACCGGAGAAGTCTACACTCCGGTGAACTCCTCTTTCCCCTCCGTCTTGCAAGCTTACATCCGAAACCTTCGATTCAACGAAACCACGACTCCGAAACCCATCCTAATCATCACAGCCTTACATCCTTCTCACGTTCAAGCCGCGGTCGTGTGTGCGAAAGAACAACAGTTGTTAATGAAAACAAGAAGTGGAGGCCATGATTACGAAGGGCTTTCTTACGTTTCTGAATTCGAACCAACCGTTCTTTGTTGTCGACATGTTCAATTTACGGTCCGTAAATGTGAGCATCGAACAAGAAACCGCGTGGGTTCAAGCCGGTGCAACTCTTGGCGAGGTCTACTATCGAATTGCCGAGAAAAGCAACACGCATGGTTTTCCTGCGGGAGTTTGCCCTACTGTTGGAGTTGGTGGCCATATTAGTGGCGGCGGATATGGTAACTTGATGAGAAAGTATGGTCTTTCGGTGGACAATGTCATCGATGCCGAGTTAATCGATGTGAATGGTAGGATTTTAATCGGAAATCCATGGGTGAAGATTTGTTTTGGGCCATCACGGGTGGTGGCGGTGTAAGCTTCGGGGTGGTTCTATCCTACACGATCAAATTGGTTCGTGTTCCAGCCGTCGTGACGGTCTTTAATGTCGAAAGAACGTACGAACAAAACCTCACCACCATAGCCGAACGGTGGGTGGAAGTTGCGGATAAGTTCGACAAGGATCTTTTCGTGAGAATGACCTTTAACGTCGTAAACGACACGAATGGTCAAAAGACGATTCGCGCTATATTTCCATCGTTGTACCTCGGAAACTCGACAACACTTGTTACACTCTTGAACAAGGATTTCCCGGAATTAGGGTTACGGATTTCGGACTGCACGGAAATGAGTTGGATCGAGTCTGTGCTTTTCTACACCAACTTCCCCATGGTACGCCCACCACCGCTCTTCTAAGCCGTATACCTCAAAGACTCAACCCATTCAAGATCAAATCCGATTACGTGCAAAACCCTATCTCGAAACAAGGATTCGAGTATATATTTGAGAAGATGAAAGAACTTGAAAACCAAATGTTAACTTTCAACCCTTATGGTGGAAGAATGAGCGAAATTTCCGAATTTGCAAGCCTTTTCCGCATCGAGCGGGAAACATAGCGAAGATCCAATACGAAGTGAATTGGGAAGAACTCGGTGATGAAGCCGCGAACCGATACTTGAACTTCACAAGGATGATGTATGAATACATGACTCCATTTGTTTCTAAGAACCCTAGAGAAGCATTTCTAAACTATAGGGATTTGGATATTGGTGTCAATAGCCAAGGCAAGAATGCTTATGCTGAAGGGATGGTTTATGGGTACAAGTATTTCAAAGAGACAAATTACAAGAGGCTAACATGGTGAAGTCTAGAGTTGATCCTGACAATTTCTTTAGGAATGAGCAAAGCATCCCAACTTGGTCATCTTGAAGGAATTGAAGGAAGTGAATTCACATGTGAATATATACCCCAATATATATTCTTTGTATGGTTTGGTAAAAGCATATGGGTTTTTCAGGGTTACAACATCCAAATCCAGAAATAATGATATAATTTTGGCTTGTATTTTATACAAACATAATTATATTATTCTGAAGTGTGATTTTGTAACTCTGGAAAAACGTAACGTAATTACTTTCTCGATTGTGTCTTTATATATACAATAATGATCGATGAATTTGTTGTATTTTATATGAATATATTGAAAATTATGTGTGTTGAATAATAACATAAATCATTTATGGTTTTGAGTTGATATCAATCTATATATAATATATTAAAAGGTACTCCATATCATAAGATGTTCTTTTTCTAGTGAAGTGGCATGATGATGTAGGTGGTGTTTGTTTACCTCTTAACAGTTCCATTAAGAGGCAACTTCTGAATCACTAAGGCCATTCACTGTCGACCCACTGCAACCCAATGGTTTCACTGTCACATCAGCGCCACATCAGCTTTCCACAAAACTACCCAAAACTACCCAATTCATCCACTCTCGATCCATTGCAACCCACTCCATAAAAAAACAAAAAAAAATTAAATAAGAAAGAAAAGAAGAGAGAGATAGAGAGAAAGAAGAGAGAGAGAGAGAGAGGGGGGGTGGGGGTGGTGTGGGGGATGGGAGGTGTCGGCTTGGTGAAACCGTCTCTTACAACCCGAAGATGTGGCGCGGCGGTGTGGGTTAAGGAACCCGACGGGTTCCACATACCTGATGAGTAACCGATGGCCGAAAACACCACCACAGTGAATGGCCTAAGAGGTGAATCTTGTTTGGCAAAAAAAATGGACTACCTCTTAATGGTTCCAAAATCCTCTGAATGATATAAGTATCCTGGATGTCTCTTAACTATTCAGAGTCGTGATCTCATATTCAACAATTACCTAACCAACATATTTCATTTTATACTATATCATAAGAGTCTCTTAATCAATCTGACATCTTAATCATCCAGTACCAAACCATTCAGCAACTGCCAAACACCGATATGCAAGATAATATAGATTTGAAACAATTATTCTAGATGTTGTCGGCTGACAATATTTGAAAAAATAGTTTTGTACGAATTATTTGTACCTTCTATGAAATGTTATTTCTCATGATCTAAATAACATATTGAAGATTTTTTTTGGTACAAGTTGAAGGTCCCGTTTTTTTATATATATCGCCAACACTGGTAAGTTTACCGTTAGGAACTATATATGAATGAAGAAAACGGAATCTTCAAACTTCAATAAAGTTAAATAAAACAATTTGGATGTATCAAATAATAAAGTTTAATTCCTTGTTGTTATGACCTAATTGCGCCAATGTTTGAAAGCTTTATAAAATCATTTACACATGTTTTAAAGTTTTATCAAGTCATTTGCACTTAATTATAATATTTTATTTTGCATTTATTAGGTTTAATGGACTTGGGCTTAAAGTGTAATGGACACCTATATAAAGGGTCTTGGGGCTAAGGTAGTGTGTGAAATCAATAAGAGTTGATTAAGGCTTAGGTGTTTGTTTGTGTTTTCTTGTAAACTTTTGAGAGTTCTCTAAAATCTAAATAATAAAAAAAAACACTTGATTTTTTTCATTGATTCTCTATCTTCTTATTTGAATCTTGCTGAACTAAACCAACAAATTCATATAAAACCTCAAGAGACAAAATATAAAGTATTGTGTTGTTTCCGTTGTTTGGATTTTTATTTGTTTCTATTTAGTTTGGAAACGATGACAATATATCAGAAAGGTAATTGAATTCCACTTGGTATTACTAGGGTTGTTATGATATTCAGTGGGCGTTTGGTTCATTTTAAGAAATGGGAATGAAAATGAAAATGAGAATGTAGTAGAATGGGAATAGGAATGAGCATTGCATTGATGTTGTTCGTTAACCCAATATAATCAATGAAAAATTGTTTCATGTTAAAAATATATGTTTTTCCAACTTGAAAATAGAAAATATGTTTATTTAACATCCATAGATGAAACAATGCATGAAAAAAAGAACCAAGTAGAAATAAAATTTCATTCCCCCCAATTTGGTCAGGAATGGAAATTAATGGATCTGCAAGAATGATTCCATTATATAATATCAAATTAAACAGCAGTTTTCATTATCATGCATTCTCATTCCTCACCTCTCAATACCCCCAACCAAACGTCCCCTCAATTGTTTTAAGTTATTTGTGATCAAGAATAAAGGTGTACTGAAGGTTATCTTACTTAGAAGTTAGAAACCAAATAATATTGTTTACTATTTCGACATATTAAAATCTCTTAGTTATAAAGGCATGGAGAATATATACAAATATAATATGGATAAATTAGCAATTCTATGAACATAAAATTTTACTATTATATTGATAATGTACTAGAAATAATTACTTGAGTGCACGTATTTACATATTTAATTATATATTATACAATACATAAATGTCATAAATAAAAGATCTTTATTGATACGTACTATTTGATTAAAATATCACAACAAATGTACACATCTTTTTTCCTCTTTGTAAACATGAATGTCTGCTGAACAGGAGGGAGACATCTTTATTTTATAAACGTTTCAAATGCTGCTAGGCTACAAGCTCTTTGACAACTATGTAATATGTTATCAATTAACTTATTGGATGATATTAGAGGGTTAAAAGGCTCTTAGAAAGAAGAAAACAAACAATCTAAATTATCTTTACATAATTAATTAATTACGTCTAATCGAATTAGACATAAGTAACAATAAGAACTTATTTTTAAAACAAACCACCACCTATGGGCGATCGAGACAAGTAGACCCAAATCAAACACTAACTCAACACAATTAATGAGTGGTTTACGTCTTTATTCAACACACTTTTAAATTTATTCATATAAAATATAACAAATTCATCAATCATATTGTATATATTAAAGTAAAACAATCAAGATATTAATTACGCTACGTTTTTCTAGAGTTGCAAAATCGTTATCCAGATTGATATATTTTTGTTTGTATAAAATACAAGCCAAAATTATATCATTATTTCTGGATTTGGATGTTGTAACCCTGAAAAACCCATATGCTTTTACCAAACCATACAAAGAATATATATTGGGGTATATATTCACATGTGAATTCACTTCCTTCAAGTCCTTCAAGATGACCAAGTTGGGATGCTTTGCTCATTCCTAAAGAAATTGTCAGGATCAACTCTAGACTTCACCATGGTTAGCCTCTTGTAATTTGTCTCTTTGAAATACTTGTGCCCATAAACCATCCCTTCAGCATAAGCATTCTTGCCATGGCTATTGACACCAATATCCAAATCCCTATAGTTTAGAAATGCTTCTCTAGGGTTCTTAGAAACAAATGGAGTCATGTAATCATACATCATCCTTGTGAAGTTCAAGTATCGGATCGCGGCTTCAACACCGAGTTCTTCCCAATTTTACTTCGTTTTGGGAAATCTTCGCATGTTTCCCGCCCGATGCGGAAAGGGCTTAGCGAATTCGGAATTTCACTCATTCTTCCACCATAAGGGTTGAAAGCCAACATCTGGTTTTCAAGTTCTTTCATCTTTTCAAATATGAACTCGAATCCTTGTTTTGAGATAGGGTTTTGCACGTAATCGGATTTGATCTTGAACGGGTTGAGCCTTTGAGGTATACGGCTTAGAAGAGCGGTGGTGGGCGTACCAGTGGGGAAACGGTGTAGAAAAGCACCGACTCGATCCAACTCATTTCCGTGCAATCCGAAATCCGTAGCCCTAATTCCGGGAAATCCTTGTTCATGAGTGCAACAAGTGTTGTCGAGTTTCCGAGGTACAACGACGGAAATATAGCGCGAATCGTCTTTTCACCATTCGTGTCGTTTACGACGCTAAAGGTCATTCTCACGAAAAGATCCTTGTCGAACTTATCCGCAACTTCCACCCACCGTTCGGCTATGGTGGTGAGGTTTTGTTCGTACGTTCTTTCGACATTAAAGACCGTCACGACGGCTGGAACACGAACCAATTTGATCGTGTAGGATAGAACCACCCCGAAGCTTATACCGCCACCACCCGTGATGGCCCAAAACAAATCTTCGCCCATGGATTTCCGATTCAAAAGCCTACCATTCGCATCGATTAACTCAGCATCGATGATATTGTCCACCGATAGACCATACTTTCTCATCAAGTTACCATATCCGCCGCCACTAAAATGGCCACCAACTCCAACAGTAGGGCAAACTCCCGCGGGAAAACCATGCGTGTTGCTTTTCTCGGCGATCCGATAGTAGACCTCGCCAAGAGTTGCACCGGCTTGAACCCACGCGGTTTCTCGTTCGATGCTCACGTTTACGGACCGTAAATTGAACATGTCAACAACAAAGAACGGTTGGTTCGAATTCGAAACGTAAGAAAGCCCTTCGTAATCATGGCCTCCACTTCTTGTTCTCATTAACAACCGGTGTTCTTTCGCACACACGACCGCAGCTTGAACGTGAGAAGGATGTAAGGCTGTGACGATTAGGACGGGTTTCGGAGTCGTGGTTTCGTTGAATCGAAGGTTTCGGATGTAAGCTTGTAAGACGGATGGGAAAGAGGAGTTCACCGGAGTGTAGACTTCTCCGGTGATCGGAAAAGAAGGGTCCGATCGGTCATGTAGACATTGAATGAAGCGATCTGTAGTACTAGTAGTAGAAGTACTAGAAGTTGCATAGGATTGGAAAGATAGCAAGAGAAAGAGAAGGGCAAAAATGGAGAATTGCATGTTGAAAGAAGAAGAGATGATTATTGCCATTGGTTGATTTAATTGTATGCATGGTTTTGAGGATTGAAATTGCATGCAATTTATAGAGAATCAAAGGTACTACTTTTCAAATTTCAACTATGCTTCAAAGATGGCATTGAAAAATATAAGTATTTCAAAATAACAAGTTACCACTTTAGACTTTATTTTCTTTAAACGTGGTTGTCTAGAACATTTATAAGAGAAATAGGAAAGATAAAGATTTTATTGTCTATGTGGATATAAAAATACGTCAAATCTTATATATTCTATGAAATTAAACTTCGAATTTATAAAATTCATTAAAACAGGATACAAAGGGAGACAAATTATTTTTCATTCATTTTCACGGACAATATTTATATAATTGTATATATATTTTTTCAAACTAAAGTACATTGGATCATAAATTATATAATATTTTAATAATATATTAATAGAGAAACTATGAGAGTGAAATGTAATTCTATTTATAGATTTTAACTTTTGATTCTTAATTTTAAAGAAATTATAGGAAACTTGTTGGAGATGCTTAGACCGAGTTTTGGGAACTAAAATAGCATCCACAATGGTCTTTACTCTTGCTAATGGTACCAGTTGCTACATCAACGCCACATCAGCTTTCCACTATCTAACCAACGTCTTACCAATCCTTACAAATTCAACCACAATGGTCTTGACTACCAATCTAAATAATTAATAAAAAAAGAAAAAAAAAATAAAAGAAGAGAGAGATAAAGAGAAAGGAGAGAGAGGGTGCGGTGGGGTAGTCTAAGGAGTCGGCATGGTCTTGTCAATTTCACTCCTTGCCAATCAACCACAATGGTGTTGACGGCCTTGCCAATCGGCACCGAAGCCTTGCCGCTCCCCCTTGCCGGCTCATTGTGGATGGTCGTATAGTTAACTATCTGGTAATAACCCTCTAGGCAAACTATGTACAATTTTGAATGACTGAAATATATATATATATATATATATATAGAGAGAGAGAGAGAGAGAGAGGGGGGGGGGGAGGGAGGGAGGGAGGGATGTTCAAACGAAAAATATAACTTTTTAAGAAAATACGAGGAGCAATCTAAACCATTCATCTCGGTCAACAAATGCGGCTTTGACCGGTCCCCCTTTAATAATCTCTACCCTCCCATGAATCGCGTCAATCCTCCGTGATCACATCCACCGTAACCGCGAGATGAGTGGCTAAGATTGCTCTTCACATTTTCTTAAATTGACATGCTTCTCGTTTGAACCTTCCCATTATTATTATATATATATATCAGTTTTAATTATCAAAACCACATATTGTATTTGATATGTATGATAATAAGGTTTGCGAAAATATATAGAATGTATGTAAACGTTACTTTTAGGTTGTGTTTGACAAACTAGTTGATAAGTAGCTGGTAGCTGATAGTTGATAAACTAGTTGCTGATAATAAACTAGCTGGTAGCTGATAAGCTAGCTTATGAATAAATTATGTGTTGCAAAACTAGCTTATGAGTATGTAAAATTACCAAAAATAGTTTATTGGGATATAATAACGAATATTAGTAAAGTATAATTGGAAAAAGTTACAAAAAGCTCTTGAAACGATACTCCAACTAACATTTCAATAAGTTGGTTTATAAGCTAACTTGTGGTTCATCTAAACATGTAATAGCTTACCAGTTAGCTTATAAGCTAGCTTATTTTTACCAAACACAACTTTAATCAATTGACGAAGATATGATCTTGTTTCCATAAACACAACACGCTTACAAAAAATCTTTTTTGTAAGCAGATAAGATTTATGGAGATTTCCTAAAGAAGTTAATAAACATGAATCATACAAGATCATCTATTGTTACTTGTTTTATCTATGTTTATCGATAATATAATTATATATTATTGATGGGAAATGACCAACGTCAATTAAATAACTTAACTAAATGTATTTTCTCATAAATGATGAACTAGAATTGAGATAGGAAAGTTTGGATTTCTATTCCTTAAAAGTATTTGTATGGAAAAAGTGTATAAAATTAATAATTAATAAAAAAATAAAGATTTTGAAAACTTTATTTCAGAAAATATAGAAATATAAAATTAATTTCAACAAATGGAAACACGTTTTGTTTCATTTCGTGGCAATTCATATGACACTTGTGTATATTGAAGGTTTATTTTGTATGCTTTAAAAAATACATATGTGAATATATAAAATTCAACTTAAAAGGTCTGAAATAAACCAAAATTAATTTTACAAACAAAATAATTTGTCGTTTAAAATATAGTGTAACCTACGTAATTGTTGTTTCAACAATCAATGAAAAACATTTAAAAGAAACAAACTTTATGGTTTTACTCAATAAAACGAAGACCTCATGGAAAGATTGTAAAATCTAATTAGTTTTACAAGGAGAAAAAACATTCTTAATTAAAATTTTGAAAAACATTATTATATATATTTTTTATTTTACAAAATCATGCATCAAAGACTTTGAATTGTACGACTAAATACCAATAAGAAAAGTATCAACAACAAAAATGAAGTTTTGGATAAGAAAGAAATTCAAACATTGAATTCTAACAATCTAACATATATGACAATATTTCTTTGAAGTTAATGCAAATTTGATCCTTATGGTTTATATAAATTTATTAAGTAAGACCTCTAAAAAAGCTCTAAATGAAAGATAACTTTGTGGTTTTATTTTTTGACAAGGATATGGTTCGGCGTCCCTTTTTATAACACCGTCAATTAAAATATCATTAAAGGTAGTTTAGATATTTTCATATATAATGTCCCAACATAATGAATCCAGTTAATGAATCCAAATATAATGTCCATTTACATATTTTCACCTAATGAATCCAAACATAATGTTCATTTACAATAAAATTCATCATATGAAATTAAACAAAACATCAACACATGAAATCAAGCAAAAATTCATCTAATGAATATAAACATAATATCCATTTTCATCTAAATTCACGACATAAAATGAAACTAAAATTCGCCTAATAAATACAAACATGATATCCGTTTACACTTAAATTCACCTAATGGTTTCCCGAAAAAGTAAAATTACTACCTAAAGTCATTATCCATCTTTTCGCAAATTTATAGATCAAAAAATGAAATAAACAAAATAACAGATTATTTCAAATGAATTAGAAATAAATTACTACATGCAATTATAAACAATCAAAAGTCCTACCTTTCAACTGAGATTCAGGATGACATCTAAAACTAGAAGTATTTCAAAACTACAAGTTATTAGCATAGACTTTATTTCTTCTAAATATTGGTATTTAGACCGAGTTTTGGGAATCCTGATTATTTTTTTTTTTTTTTGGAAGGCATGGCGGCACCGAACCCCTCGAACGACTACCACCGAACACACTCACGCACGCACGCCTCCCAGGCGGTATCGGGCATCCAACTGGGCAGCCCCCTAGTCCGCCTTGTCCCGACCCAGCTTACACTGGGCCTATTCCCAGCCAAAGTCTATGAATTTTTTGGGCTGAGGCGCTATCCAGTCTATGACTGAACCACTAAGGACTGGGTACTCCTTAAGGACTCAATTGCTCCCCCATGGATTCGAACCCGGCTCCCCAAGGATGTTACCGCCCAAGGGAAACCAACTGAGCTAGCCTTGATTTGTGTTGGGAATCCTGATTATATAACAAGGTCTTCATATTAATAGTCAAGTAATAACGCTCCCAAAAAAACTATGTTAAAAAAAACTATGTTCAATTTTGACCAATGATTAAAATACATATCGATTATAATTATCAAAACCAATGTGTTATAGCCGATATGTGTAATATAATCGAGTTTGTGGGATGTATAAAATGTATGTACGTACACGTTTACTTTTAATCAATTGACACATATATGATGTTTTTTTTCAAAAACACAACATGCTTACAAAAAATCTTTAAAAACATGAGTCATATACAAGATTTGTTGTTCCATTTTTTTTATCTATCTCCGTCAACCATATCAATATATAATATTGAATGAAAAGTATGAACTTAAATTATATAACTTAATATTAATTAAGGGGATGCTTGGTTTATTTTAGGGAATGAGAATGAAAATGAACATTTTATTAATGTTGCTTGGTTAATCCACTACAACCAATGAGAAGTTGTTTCTTAGGCCATCCCTAACGGGCCGGTATGGGGGGCCGGTACTGGTCCGGTATGAGGGGTAACACCATTGTGGGTAAGGGGTATGACACCGGCAATGTTAAGGATCGGTACCCCCATGCCGATGGAAGCAATCCCCACCCCACACCCCACCCCACCCCACCTTTCTCTCTATCTCTCTCTACCTTTTTTTAATCAATTAATTAGAGAGGGTATGAGGGGTACGGTTAAGGATGGTATGGTATGGTGTTGGTAAGGTGTTGATAAAGCTGATGTGGGCATGTGGCGCTGAGGTGACAACAGGTATGAGGGGTATCAGGGGTACGGTTAAGGATGACCTTATTAAAAAAATATTTTTCTCTACTTTGAAAATACAAATGATATTCATTTAACATCAAAAGATGGAATGACATATGAAAAAAGAAGTGAGTAGAAATAAAATTTTCATTTCTCCCAATTTGATCAAGAATGAAAGTTAATGGATCAGAATGAATGATTTCATACTATATAATATTAGATCAAGTATCAATTTTCATTATCATCTTCATTTCTTACCATGCAATACCCCAACCATGCACCTCTAAATATATTTTTTTTTATAGTCAATAAACTAGAATTGAGATAGGAAACTTCCAAATTCTTTCCGTAAATAAGATGTCTACGGAAAATGTGTATACAAACAAACAATAATAAAAACAAATTATTAATAAAACATAACGATTTCAGGGAACTTCATTTTAGAAAATCTAGAAATAACAAAATTATTTTTTCATCAAATAAAAACACGTTCTCTTTCATTTGGTAGTAATTCAAATGACACTGGTGTATATCGAAGATTTATTTTGTATGCTTTGAAAAGTACACGTGTGAAATATAAAAGTCAAGTCAAAAAATTTAAAATAATAATATAATTTATTTTAGAAACAGAAGAAACTATTCTTGAGGGTACCATATAATCTACGGTTTATGTTTTCATCATCAATCGCTGAAAAAACATTTTCCAATTTTTTTATGGTAAATTTATTTAAAATCAGTTTTACTAAAATATAATCAGTTTCATAAGGAGAACAATTATTATTAAAATTAATCTGAACACATTATTTTGTAATTTTTTATATTATTACAAAAAATAATTCAAACATCAAAGACTTTGAATTGTATAACTAAATATCAATAAGAAAAGTCTAAAAAATAAAATGAAGTTTTCGATAAAGAAAGAAATTCAACCATTAAAAGCTGAAATGGCTTTCGAAAAAAAAAAGCTGCCTTTCGAGAGAAAGAAAAAAAAAGAAATTCAACCATTAAACTCTACACCTCATAATATGACAATATTTCCTTTGGAAGCTGAAATGGCTTGGTTTTTCTCTTTTTTTCTTTTGCGCTTGGTATCTTATAGTGATGTTGTAGTTATAATAAAAAGTTCTCGTTGTCGTCGTTCAAAAGAAAATATTTCTTTTGAAATTGATACAAATTTGAGCTTTATGGTTTATATAAATCTTAAGGCCTTTAAAATGAGTTCTTAATGAAAGATAACTTTGTGGTTCTCTTTTTGGGACGGATATCTGGCCATATACGTAACACAATTAATCAAAATGTCGTGAGTGAATTGAAAGGTGATTTTGCCCATTAGCCATTCGAATGCAATCACTTGTACTTATATAATAGATAAGAGATTCAATAATCCACATGTCTACTTTCTTTTTTATAATGGATTTTGTCTTTCTTTTTTATCGATGAAAACTCGATGTGACAAGCATATTGGGGTGTTAAATGTTAGGTTCACTTAATGGTAAACATTTGAATTGAACTGCATTAGATAGATATATAGGTATTTGAATCAGAATCAGAACCGGGACCAAATCCAAATAAGGCGGCTAACAAAGTCATCCGACTTTATAAAAGTACCAATTACAATGTAAAATGGTTATAAAATAAAACATTTAATCCAATTATGTGACAAGGGAATACAAATAATCCAAACACTATAAAAATCAAAATGTTTAATCGTTTAGAAACATTTGTTTTTAATATTAAATAGAGCATATCTAGAGCATGCCTTCTTAATTAACTTTAGATTAATAAATAAATAGTATAAATAATATAGATATAAATATAATATATCTAGTAAAAGCCACAAACATTGATAGAATAAAGGTAGAGCTTCACTTCTCTACTTCTTAAGTTTATAGCATTTTCTCATTTGTACATTTTCCCATATATATTATAAGGTCAAGTTCAAAGAAAAACTTCAAATAAACAAAAAACAGGAAATACCCTTGTAGCTCTTCATCTGGACAGTATGAACATGACTAATTTGTAATATACATACATGCATTATGCACTTGTGCGTAAAAACCAAAAAATAACTTATTTTACCTATATGCACAAGTGTTTACCGTCCAGATGTAGGACTACAACATTGTTACTTGGTTTTCCGTTACATCTTGTTGATTAGATGGATGATAACTATCTATAGGAGATGGTAGACCTTTTGGCCTATTTTTTTTAAAAAAAAAATTAGGCAGCATGATAGGGTCAAATATCGTGTAGAACTTCCCTCTTCTTATACTCTTTTCTTGGTTGCTCTAGTTAATTATTATATACTGTATTTGAAATTTCTACTAGATAGAATTTAGTCAATGATTTTCCCTACTCTTAATAACATTTCAAAAATCAATCAAATAAATTTTTATGTAAAGATACAATAGAATTATGTATGTTGACATTTTCTTTATCCAAAGAAATAGAGAGATTCTGATCGAATACTTAAAAAAGTTTAAAAGAAAGCATTTGTTAGTGTCCCACATCGGCTAGACTTGACCAAATCTTCACTATATATGTTGGAACCCCCTTCTCTCCTCAAGGCTCTTTTGGAGATTAATCATGGGGTTCCACATATTCTCACATGGTATCAGAGCCAAGGTCTACCACTCTAGGGACTGACACGTCGGCACTCTCCTAAGCGGCACTCTCCTCGCCGCTCCGCCCTTCTCAGCCTCCATCTAGCCTCGTTGGAGGGGGCGTGTTAGTGTCCACATCGGCTAGACTTGGACCAAATCTTCACTATATATGTTGGAACCCCCTTCTCTCCTCAAGGGCTCTTTTGGAGATTAATCATGGGTTCCACATATTCTCACAGCATTTATGAAGAGATTTTGAAAGGTAGTCCTGAAAACAAATAATCTGTTTTTTTATTATGCTAATTTTAGGATTTTATAAGATCAATTATGTTAGAGTCTTACATCGGCTAGAATTGGACCAAATCTTCATTATATATGTTGGAACCCCCTTCTCTCCTCAAGAGCTCTTTTGAAGATTAATCTAGGGGTTCCACATATTCTAACATGGTATCAGAACAAGGTTCACCCGTGGTTGGTCACAAAGCCGCACGGACTCCACGTAACCCAAAAGTATCCACGTGTTAGGCTGAAAAGAACGCCACACGTGAGGGGGCGTGTTGAGCAATGTCCCACATCGGACACAAAGTGAACTTGTAATGTGCTTATAAGGGTCTTGGGCTACTCCACTCATAGCCAATTGGTTTTGAG
Organism: Centaurea solstitialis; assembly: GCA_030169165.1. Lineage (NCBI taxonomy): Eukaryota > Viridiplantae > Streptophyta > Magnoliopsida > Asterales > Asteraceae > Centaurea > Centaurea solstitialis. Next base: position 8,996,496 of record CM058047.1, on the reverse strand, counting down.
TTGGAACCCCACAAATTAACATGGTATCAGAGCCAAGGTCTACCACTCTACGGACTCACATGCCGGCACTCTCTTGACCCTCTCCTGGTCTCTCGTGACCCTTCTAGGCTCTCTATCTAGCCTCTGTTGGAGGGGGCGTGTTAGAGTCCCACCTCTCCTGGTCCTTTCGTGACCCTTCTAGGCTCTCTATCTAGCCTCTTTTGGAGGGGGAGTGTTAGAGTCTCACATCGGCTAGACTTGGATCAAATCTTCACTATATATGTTGGAACCCCTTCTCTCCTCAAGGGCTCTTTTGGAGATTAATCAAGGGGTTCCACATATTCTAACAAATTAAGATCATGTAAGCTAGTTGGACACACATATTCATCAATAACAAAAAGGTCATATATGTTTTTTTGTTTGCATGTATTTAATATATAGTTGTCTCTTGTTGCATTCACACACATGATGAATCAACATTTTATGGTCCTGATGAAAAGAGACGACCATGATTTTTTTTTAATACATGAAAACATAGAAGCATTAGTCCAATAAGCATTTATGCGGCATTATCTTTAGTCCCTTGGTTTGATTATGTACCTATTCAATATAAGTTTTAGAGCATGTTACAAACTTCATCCCTACACTATTTCTTTATTCTAGCTTTACTTATTTTACCTCTTTTTTATGCAATTGAAGTTCAAAACAGTTGATTCTTTTTTATGCAATTGTAGGTCAATATAGTCTATTCTTAATGACTTAAGGGTCGTTCAAACACTTACGAGATGTCACTTATCTTATCTGGTGAGCATGACAATGATCCTTAATGTTGACCGGTAAAATGTTAACAAGGACTATAAATCTTACCTAATTAGGAAGGTTGAAGACTCTACCAAATTAACATTTACCGAGTAAAAGATGCTAACAACAATCTAATTTGATGGTTGAGAACTATTGCCCATAAGTGTTTATCCGGTAAATGTTTAGGTGGCGAATGTTTTTTGGTTCGAGTATTGGTCTGTCCCGGGCTGTTTGGTTCTAGGTTTTTATCTATCACGGGTACTGTTTGGCTCCAATAGGCTGCGTTTGGACTCGGCACACACAACTTTGCTGATTTGTCAGCCCCTAGAGTTTGCTCACGACTATTTTTGTTGATTTTCATTTTTAGCCCCTAGAGTTGATTCTGATAGTTTTTTAAGTTTTGAATTATGTCATCTTCAGTCCCTGGAGTTTTGAAATCATGATAGCTATATCAAGTTTAGATAATTGCCATTTTCAATCCCTGAATTTTGAAATTACAATTTTGGTCAAAATTTTTGGACCCGACTCTTATCAAGTTTGGAAATTTTATTTATTTCAACCCCTTGAGTTTGCTATTTTGAAAGTTCTCTCAAAAATAAAGTTTTTTTCTGGGGCAACCGGACTTCTAGATTTTAGAATATTTGGGACTAAAAGATCGGATATTTTTCAAGATGAGCTTAAATGCTATATTCAGTTTAGAATTATTTTCAGATGTTTTTCTCAAAGTCTGGAATATCAGTCAAGCTTTTCAAAATTTATCTTTTGTGCCACAATTTCTTAGTGGGCTTTGATTATCAATTTTGGCACAGTTGATTGTTCCAATGCAGTAGAGATCAATTTTTTGCTGATTCCATACCAAGCTTAAAGTGACTCACACATGCATCTATCACATTGTTGGATAATCAACATAGTTTTGATGAATCAACATGCTCTTGGGCAAGCTATTGAGTTATGCAGTTAACAGTCGTGTGAAGTTATCTACAGAGTAAAGTTGTATTTCGTGCAATCAATCACTGTCATTGCACATTGGATCTGGTATTTCAGATGAAACTAAAGACAAAGAGTTATATTCAAAAGGGAGCTTAGAGTGTTTATTGTTACCAAGCCTCGTCAAAGTTTTTTGAAGAAAACGAAGGGGAGAAGATCAGAAGATGATTCTTTATAAAAACTTTAGGGGGAGATTGTTAGGACTAAATTGTCCTAATTATGAAAGTTTTATAAAGTGTTATTGGACCATAATGTAATAGGTTGTTTTACATTGTTTGGGCTTCTATGGGCTTGGGCCTCATTGTATATGGACTCCTATATAAAGGGGTCTTGGACTAGGGTTTAGGGTAATGAGAGTCGATCAAAGTGCTTAGTGTATGTAGGTGTGTAAACCCTTGAAAGCTTTCCAATAAAATACACTATGTGTTTATTTCTCGTTAAATCCTTCTTTTATACCTTGAATCTTGTTGATTTTGGACAAACATTAGTCTTTAGTATATGACTTAATTTATTATATTATACTTCATTTGTCCTAAAATTATAGTCCAGTTTTGACTTTTTAAAGTCTTTTTTTGACTTTGACCTTAAATTTTTTTTGTATGTGTTGTATAATACTTGATGCAAAATATATGAATGGGTTGTTTTTTGATGTATTTTCATTGGTATAATTTTTATCAAGTCTTGTATAATACAAACAAAAATATTTAAAGTCAAGTCGAAAAAGAAAGACTTTTGAAAGTCAAAGCTGGACAATAATTTTGGGGCGAATGGAGTATTATATATGATATAGATTTTTGTTGCCATAAGTCTCGCCTTGAAAAACGTCATGACTTGTGTGTATTTTCAATGAGGCTTGGCCTTGCCGCAACGCAACGCCTCATGCTATTTAGAATCTTGAAACTTATACACTACTACAAAACTAATTAATTAATGGTATTTTTAAGAGCGGTAGATGCAAGGACGAAAATGAAAACATCTAGAAGATTGGAAAAAGCAACTATTTAACCATAGAACGAAAAACTTTATAAACGTCACACCTAGGACCTAGGGACGAAAATCACTCCTAAACAAATAAGAAAATGAACTTTTAGTTAAAAATCTTTACTATGAAGTTTTTATTAACATTTTCGTTTTATCGATATAGCATTAATGTGTCACGTAAATTAATAAGATCCTATAAGAACTTTTATGATAGTTGTGGTACTCACAAAATTAAATTTATCTCGGTTTTATCAATTCCTTAAATAACTAAGAAGACGTCTTAATTAATGTTAAGCTTGAAAAATATGTTACGGTTATATTCACAAATTGGCTGATATTTGAAAAATAGTTAACTAAAAATTTATAAGTTAGTTGATAAATAAGTTATCAGGCCCGGCCCAAGGGGTGGGCGAAGCGGGCGATGGCCCAGGGCATCAAAGCCCAAAAGGGCATCAGTTTAGGCCCAATATGTTATTATACCATTAAAAAACTAGTCCAATACCCGCACGATGCGGCGGGTATAAAAATTAGTGTAGATCAATAACATATAAATTAGCAACTAAAAATGGTTGTAAGCAACTAAGCAATATAGATCGCCCCTGACCCCCTCTCTCTCTCTCTCTCTCTCTCTCTATATATATATATATATATAGGGGTGGGTTCAAATGTGAACCACTTTTTGGTTGTGAACGTGAGGACAACCGAGAGCGCGACACGTGGCGGATGACTAGGCGCCACGTCAAGTCCACGAAGGATGACTAGGCGCCACGTCAAGTCCACGGCGGATGACTAGGCGCGATTCATGGGAGGGCATTGAATTAAAGAGGGGGACCACACTCAAAGCCGCCACGTGTCGCTCTCTCGGTTGTCCTCACGTTCACAACCAAAAAGTGGTTCACATTTGAACTTTCCTCTATATATATATATATATAGATAAAAAGTCCGACTAATCCCCGGCAATTTTGGGGCTAAACATGGACCCACTTAAATACTCGTATAATTAAGTGGGTATTATGCGCACGGGAATGTTCGAACTCGGTTAGGGCGCTATGAACCCCCCGAGCGATAACCAATCCGTCACAACACTGTTGATTGTGTTTTACATTGTTATACATGGTGCATAAAGAACAGTAAAGTTGAATATTGAAATCTTGAAAAATAACCGTTTTCAAAGACTTACTTTTCTTTAATATATAGTATAGATTAAAACATAACTGAAAAACAAAAATGTAAAAATATAAAATAAATTAATTTGCATGTATTCTTGATATTAAATAATACGATTAATTAAAAAATATTCAATATTAAACTTATTTTGAAGGTATTGTCGAGACGATTACAATGGTATTATTTGCTAAAAAGAAAAATGAATATTTTTATACATTTTACTTTAGTTCATATACATTATTTGTGTTAGTATAATATAATGTAAGTGAAAAATGAAAAAGTAATAGATTGAATGTAAATTAATTTAATTAATTATACGGGTATTAAGCGTAAGTTATAAATTAAAAATGATAAAATGAATATTTAATAAAGGAACATCTTGAAAATTGAAATAAAATTATTACTTTTATATAATAGAATATATAATATAATTGCATAAAAAAATATTCAATATTGGGCTCATTTCGAAGGTATTGACGAGACGATTGTGATGGTATAATTTGTACAAAAAAGAAACGCAATTTTAATATATTTTAGTTCATAATATATGATTATTTAGATTATATGATAAGGGTTTAAAATAGAAAATGAAAAAGTGAAGGACTAAAATAAGATTTAATAACTAACTATAAGGATACAAAGTGTAAATGTGTAAAATTAGTTATGTTGAACAAAATAACCAACTTTTTGAGTTATTCTCTTTTGGAGTTAAAACCTCTAGGATAGCTAAACACCTCCTTACCACTAGGCTATTAATGTCATTTGTTAATTTTTTCGTCAACTTTAATTTTATTAATTTTTTCGCTGATTCATTTTAAATTTTTATATTTCTTTTTTATTTTCGACCTTATTTTGTTTTAATTGCAACATTTATTAATCTTAAATAAAATAAAATAAATCGTATTCAACAATTATCAATAGTGTGATATATTTAAAAGTATATTATTATTCTCGTCACACATTTAGTATGATCATACTTTACATGAAACAATTTAGATTACCTAGCTAATTTCAATAACGAACCACAAAAATCTTTTCCTATTTTTATAAAATCAAACCTCGTATAAAATAGATCATTAAATAGTTTCAACTTTTTCTTTGTGATTTCCACAATCATAAATATGATTCTCAAAAATATTATTATTTTTTTTTGTATTTTCTTATTCGATCTTGAATTTTGTAAATCCATTTTCATACAATAAGTGTATTTAGAAAATTAAAAATTTAACACAAGTATAATATTAAGTTTTCTATGTTTTAAGACAAATTAAACATCCTACATGGTTGTATACAATTAGTTCGATCATAACTATTATTATATACAGTTTCTCTAAAATTCAATTTAACTTTGATGTTATATTACAATACTATATAATTATAAGATATGCATTGCAAAAAAGACATTATTATTTTGTAATAATAATAAAGGTTGATCTTAGAAATAATATGTTTTTATATCTTATAGTTTTAAATAATGGGGGCATTATTTAATGTTTTCGCCCTGGGCATGAAAACCCCTAGGACCGGCCCTGTAAGTTATGTTTGATAAAATTTACAGTTAAATACAAATTTAGTCATTGTAGTTTACAAAAATTAATGACTAAGGTTGCTCTAAGAAATTTTTAACTAAAAGGTACTTGTACTTTTGTTTTTTATAACACTGGTTCTTCATATAAATAATTATTAAAAAAATAGAGTTACGAAGGGTAACTTTGTTCATTCACTTTTTTTATTTCTTTAATCTTATTTTATAATATATTTGGTCCATTTTATAATAAGTTAGGTTTATTTAGTCGCTCTTTGATATATTATACTATTTTTATGTTGAAAACATGTATACATTATTTTATATAAATTACATAAATTTAAAAACCACACCTAATTATATCTACTAGTTTTTAAAAATCACTCAAATTTCACCAACCACATAAAATTAATCAACCAATATTGATAGGAGAAAACACATAATATTATGAAATAAACTGAATATCAATATTTAGATGAATTCATAAAAAGTTTATTAATTAACAACTAATTTATTAGCTAGTTTATCGAATACAACTTTATTGTTACCACTGGTAAAAACATTTATCAAGAACTCACCCAAAATCAAATTTCACGAACCTCATAAAATTATATATATAACACTAGATTTGATCCCGTGTAATACACGGAATCATTTAAAAAAATTCATATCAAAAAAATTGATATTACAAATATGATTTGCTTAATTTAAATTATTTACTATAATTTAATTTATATTTAATAGTATTATATCCCGTAATTAGTTTATTTTGAAAGTATTGACAATAGATTTATATTATATACTCTATTATTAGCATTTCAATTAATCTGTGGAGCATCCATCAATATGTATATATGTATGTATAATAAATTAAGTTTTACGGAAATTAATATATTTAATATTGTAAAACATATAAGTATATTTAAATTTATAACTGGACTTTTAATTTAGTTGAATTAATAGATTGGAGTTTAATATTTAATATGATAAAGTTTAATAATTTGAAAATAAAATAGTTGAATTAATATGTTGGAGTTTAATATTTAATAGGATAAACTTTAATAATTTTGAATTTTGATAAAGTTTAATAATTTTGAATTTTGATAAAGTTTATAAATTTTAAATTTTGAATCAGTTAATATTTAATAGAATAAAGTTTAATAATATGACACATGAAACATATGCATATGATGTGGCAAATAGTGACAAGTAAACAAAATGAATCTAGACTAAAAAAATGTATAGGTTCATGTTTTGGACTTCACTATTCATTCAACAGTGATTTTTCAACATTTTCACTTTAACCCCTAAAGTTATAATATATATTCACTTTATACCTTTTAATTTCAATATTTCAATTTACGTTTTAGTCATATATCGTATATTGGCTTAAATATGTTACAAAAATACGTTTCAATTTTAAAAACTTGCGTCATTATTATCGTATCGTTGATACGTTCGAAATGAGTCCAATATTGAATATATATATTGATGTGATTATTTTATTATATATCATATATAGTACAACTATGTATTTAAAAAATTACATTTTAACCCCTTAAACTTTAAATATTTATTCACTATATACCTTTTATTTTTCTATATTTCATTTTACGTTTTAGTCATATATCGTATGTCGGCTGAAATACGTAAAAAATTGTACGTTTTAATTTTAACAAATTACGCCATTATAATCGTAGTGCCGATACGTTCGAAATGAGTCTAATATGGAAATTTTTTTGATGTAATTATTTTTTAATATATTACATATAGTACTATTATATATATAGGAAGACAAAACACGGTTCGTCAATATACCAACATTTGCAAAAATTACATTTTAGCCCCCTAACTTATAATATTTATTCACTTTATGTCTTTTAGTTTTCTATATTTCGTTTTACGGTTTAGTCATATATCTGAAATATGTTAAAGTACAACTTTAGTTCTTGTAGTTTGATGTCTATAACGTTTTTCGTCCTTGATCTTTAAAAACTGTTTTTTCATCTCTGTGGTTTTTATTTTTATTCATTTTCCATCACTTCATCCAATTTCGTTAAATTATGTAGTTAACTTATCCAAAAAATGTTGATTAATTTACATATTTGGTTCTTATAGTAGAGCATTTTTATATTTTTTTTATTATCAATTACATATTTTACATTTTGTTACTTTTTATCTTCTTTTTTTATATCTACATGTGAATAGCCACGTAAAATAGACATCAATTGCACCATATACTTCTTTTTATGAAGTTCGTCATACTAACCTTTCGTATGACAACATATGTACAAACTTTATGTTTTATATAAATGATTTATCACAACTTATAAGCCGGTGCGAAGCCCGGGCTCATTATAACTAGTTAATCAACAAAGTTGGAAAAAGCATATTATATTATGAAATAAACTGAATATCAACGGTTTTTCGTAATATGGAATCATGGAAGTTATCGGCATTAATCTTGGAAGATTCCGATGACAAGTGTCAAAGGTCGGTGCATGGTGGCTTTTTTACGATTTTCGAGAAACAAGTGGGGCCAAAATCTGATGAAAGGAGGAAAAAAACAAAACTGATGACAATTCAATGGGGTCTTTAAGCTATATTTAAGGATGAATTTCTAACTTTTCTTTTTTTGATTCTAGAAATATTAGGGGACATTTTTGGTTCATTTCAAGGAATGAGAATGAAAATGATATCGAAGATGCAAATGAAAATAGAAATGGAAATACAAAAACTCGAGAACACATTTTGTTGAGTTTCTTTATAAATCCTTCCATTTCTTTCTTTAAAATAACTCGATAACATGTCGTAAAAGAAAACCACTAACCTTAGACTCCATCTCTGTCAAAGTAAATTTAATAATCTTTTCCTTGAGTTTTCTAAGCTTTTTACATAACTGGTTGTGATACTTCATATACAATTTACAAAAAAAAAAGGAAGTAAAATTACCTTTATTTAACTGACATCAAAGTTATAAATACCAAAGTAAGAAAAATGAAGCAATTTTTGATAGGAAAGGGACTAAAGTAGTTACAAACAATAAACTATAAGGATACAATTCGTAGTTATTTATAAATTGAAACTATAAATACTCCAATCGAAAAAGCTAGGTCACGAAAGCTTACACCATTCATAGAAGAATGAAAATATAAATGGAAATGAAAATGGAAATGAAAATGGAAATGAAAATGGAAATGAAAATGAAAATGAAAAAGCACAAGAATGAGAATGAAATTAAGCATATGAAAAATTGTATCATATTAAAAAAATTATGTTTCTCAAAGTTAAAAGTACAAAAAATATTTCATTTAAAATCCATACATGGAACAATTAATGGAAAAAAATCCAAATAGAAATAAAGTTTTTATTCCCCCAATTTGATCAGTAATGGAAATTAATGGATTTGCATAAACAATTACATTATATAATATCAAACCAAACAACAGATTTCATCGTCATACTCATTCCTGACCTCTAATACCTCCAACCAAACGCCTCTTAGGCCATCCTTTATGGTACCCCTCATACCCCTCATACCTGTTGCCACATCAGCTGCCACATCAGCTTTACAACTACCCTACCAACTCCATACAACAGATTTCATCGTCATACTCATTCCTGACCTCTAATACCTCCAACCAAACGCCTCTTAGGCCATCCTTTATGGTACCCCTCATACCCCTCATACCTGTTGCCACATCAGCTTTACCACTACCCTACCAACTCCATACCTTTCATCCACTATCATACCCCTCATACCCCTCATTAATTATTTGATTAAAAAAAAAGAAAAAAAAAGGTTGAGAGAGAGAAGAGACCGGCACCACCATGCCGGTGGAGCTTTTTACCGATGCCATACCGGTAACACACTATGGTGTTACCGGCGGTACCCTTCCATACCGTTCCTATCTTGCCGATCCATAAAGGATGGCCTTAGTGTGAATCAAAGGAATAAGAAATGGTTACATGCACTTTTTGGTCTAGTTTCTTAATTTGAAGAGATAGTTTTGAAGTGTTTTTACTGATTCAAATGATTTTCCTAACGACTAATTAAAATATAAAAGTAATATCGATGGTAGAAACAGTCGAAAAACAATCAGAAATAAGTTTTATTGACGATTTTTTGTCGAAATGGGCGTTGTTAAAAAGTTGGTCGGTAAAAGCTACGACGGTTTTTCTGACGACTTTTACCGAGTGTTTCAAACTGTTTCATTTACAGACGGTTTTCCGACAACTAATTAAAAAGTAAAATAAAAATAAATAGTCCATAAATCATCAGAAAACAGTCAGTAATATATAACTTTTTATTAGCTCGTTTTATACGGCAAAAAGAAACTCTAACTGATTAACTAAATAAGTCGAGATCAGGAGATCTACTTCGGCATGCATAGATTCGGCCCTGAACTTATCGTTGTTATCTATCGATATCTCACTCAGATAGTGTTATAATACTAATTAATCTTAAATGGTTAAGATTTCATCCAACTAGGATGACATGAAAAGATATTGAACAATTGCATGCATGAGGGAAGTAGATAGAGGACGAGAGATGCCACAAATTATATATGGATATGGTTTTTGCATGCTGTTCTCATACTGCATCTCGTTTTGTTTGGGTTTTGCATGCTGACAATTAAAAAGAACAAGATTTTAATGATGGGAATGGTGGTCCAATCACCACCATTGTCTTTAATTTCTCTATTCATCATATGATGGAAATCATTTACAATATTACTTGTCCTTCAAATTTGAGAATATATATATATATATATATATACATGAAAGTTCAAATGTAAACTCAATTTTAGTTATAAACATGAGGGGTTATCTGGGTTTGTAATCCGGCTAGCTAGTGCCGTTTCCTTTTGTTTGAACTAGTTTCTCACTAGTGGTTTTAATAAAATCCTTCTTGCCGTCCAAAAAAAAGTTATGAACATGAGGACGAATCAATTTTGGTTGTGAATATATATATATATATATATATATATATAGAAAAGTTCAAATGTGAACCACTTTTTGGTTGTAAACATGAGTCATCAGAGGGCGACACGTCATGTCCACGGCGGATGACCGGGCGCGATTCATGAGAGGGCATTGAATTAAGGGGGGGGGCACACTCAAAGCCGCCACGTGTTGCGCTCTCGGCTATCCTCACGTTCACAACCAAAAAGTGGTTCACATTTAAACTTTCCTCTATAGAGAAAGGTTCAAATGAGAAGTGCTAAAAAAATACGAAGTAGAGAAGTGATCTCCCACCACTCATCCGGTCAATAAAGGTGGCTTTGACCGGTTACGGTGGACACGATCACGGGGGATTAACGCGATTCATGGGAAGGTAGAGATTATTAAAGGAGGGGACCCGGTCAAAGCCTCCTTTATTGACCAGATGAGTGGTGGAGATCACTTCTCTACTTCTCATTTTTTTAGCACTTCTCATTTGAACATAATACGTTCTCTATATATGTGTATATATATAGGAAAGTTCAAAAGATGGCTTTGACTGTATCCCCTCCTTTACTAATCTCCACCCTCCCATGAATCGCGTCAATCCTCCGTGATCGCGTCCGCCTTTATTGACCGGATGAGTGGCTGAGATTCGTCATCATGTTCACAACTAAAATTGAGTTCACATTTGAAACTAACCCTATATATATATATATATATAGAGAGAGAGAGAGAGAGAGAGAGAGGGATTTCTTTTGTGAACCATAATTTTGGTGTGAACTTGTGAATTTTGCCAAAAAGATGATTATATGATAAAATTAGTTCGTGAAATTGTTTAATATGATGAAATCATATTATATGATACATTTTTTGATGAAATTGTTTCATATTTCGGTGTTTTTTACGTAAAAATCAAAAGGTTTCATACACTTTTTCATTCTTATGAAACTGTTTCATATTGTATATGTATATATATAAAGAGAGAGAGAGAGAGAGAGAGAGAGAAGTGATCTCAACCATTGATACGGTTGAGATCATAGTTAACTAGTCAAAGATTGCGGTTTTGACCGGTCAAAGTGCCATCTTTGACAATTTGACTAGTCAACTATGATCTCAACCGTTGATGGACGTGATTCACGGAGGGTGATTGGTCAAAACCTTCTTTTATTGACTGGATGAGTGGTGCATGGAGATCACTTCTCTACTTCGTATTTTTTTTGCACTTCTCATTTGAACCTAATTATATATATATATATATATATATAATATATATAGAGAGAGAGAGATAGAGAGAGAAAAGTTCAAAAACAAACCACTTTTTGGTTGTGAACGTGAGGACAACCCGGAGCGCGACACATGGCAATTTGACTTACGCGACTTAGTGTTATTCAGTCTGCATAAAGCCCGCGACTTAGTGTTATTCATACTGAATAACGCTATATTCATACTGAATAAGGCTAAGTCGTGGGCTTTTATGCAGACAAGTCGCACATGTCAGTCTGAATTTTCTGCGACTAAGCTTTATTCAGTATGAATAAAGCTTAGTCACAAAAAATTCGGATTGATACGTGGCGCGCTCTGGGTTGTCCTCACGTTCACAACCAAAAAGTTGTTTGTATTTGAACCCACCCCTATACATATATATATAGGGTATATATATATATATATAGGGGAAGTATCCGTTGCAAACCACCTAGATTGTGCAAACTATACAAACCTAATCTTAACCATTGATTTTCTATTTATTTCCATTGATTTTGTGTATCCCTAATTTTTAGGCAGTTTTTTTAAAATGTGGTTGAGAGAATTTAGGAACCTAATTAATCTACACCATTGATCATGTAAATGTATGGTTGAGATTGGTTTGTATAGTTTGCACAATCTAGGTGGTTTGTAACGGATACGACCCCTATATATATATATATATATATATATATATAGAGAGAGAGAGAGAGAGAGACGAAAGTTCAAATATGAATTCCATTTTGGCTGTGAATATGAGAAACATTAAAATCAAGTCACGTGACATATTCAGTTTGAATAACGCTTGAATATTTAAACTGAATATGCCACATGACACACTTTTGGCCGTTCTAATATTTACAATGAAAAATTTCACATTTGAATATGGTCATATACGTACAAAAAGAGAATAAAAAGTAAATGTTAATTTTAGATATATTAATGAAATTCGTAAGTTTGATGTTTTTTTAGAACCGGAAATCGATTTATTAAGAAAATACTAGAACCTATATATCAAGCTGGTAGATTACCAATTAAAGTCCCATAAATAAACAAGAAGATTTAAAATCTAATTAAAATAATAAATAATTTTTAATATAATATTTAATTATTATTTCATATAATGTTATTAAACATAAAATAAATTATGTTATTAATTAACCGATTTAAATTTAAATTTAAACTAAAAAAACACTATGATTTCTTTAACCACATGAAATCGTATTTCAAAGTTGACAAATTTTTTTTTTAAATAAAGCATTATAATATTTTTGACAAAAACAAAACAATAAGAATGTAAGTTGTAAGGTGACGTTTGATTCGTAAAATATTTTTGAAGGAATTAGGATCTCTAACGAAATTGGAATATGTCAAGAATCAGAATCCAATTCCATATTCTGTTTGTTTTCAGATATGTAAAATAACTTTATTTCAGAAATGCAAAATGATAGAGTTGTCCTTCTCGTCTTTTTTGCTTTATATAAATTATAATATAATTATATAATCTACATTATAATATATAATACATATATATTATAACTATTATATATTTATAAATATTTAATATATAAAACTATAAATAGATAATATATATATATATATATTATAAATATAATATATATATATATATATATATGTATCTGTGTGTGTGAAATTTATAAAATGATTTGAGGGTTAAAGGATAATTTGTTAAAGGGCAAATTGCGTAAAAAATGACCTACTTTACTATAATTTTTAATTTGGGGAATGTACTTTTAAAATACTCATTTAAGGGTATATAACAAAACCTTACAACAAAAAAGGGGAACCATTTACCAATATAGTAAGTCTATTGATTTTTCAATAATTATATTATTTAAAAAATTATAAATAAGCATTAATATATTGTCATGTCTCTTAAATAACTTTCATGTCATCCAAAACAATTCCATATAAATAATGTGTATCACTTACTCCAAGTCTTAATCCGTCTCTCTTCTACTATTATCGTTTTTTTAATTTAATTTATCCTCCTTAAAATAATTCTTAAATTGTTTTTGTTCCCGATTTTGTTAGCTTGCTCCAAAAAAACAAGTTTGCGATTTTGTACGCTTGATACGTTGAAGCTCTTCACCATCTATTTGTTTTCATTATTCTTGAAATAGAACAAAAAAACAATGGTTGTTGAGAAGAGATTATTTGATGAATGAAAATAACGAGGTTTTAGAGTTTAGGAAGCGGGTTTTGATTTGTATAAGGCATAAAGGGAAAGGGAATTTTTAAGAAAAATAAATTAAATAAAAAAACGATAATAATGAGAGATGAATGGATTAAGATTTAGAGTATGTGATAAACATTATTTATATGGAATTCTTTCGATTACATGAAAATTATTTAAGGGATGTGGCAATATTGATGCTTATTTATAATTTTTAAAATAATATAATTATTAAAAAATAATAGTGACTTACTATATTAGTAAGTGGTTCCCCTTTTTGGTTGTAAAGTTTTGTTATATACTCTTAAATGAGTATTTTAAAAGTACATTCCCAAAACAGAAACTGGAGTAAAGTACGTTCTTTTTTGACGCAATTTGCCCTTTGTTAAATTTCTAAGTTTATGAATTTTCAAGTTCCTTCCATGTGGTGACCTTACTTAATTAATGGAAAGTTTTATCACCTACACGTTTTAAATTCTTAAAAACCAACCAAACATATGAATTCATGAAAATTGGATTCTAATTCTCATATTTCCAAGAATTCTTGCATAAACCCTCATAATGGTTTTTAGAAATTCATACAACCTCTCCAAAATGAATGAACTTTAGTTTTAAAAGACACCAAGACAATATTATTCATATTAATTTAAAATGTATTATCTCTTATTAAACTAAATTTTAATACCATAAACTTAATAATTATCAAATAAAAACCATAAAAGATTATAAATGACGGAAGAACTGGTATAGAAAAAATTTATATAATTCTTTTTGATCAAAAACTATGAATTAAGTTATTGTTCACATATATATTTTCCATGTAGTGAAACAATCCATATGAAACTTTTTTTTTTTGGGCATAAGAGCCTCTCTAACAACTACTTTATTTTGTTCTTCAAAATAGAGAACCAAACTTCAAAATCTCTATAATAAAATGTTTTCAATTCCAACAAATTATCCATTTTGAAGAGAACATTATTACTTATATTATTAAAATATTACACATATTTAATAAAACTAGTTCTCCCTCCTAAACATTTTATTAAAAAAATTCTATTGGTGGAACACAATAGAAAACCATTTAGTAATCATTTTTGGGGATTTTGTAGAGTTCTTCGATCTCTCTCATATTTTCTTTATTTTGGAGAAAGTTTTGGAGATGGAGAATAAAAAATGCAAAATTTCTATTTTCTCCATTTTGCAGAACTTGTTGGAGATGTTCTAATGTAACCAAACAAACAAATAAAAAGTTAAAAATTCTAAAAAAAGTGTCATGTATTATTTCGTAGTTGAAACTAAAAACATGTGAAAAACCAAATCGGTGAAAATTAACTAAATTCATTAAATTATTTTAATTTTAAGTTATGATTTATATTTTTTTGAGTATTTTGTTTTTTTACTTTGGATGAGGAATGTGTATTTAATGGATAAGCATATTTTTGTCTTTGTCCACAATTAAAAAAAAAAAAACTTAATGTAAATACGGGATTTGTATAATTTTAAACGGATTTGTATAATTTCTCCAATATATTATATTATATATATATACATATATATATATATACCAGAAGGTCAAAATCGAAAATATATAAATATCATAAGAAGATAATAAGAGAATATGAAGTTTTGAAAAGACCATTTTGTAGGTGAGAAGGGTTTTCAATGCTTATTTCAAAAAAGTTATTCCAATATTTAGTGCATTGTAGTTTTGATATATATATATATATATATATAGGAAAAATCAAATACACACCAAATAATTCGTAAACATTTACACACCAATCTAAACCATTGATTTACCATTGAATTTTTGATCTGACGATGCATAAATATTGGGGGTGTTTTGATAATATAGCTATGGCAACTAACAATTTGAAATTTGAATTATTAATGGCCTTTAGTTAATAAAATTCATAATTTTAGGAAGTAAATCTCATATGCAAACTGGTATGTAAGTGTTTACGAATTACTTGGTGTGTATTTGATTGTTCCATATATATATATATATATATATATAGGGAGTTTCAATTGCAAACCATAAAAACGTGTAAACCGTGCAAACTCATAGTTGCATACGTAAAATCGGTGAAATTGATTTATGGAGTTGTTTAATATGATGAAAATGTTTCATAAACATCAAATTTTGATGAAAATTGTTTCATATTTTGGTGTTTTATATTCATATGAAACTTTTTCCTCGTTTTTGTGAAACTTTTTCATTTCTACGTAAATAAACACCTTCATATGAAACAATGTCATCAAAAAATTTAGTATATGAAACATTTTCATCATATTAAACAACTCTACAAAAAAAATTCATTGATTTACGTGTGCAACCATGAGTTTGCACGGTTTGCACGTTTTTTATGGTTTGCAATTGAAACTCCTATATATATATATATAGTCAGGTTTAAATGTGAACTTATTTTTCATTGTGAACGTGTGGATAGCCGATAGCACGTCACGTAACATATTCAATTTGAATATTTATGTGTTAATTGTTATTCAATCTGAATAACAACATTCAGTGTTATTCAAACTGAATAGCACTAAAACACTGAATGTAGTGTTATTTAGTTTGAATAACAATTAACACATGAATATTCAAACTTACAACGTGGTACGATTTTAATGGTCATTATGGTCACAACCAAAATTGAGTTCACATTTAAACTTTCCTCTTCCTTCTCTATATATATGTAATTTAATTGATGATGTGAAATATATAGGAACATGTTTGAGTTTTCGGAATTAAATCACATGTGACAATGTATAAATATATTATAGAGTGATCAATATTTTACGGAATTCATATGTAATTATATAAAGGCCACTTTTTAGGATTTGTTTTTATCTATATATTATTATATGTGGTAACACCCTTTACATGTTTTAGAATTTGTTATAATATTATGAATCAAATTCTTTAAGGATTCGTCCTTATAACATGTGATCATTTGTACAGGCTTCATATGTTTTTATATATTTTATAAAATTAGATTATATTTGTATGCAATACAGCATAAAGTTTCTCAAATATGAAATTATAGTGGTATAATTTATTAAAATAATTAAAAAAAACGTCTTTTAGTTAATCCATTAATATGTATTTTTAATGTGATAAGGGTGACGAATGAAAACGTAGGAAAATGTGAAATATATTACTTGTTATATATTTTTAATATTTAAGAATACGATTAAATAAAAATTATTTAATATTGGGCTCATTTGGAATGTATTGATGCGAGCTAAGGGTGTCAAATAAAAAATGAAAAACCGAGGGATTAAAATTAATTAACTAATTATATCGGTATTAAGTAAAAAATAGAGATTAAAAGTAAAATAAATAACTAAAAAGTATGGGATAAATAGAAGAACACGTGTCAATCAGATAAGTCTAAATGAACCGAAAATGTAAAATGCCTCCAGATACATGTTTAGACGAGAAAATCCTAAAACCAACTCCTCAAAGAACGACACGTGGCAGCCCAGTTAATTTTTTCTATTATATATGTAGATTTAATATGTAGAAAATTCATAGAGAGGATGATATTAAATGTGATATTTGTTGCAAATTTTGAAATATAAAGTTTAACCTTAAATGAAAAATTCCGGAATAAAAAACATAAGGAGTTTTACAATTAACGGTAAAAATCCAAAAAGTAATTAAATAAATCAAAAACTTTAAGTGAATAGTCTTTTTTTTAGAGTGCAATCATATCGTTTTAGAAGATGTTATGTTCTTATTTTCGAAACTTTAAGTGATGTCGAAAAAGACCAAAAAATCCTTTCAAAGTGAACAAAAAAAATCGAAAAATTCTCTTAAAAGCAATCATAACCCCCAAAAGTTTCTCCTGGTTCAATAAAAAAATCAACCATAAATACTTAAAAATTTATCTCAAAATCAATCAAAACTTTTATAAAATGAATATCTTAAAATCAACATAAAACTTAATCATACGATGTCATCGTTTAAAATCTTTTTTTAAATCCATCATTACTCAGATTCCTCATCCATATAAAACCATTTACTTGGGTATTGTGACAAGCCATAGTTTGCAAATTGAAGATTTGTTGAGGGACTAATTTTGTACTTCAATTCAACTTCATGTATGCCTATATATAACTACCTCCTTGCCCTTTGCTTCTCCCCACATTGATTCTAATTTCCCTACCAACTAGCAATTTTATCTTTCTCTACTCATTCACCACTATGTGGCCTCTTGGTCTTTGCATTGTAGCTTTGCTTCTAGTAACCATTACCCACTGGGTTTACAAATGGAGGAACCCTAAATGCAATGGAAAACTTCCTCCTGGTTCAATGGGTTTGCCTCTAATCGGCGAAACTCTAAAGTTCTTCGCTCGAAATGAGCAATCTTGGGAGACCCCAGCCTTCATCAAGGAAAGGATGAAAAGGTGAATCCTTTAATTCTTTAGTTGTAGTGTGTTTGTTAATTAAGATGAATATGTTTAAATGTTAGATCACTAATATGACATACATTGATTGTTAAATTTCAGATATGGACCGATATTTCGAACCAGTTTGGTTGGGCTACCGGTTATAGTTTCAACTGATACCGAACTTAACTATAAGGTGTTGCTACAAGAGGACCAATCGTTCGAAAGTTGGTACCCCGATAGCATGACAAAGATATTTGGAAGCCAAAATCTATCTTCTTTACATGGAAACCTACATAAGTTTTTGAAGAACATGGTTCTACATGTTGTTGGTCCCGAAAGCCTTAAAAAAATATTTTCGGAACTCGAAGGTGTAGCAACAAGGAAATTGGAGGGGTGGGTTGGCAAAGAAGTAGTGGAATTGAAGACTGAGGGTGCTGATGTAAGTATATATATAGAGTCCCCTTATTTTACAAACTGTGTAATTTGTGCAAACTTTGTAAAGTAATTATTTCGATCTTAATTATGATATTCTTTTGGTGTTTCACAGATGATAATAGGATTCATGGGGAAAAAGTTGATTAGTTATGATCCAGAGACATCTTCAGAGAAACTAAGGGAGAACTTTGAAGCTTTTATACAAGGATTAATTTCATTCCCCTTGGCTATTCCTGGAACTGCCTTCCACAAATGTCTACAAGTATATACAATAGTGATTTCATCTAATTAATATGCATAGATATATAATTTTTTATTCACATGTGAAGATAGAATAGAACCCAATTACTAATTAATGCCTCATTCTTAATTCTTGAAATTAATCAGGGAAGAAAGAAGGTAATGGTGATGCTTAAGAACATGCTAGAGGAAAGGCGGGTTAACCCGAATAAGACCATAAATGATTTCTTCGATTTCGTACTCGATGAACTCAAGCAAGAAAACACAACCCTTACAGAAGAAATTGCTCTAGACTTGATGTTTGCACTATTATTTGCAAGTTATGAAACAACTTCCCAAGCCATACTAGTGGCAATGAAGCTTCTCACAGATCATCCTAAAGCATTGAAGGCGTTAACGGTATGTAAAAAATGTGTAAACCATAGACATTGAACGCGTTAACCGTATCTACTTAACACGCTTGAATGTAACTTTTTTTTTTTCGAGCAGGAAGAACATGAGAAAATCCTGAAAGACCGCGAGAACCCAGAGTCCGGACTTACATGGGAAGAGTATAAGTCGATGACATTTACGTTCCAGGTGTGTTCACAATTAATAAAACGAATTAAAAAATCACATTTATCCGAACCCAAATGAACCAACTACAATGTGAAATTACAGCTTATACACGAAACACTAAGGCTGGCGAATATCGCACCAGGAATATTCAGAAGAGCGATAACCGATGTCAAGTTCAAAGGTAAAACTAATAACATCGACCGAAGGCTAATAAAATTAAACAAATAAATACGATTTTAGTTCCAATTGATACGAACTTTTGATTGATGCAGGCTACACCATTCCAGCCGGTTGGGTAGTAATGGTATGCCCACCCGCGGTCCATTTAGACCCCGAAAACTATAAGGATCCACTTGAATTCAATCCATGGCGATGGGAGGTAATTAACGAGTTAATCAACATTCAATCGTGTATATTTCGTTACCGATAAAGTCTCAAATTGCATTTCTATCAGGGAACCAATGTAGCAACTGCATCCAAGACTTTCATGGCTTTTGGAGGTGGTTTAAGGTTTTGTGTTGGAGCAGATTTTGCTAGGCTTCAGATGGCAGTGTTCTTCCATTGCTTAGTGACAAAATATAAGTAAATATCAATTACCACTTGGTAAATTATCATTCAAGATATAATGAAACAAAACTATACTAACTTGATTTTTTTTTCTTTTTTTTACCATTGATCCTTAGGTGGCAAGCAGTCAAAGGAGGTGAAATTATTAGAACTCCTGGCCTACAATTTCCAAATGGGCTTCATGTCAAATTCTCCAAGAAATAGTAACTCCAGTAAACTGCTATAAAGTTTAAGTGTGTGATTTGTTCCTTATTGTTGCAAGTTCCTAGTTAATTGTATGTCAAGTTTCAATTGAATGAATAAATAATGAGCAGGGTTTTATTTTCTCTATCATCTCTATTGTTTTATGGTTCTTTTGTTTTTTTTTTCTTTCACCATTAAGGAACTTTTATTCACTTGGTTACAAATTTCTCCTACAATATTTCTGAATAATATTCAAAAATAAAAATTCAGCAAAGGAATACCATTGTTATACAAAGAAATACAAACCTTTGATTTAAAATAATTAAAAATGGCATGAAAGTGACATAACATGAATACAAACATATGACAAAATATATATATATATATATATATATAGGGTCAGTTTCAAATGTGAACTCAATTTTAGTTGTGAACTTAATGACTACTAAAATTGTTTTACGTGACAATATTCACTCTGAATATCATGCATTATTCAAAATGAATAAAGACGTCTAAGCTTTATTCACTCTGAATAATGCATGATATTCAGAGTGAATATTGCCACATGACGTGATTTTTGTGGTCCTCACGTTCATGAAAAATGAGTTTTCAATTGAATTCCCCCCAAAATCAATAAAATCTTATATGATTCACATTATATGAAAAGTAACTTTTAGGTAGTATTTGGTATACAAAGTAGATGAGACGAAACTGGGCAGGATAAGACCATATTGAATTAATAGTTTGTCCAACATTTAGTACAACTAAAATAGAAGTGGACAAAAACTCTTATAACGACGAGATTACCCCTTAAATGTTAGTTGCTACTTGCTACTTTTTATTATATAAAATTAAAATAATATATTATTTATTTCTATTTTTACTTTTAAAAATAATTATTTTACTTTACATTATTTTGAGAAAATCATTTTGTTTAAAAAAAAAAGCATTTATTTCAAAAGCATAGTTTACTTTTAAAAATATGTTGTTTGAAAACTATATTAATTTACTTTTAAAAATATATACTATTTTAATTAAAAAAAATTATTTCGACTTTAAAAGCATTATTTAAGAAATATAGTATTGAAAAATATCATTTATAGAATATATTATTTTACTTTTGAGAAATATTTTTATTCGAAAGATATAAAATATATATATTATTTAACAAATATATTATTCTACTTCATAAAACATATTTTATATAAAATATATTATATAAAAAAATATATTATCTAGGACTAATGACCAATAAATGAATGGTATGGAAAAGAAATTTTCAACTTTGAATGGTTAACTTTTCAATCAAGGGAATTATTTTATTAAATTATACATATTTAATAGGTAAAAAAAATTAATATTAATAGGTATGTCGGTATTCCGTCGAAAACCCTTTTTATTATTGGCGGACTTCCAACGGGAATGTTATTTGTTGCTAAATCTAGAATTCCATCGGTGATCCGTCGGTATTCCATCAAATTCACCGATGGCCAATATACCGTCGAAAATATTGAATTTTCTAGTAGTGTTATCGATCAGTTTATTATTATAGTTACACTGGAATGTAGTAAAAAATAACTAAATTAATAGTATATTTTAAAAAATCAAGGATAGACTTTATCATACTCTCATAGGACCTTAAAAATGCCAAGGGCCGTCCATGGCTGGAGCAACACCTTCCTAGCTTCCTTGGAGCATTTTGGTGGACAAATTAATTAAGGGGATGACTCGATCTAATGCCTATTTGGTACTACATTATTGAGATATGTCTAAGTGTATACTCAATTCTCATATTGTAACAAGGGTATTAATTAGAAGTTAAAAATCCTATAAAATTGCTAGAGTAATTGGCTTTAAAAATCCTTGAGATCTTGAAACATGTTAAAGTGAGAGTTGAAAATAAGGAGATTTAAGAAATGAATTCAACAATAAGAATAAATTTTTGTCATACTTATCACAATATTGGTAGAAAATAACTAGATTTTGGTCATAGTAGTTATTACGATATTGGTATGAAGTTATTTGAATCTAGACAATGTCTTCCCACATCTATTTTATCTTGTAAATTAATAATTCAAAAAAGAATATAAACTTACATGTCATAAAATGATTGGAAAATATGCTAAGGTAAGTGGTGAAACATTTTTCCAAATTTGTCGTGGATATATGGTCAAAGTTGATACCAGGAAAATGAGGACAAGCAACCCAATTTCTTTGAATTTCCGAAAGTACCCCGAACCATTCCATTATCTCTCCCTACCACAAGGGTATATTCGGTACTTCAAAATTATGCTCCATATGTTGTACAAAAAAAATTAAGGACATCTGTAACTAAATGCGGTTTTATTGAGAAGAAATAGCAGAAAATTATTATACAAAAATTGTCTTCGAGAAAATACAAATTATTATACAAAACTCGTGTTCAGACATCCTATGTTATTTTGGTTTAATCTTATCATATAACTGGATGGATGTCAAATTATACAAGATAAATATCAAACAATTTGCTAAAAAAAGGAAAATAAAAAAAATAAAAAGAAGAATCATAATGTTGGCCATTTACTAAACACTTAGGGGTTGTTTGACAGTTGCTGAAAGATTTCGTGTTGGATGATTAAATGATCATAATGATTGAGAGGCTCATAACTTAAGATAGTGTAAATGAATATGGTTGTTTGCTAATTATTGACGATGAAATCCGGACGCTTAATGGTTAAGGGAGGTCCAAGATACAAAACCATTCATAGGGTTTTAGAACCATTAAGAGGCAGTTTTCTTTTTGCCAAACATGATTTACCTCTTAACGATTTTGAAGTTGCATAATGAAACTATTAAAAAGTAAACAACAGCCCCTCATTTAGAGCTAGCATCCACAATGTTGGAACCTCTAAAAACCTCAGTTACCATATTTTTTCTTACCACGTCATTGCCATCTCAACAGACCAAGAACCTCCTTAAAACACTACAATGGAGATTCTTACAAAAACCTCACTTCTCTCTTCTTATTTATAATATAATTATGTAAACTATTATATAACAGAAAAGGAAACCATTCCAAGAACCTGGGTTCTTGTTCAAGCACTCGGGTTCCAATAAGAATCTGTGACTGGGTAAGAACGTTTGTCTCACAGTGGAGGTTCTTGTAAAAACCCCATGAATAAACTTAGGAAGAACCTCCATTGTGGATGCTCTTATATGTTAGTTGATACTTTTTATTATATGAAATTAAAATAATATATTATTTATTTCTATTTTTACTTTTAAAAATATATCATTTAATTTAAAAATAATTATTTTACTTTATATTATTTTGAAAAAATCATTTTATTTTTTAAAAATAGTATTTATTTCAAAAGTATATGTTAGTTTACTTTTAAAAATATGTTGTTTGAAACTATGTTAATTTATTTTAATTTAAAAAATTATTTCGATTTTAAAAATATTATTTAAGAAATATAGTATTGAAAATATATCATCTATAAAATATATTATTTTAATTTCTTTTGTTTGAAAGATATAAAAGATATATATTATTTAACAAATATATTATTCTACTAATATAAAACATATTTTATATAAAATATATTTTATAAAAAAATATATTATCTAGGACTAATGATCAATAAATGAATGGTATAAAAATAACGAAAAAGTTAAAAACTTTTCAATTTTGAATTGTTAAGTCTTTAAACAATATTTTTGAACAAAAAAATCATTAAATTTTCTTATTTTGAATGATTAAGTCACTGGACTATTCTTTTAAATTAAAAACCATTAAACCTTTTCATTTTAAATAATTAAATTCTCAAACAATTTGTTTTCGATAAATAAACTATTAAACTTTCAAAATTTGGTTATTTATCCTCTTTTAATTAAAAAAAATTATACTTAACCAATTTTGAAGGTTTTTAAGGTAAAATATAACTATCTTAATTAAGGTTAAACAACTATATCAGGGATCAAATAAGGGAATGACTCAATCTAAAGCCTTTTTGGTACTACATTATCGAGATATGTCTAAATGTATACTCAATTCTCATATTGTAACAAGGGTACTAATTAAAAGTTAAAAATCCTACTATCCGCACCGTTGCCAACGGGCTCCAGCGGGTATACCCGCCGGCTTCAAAAAGCCCGACGGGTTGGGTGCGATCCAATGGTACCCGGCGGGCTGGTGGGCTTGGCGGTGGCATGAAGCCGCTTTGTTTATGTGTGTGTTGTGTGAGAGGGTTGGGTAAGAGTTGTAGAGGGTTATGGGAGGGTAAATAGACGGTTGGGAAAAAGCTGATGTGTCAGCTGATGTGGCATTGAAAAAGTGAGTGGGTTGAGAGGGTTGGGTGTGGGTGGCCTAAAATTGCTAGAGTGATTGGCTTTAAAAATGCTTGAGATCTTGAAAACATGTTAAAATGAGAGTTGAAAATAATGAGATTTAAGAAATGAATTCGACAATAAGAGACATAAAGAAAATAACTAGATGCTTGTCATAGTTATCACAATATTGGTTTAAAATAACTAGATTTTGGTCATAGTTATCACAATATTGGTATGAATGTCTTCCAACATTTATTTTATCTTGTAAATTAATAATTCAAAAAAGAAAATAAACTTACATACATGTCATAATATGATTGGATTATATGCTAAGGTAAGTGGTGAAACATTTTTCCAAATATGTCGTGGATATAGTCAAAGTTGATACCAGAAAAATGAGGACAAGCAACACTATTTCTTTGAATTTCCGAAAGTACCCCGAACCATTTCATTATCTCTCCCTGTAACACAAGGGTATATTAGGTACTTCAAAATTATGCTCCATATTATGTGGTAAAAAAAAACTAAGGACATCCGCAACTAAATGCGGTTTTATTGAGAAGAAATAGCAGAAAAAATCGTTAAACAAGTGGCTCTTCACACTTCATACCATAAAAAACTTTTTAACACTTATCATCTTCACTCGCAAATACACATAGAAATTAAATCACTTGTGTGTGTCAAATGGAATATATATCTCTTCGTACAATCATTCTCATCGTTATATATCTCTCCGCGGTCCATGGCGGCAGCCGCCACCACCACCGGAAGCTCTTGGTGGAAGCGGGAGATGGGACCGCTCTCGTTACGGACCCATCTCTCAGTTTTGAAAACTTACGAATCCGAAATGCTTACATTGCTTTACAAGCATGGAAGGAAGCCATCATATCCGACCCACATGGCGTAACTGCCAACTGGGTCGGATCGGATGTCTGCAACTACACGGGTGTGTATTGTTGGAGATCCATCGACAACCCTAAAGAACGCACGGTGGCCGGGATTGACCTCAACCACCAACATTTGGCGGGCCACCTCCCGGACCACCTAGGGTTGTTGTATGATTTGGGTCTCTTTCATATAAATTCGAATCGATTTTGTGGGAAACTTCCACGTAGTTTCGTGAACTTCAAGATACTTACCGAGCTTGATCTAAGCAATAACCGATTTGCGGGAAACTTTCCTCTTTTTGTGTTGGAGCTTCCGAAGCTTAGGTATCTTGATATTCGGTTTAACGAATTCGAAGGTAAGCTTCCGGAAGAACTTTTCAACAAGAATCTTGATGCCATACTTGTGAATAACAATAGGTTTTCATCTAACATACCCGAAAACATTGGGAATTCGCCTGCCTCCGTGATTGTTCTTGCGAACAACAAGTTTACGGGATGTGTTCCATCGAGTATAGCGAATATGTCGGAGAGTTTGCACGAGTTGGTGTTGAGAGATAACGGGTTGGATGCTTGTATTCCTGAAACAATTGGGATGTTGAAGAATTTAAGTGTGTTGGATTTGAGTAATAACCGGATAAAAGGTCAGTTGCCAGCGAGCATTGAAGAAATGGCGAGTTTGGAGGATTTGAATGTGGCTCATAATATGTTATCAGGAAATATTCCGGACCGGTTGTGTGTGCTTCCTAAATTAGAGAACTTTAGATATGAATATAACTTCTTTGTGAACCAAAGTGATAATTGTTCGAAATTGGCCGATTTTAACGATAAAAAGAATTGTTTTAGAGGGAGGCCGGAACAAAGATCAAAATCGCAATGCAAAATGTTCCTTTCTCAACCGTTGAATTGTAGCGCTTTCGTGTGTAACCCGCCATCGCCATCATCATCACCATCATCTCCACCGTCACCATTATCTATGCCAACATTTCCTCCATTACCATCATCACCATCACCATTATCGATGCCAACACCTTTTCCGTCACCATCACCATCATCGATGCCAACACCTCCGTCACCATCACTATCACCATCACCATCATCGATGCCAACACCTTTTCCGACACCATCACCATTATCGATGCCAACACCTATTCCGTCTCCGTCACCATCACCATCATCGATGCCAACACCTATTCCGTCACCATCACCATCATCTCCGCCACTAATGCCACCTACTCCTTCAGCGGCGCCCTCATATCCGCCAGTACCGTCATCTCCGCCACAAATGGCACCATCGCCATTACCATCACCATCATCGCCTTCACCGCAACCATTCCCATCACCAACCCCAACATCACCACCATCTCCACAATCATCACCACTATCACCACCACCAAATGATCACCAACAAAGAAATCATTTACACTCACAATCACCAATACCACCATGTGACCCTAAAAAAGCTTCACCTTCATCAGAAGAAAATTAAACCACCTCTAATGCCCACAATTTCCACTTACCCTTTTCAATCCACTGGTTACTTTTGTACCTAAAAGACAAAGTGACTACAAATCCAAGTCTGCATTACAATTTTTCAAACACCAAGAACAGTAATCAGACACAATCAGGTGGAGAACTAACTATCAAAGATCCAACCTGATCTATACTGAAGAAACCCAAAAGGTGATCAAAACTCCAATATAGGAACAAGAATGTATGTTTCATTTATGTTATATTTTCATATTTGGTTAAATTTTATGTACTTTCTTCAATAGTTAATAAGAGTGTTGTCATATATATAGAACAAGATAGAACTATTATATAAACAAGAATTAATGTAAGTATGAAGAGTTTGTTTCATGAATATATGCATGTGTTGCTCATTTGTTGTTAAATTTTTAATTTCATAATATTCTTTAATTTGTTATATATATATATATATATATATTTAAAGTGAGGTAACTTGAAGAAATTATTTGTTTTATTTAACTTTGTTTGATAATTTACAATACAAGAATGTCACCACCACATTATATATATATACTAGTTGGGGTCGACGCCGTGCTATAGCACGGCCCAGGAATATAGTTGTGTAATGTTTTATATAAAAATAAATAAAAATCTTATTAATAGATCAAAGTAATCAAGGATCGATATGAATTCATAGGAAATATAAAATATAAATTAAAGTTTTTTATGTCAAGATTAGTAAAAAAAAGATTAAAAGCAACGTAGAAACATCATTTTTTGTTCCTCCGAATCCATCTCTTGTAAATTAGCTTCCAAAAATAAGTTAATCCCATTAGAAACATGGACCTAGAAGCTAGAAATATTATCGAGATTAGATTAAAATGGATTGAAGTGTCGAATTTTGCAGACGAAGGGTAAACTTGAAACAAAGGTTTGTTAAATGGTAGAAATAACATTGTACTTTACAAATCTTTAACCTATAACATCAAATGCAAATTTTACATAAACAAGAGAATTTAACATAAATAAGAAAACCTTTGTAATCACAATCAAAAGAATGTAGAAAGTCAATTAAATGAGTAATCACTCCCAATAACAAAGAGAAAACAATTCATGGTTGAATAAATCTAATACGTGAGGAATATTTTCAAACTATGATGTTCTGTTGCAAACCATGATGTTCTAGTGAAATTTTTTTTGGTGGGAAAAAAATGAAAGTACATCGTACAATAGGATACAACTTTTAGGAAAAAATACAATGTCAATACAATTTATTTCTAATTTTGTTCTTCGATTGCAAAGTTTCACTTAAGCCGTGTATACAAAACTAAACATTAACGGTCAACAAAATAGCTTGTAAGTAGTAGCCTTCACTTTAGAAAAATATTGAAATCTAACGAAAGATGCATTGTCGACAAGATAGGTGTCTCAATCTTGATGAACAACTCTTGGAAGTTGAATCTTTTGCTTCTGGCCACCGGTGAGGTTAATCCCATGCTCTCCAAATTCAGTTTGATCTCCTAATTTCATCATTTCGAAATTTTTCCCCAAGCAACAGTTCTTTGATTACTTTCCTTATACTTCCTCATCCTGATTTCAAAAAAGGAACTTAACAACCAAGCATGGTATATACAAAAGAAGGAAATATGAGTTATAACCAAGTATAATATATACAAAAGAAGGAAATATGAGTTGTGGATTACATATACTTCTAGCTAATACCGGTGTTGCTTTATACATTAATCTTTGTGTAAAAACTAACTTCAAAAGAAATTGAAAAGGAAAAGGGAAGGCAAAAGCAAAGGGAAAAGAAGGTGATGAAAGCAACAACAATATAAGAAAAAAACCTTTATATTGCTATGCACTCAGGTGACACCAAATTCTGTCCAGATTCCATAAACAATCCAACAACAGAAAAAAGAAATATAACCAAACAATCAGTAACCAAATCCAACATGTTCATCAGAAACATCAACTGTTTGGTCCCTATCCTACCAAAATCAAACAGATGAGGGTTAGACCAAGAAATAGTAGCAAGTTAAGGGTACGGTTACCAAACATTTACCGGTAAGGACATTAACCTCGCTTACCTTATCGTGTAACATTCTCGACCATCAAAATCGATTGTTGGTAAGCATCTTCAACCCGATAAGCACTTACCGGCTAAGAGTCATTTTTATCGCTTACCAGGTAAGACTCTCGGTCCTTGTCATGGCTCTTACTGGATAAAATCCTTGGTGGTTTCCATGCTCAATTGGCAAAAATCGTAAGGTAAGTGATACCAGTAAACCGAGCATGGGCCCTCTTTCTTAATTCATCTACTGGTCTTATCTTATCCTCCGGAATGGCTCGTAGTACCACTTAAGGGAGGAACGGCCGCTAATGCAAGGAAAGGGGGTGTTGTTTGTCCACTTCTGTACACTTAGGTTTTAAACCTGTTTGATAAATTAATTTTATTAATACATGTGTATGAAGCAACTAAATGGATAACGAATCTTTAACTATATTTTGATTTTTATAAAAGATCATCCAAATAAGAGGGTATACAACTTTAAAAAAAATCCAAATAAGACCACCTTATGAGTCTACAACTATTTACAAAAAAGGGTCATCCAAAATAAGACAATGTCAAACCCCATGACTTAACACAGACATCCGATTCACCCTTATACGTATTTTTTTTTCATTCCAATCTTACAACTTCTACCAATGTGTGACAACCAAAACTCAATCTCAATTCACTATTTGTGACAACTAACTAAATCTCAATTCACTATCTGAGAATAGTCAAATGTCATGGTGCCTCCTGAATACCTTAAAATAAAGATTTCAATATTGACATATCTTTTGGTATGAAGTGATCATTTATGCACATGGACAAAAACAAATTAAAATGCAAGAATTAGATTTTTGGACCCTGACTATCCAAGCATAAAGCCTACCAGAATTGAACACCAATTTTCTCTCAACAAATTGCTATTGGGTCTTTTTTTATATTGTTGTGTGGTTCACTTGCAAGCTTTTAACACATACACCAGTTACAACAATAACAAGTATGGATCAAATAAACAAATTAATTACTCCTTACGTGTGATATATATTACAATGTTGCCCTTGTATGCATAACCATACTATTATGTGCTTAGAAAATTTGACTTCTTTTTGTGAAGAAAGCATAAATACGAATGTGCTTAGATGCAAATTCTAATGTTATTCAAGCAATATCTAGCCTTGTGAGAGAAAAATGAATATCAAATATCCATAAACGAAACCCAAACCAGAAGTCTCACCTCTTTATCTTTATCAGTGAGAGTAGGCAGATCAATATGAATCTGGAGGCATGGAGAGTGAACAACCGCCCCAGCATGAGTTGCAGAATCCTTTATCCTGCAATCAACATCATCCCCTTCCACTTTATCAACCTGCTCAAGTCCAAACATGAACAAATCATAAGCATTTAGGCTTTCAAATGTTGATTTTGCATGTGTAAGCTCTTCTGGGCCTTTTAACATGCAATTTTTGCTCCAAACCTTGAATAATAGAAGTAATATGATTTATTCCAAGTTTACAATTGATTGACAAAGCATATCAATTGTGTATGCGAAATAACATACAGTGAGATAACACCATGGAGATAAACCTTTAATTTGACAAAAGAATTCTGTAAGACGGGCGCAATATACAAAAGCTATATTGCGTTAAAATTTATCTAAAACGGATATATGAATGCTTGCTAAACTAAATAGATATACTTAGATCAATCTAAATCAATTTAAGTGTAAAAAAACTGTCCCTGTATGATCCAGATTTTCTTGACCCACAAGAAAAATATTGCAGCAAAACTTACAATCATTGTCTCAATGGAGTAATGTAATAACCACAGTCAACATAATCTCCCATGAACAAGTAATTTGTATCAGGGCACTACAAGAAAAGAGTTTTAAGCAAATTATCATATTTGATACAGGAAAAAAGGATAATTAAGAATGATCTGAAAAGCAAAATGTTTCTTTAAATACAATATAAATGTTGCTTTATACCAGAAAACCTTTGTTACATCACAAACAAATTTCAAAATTCAAACAGAAAACCTGAAATTAACTACAAATCTTAACATGTTGCAGTATTTATACGAATGATAAGAAGCACTTAAAACCAAATATGGAAATCAAGTGGATCAGATTAAAAACTGAATGAAACAAATAGATAACAAAA